>CM022706.1:52072463-52414164 GCA_012295165.1 Asparagus setaceus | reverse complement strand
ATATCACTGAGAGAATGCCCTATTCTATATTCCCGTATCGCGAAGGAAATAAGAATAGAAAGCAAATATCTCAACAAAGTGAGATATCCACTCTTCCTCTCAATAGTTCTAGGACTGAATCAAGGGAACCTACAAACAATAGCCAACACACAGTAAACAGTAAAGACACGAGATTTACGTAGTTCGGCAAACTTGCCTACGTCCACGGGAGGGGGTGAGGGGAGATTCTACTATGAAGAAGAACACCGACGACTTGTACAATCCACAAGCTCGTCCCAGAGATAAAGCTTTGATTTTTACCCAAAAAAAATTGACCTCTCTCTTGTAAAATCTCTCCAAGCTCTCTTTTAGATAAAAGAAACTCTCTAGTCACGCCAAAAACCCTCTCTTTTTTTCTTTTTCTCCCTCTTCAAAAAACCCTAGGTTTAGATACCTATTTATAGGAAAATAAAAAAACCTTCTTTTTTTTTGTGTCGCGCAGGGTGGGGGGGTTTTGTGTCGCGCAAGGTGGGGGGGTTCGTGTAAGGGAACGTGGGTGGCCCCCACCCACGTTCCCACGTTCACAGTTTACCTAGAACCCCAGTACCATAGGTACTTCCATGATCAACAACTACTACATGCTCACGGGTAAGAACTCTTCACGTTATTGGCTTCATTATTTTCAATTTTTATGTGATAATTGCCCTTATATGGCCACCGATTTTATTTAATTTTTTTAGCAATTTGTTATACGATTTTAATTTTTAGAGCTTCTCTGCGTTAATTATGTATTTGTCCATGAGTTTTAATATTTTTCAAATCCTCTCGGTTATTTCCTCGATCATCGTCTAAAGGACTCGCCGACCACTACATATTCATAGGTAAGAATTCCTGACCAATTTAATTTTTAATATATGTATCAAATTTATTACTAATTTTCATGTTTCTAATTTTTGATTTATTATTTTCTAATTTTCAAATTATTTTTTCAGATCAGCAAAGATATTTCTTCCAATTAATTTCTTTTTATTTTTCGAATATCTGAAAATAACTTATATTAATTTTTGAAATTAATATAATTTGTAGAAATATCACGAATATTGAATTGTTTTATAATCTAATCGCAAAAAATTTCAATTTTAGATCGTGATCCTATTTTTAAATTATATCAAAATTATTACTAATTTTGTAATTTATTAATAACAAAGTTTTTAAAATATTAATTTTGATATTAATGAATACCAAAATTAGAAACAAATTTTACCAAATCAATTAATATATAATGAAATAATTTTACCAAATCAATTAATATATAACGAAATAATTTGTACCGATATTTTTAGAAATTATTTAATAATAAAATTTTACTACTTTTGCTTTTATTAATTTAAATTTTTATAATCTGAAATTCAATTTTTAAAATCTAATCGCAACTAAATTTTCAAATTTAGATCATGATCCTATTTTTCAAATTATATCAATTTATTACTAAATTTGTGATTAATTAATAACAAAGTTTTTAAAAATAGTAATTCCATGATTAATGAATACTAAAATTAGAAAAATTTTAAAAATCAATTAATATATAACGGAATAATTAGTACTGATATTTTTGGATAATATTGAAATTATATTGAATTTTGCATTTTAGTAATTAAATTTTTAGAATTCAAATTTTGAGTTTTTAAAATCTATTCAACTGTTCAGTAACTAAAATTTCTAATTTAGATCATGATCCTATTTTTCAAATTATGTCAAATTTATTACTAAATTTGTAATTAATTAATAACAAAGTTTTTAAAATGGTAATTCCATGATTAATGAATACCAAAATTAGAAATAAATTTTACAAAATCAATTAATATATACAGAATAATTAGTACCAATTTTTTAGAAATAATTTAAAATTGAAATTATATCAAATTTTGCATTTTAGTAATTAAATTTTGTCGAATATTAATTCTGAAAATTATTTGGACATTCATCTCATAATATGCACGTACTTTGTTTTGTTAATTTAATTGCTTATTTTCCTCTGAGTTCCCGAAGTCGCCCCTAATACATTATTTGTTTCCTCATTCTATCCTACTCAATTATGTCCATATATTTTCTTCTATTTATATCTATTGTTATATACATTTGTTTAATTTTATTTTATTTTATTTCTCATGTTTGATTGTAGTAGTCATATTCTATAAATTCATTTGCTTCAAAAATCTGGGTTGGGTTGGGTTGGGTTGGGTTGGGTTGGGTTTTATTTTTGAATTAAAATATTAATATTATCACAATTATAACACAAGGTGATTCATCTCAGAATCTATACGATCTTTGTTTTATTTAACTTGTCGTGTTATTTTGCTACAAAAATCCTGAGCTTCCTAATACATTACCAAGTTCAACATTCTACGCTACTCGATTATGTCTATAAATTTTCTCTTATTTATATCTCATGTTATAGGCACATAGTTTATTTTTATTTTATTTTATAGACCATGTTTGATATCATACATTGCTCACGACTAAATTTTTATTTTAAATAATTTCATATGATTTATATACATTAATAGCATTATACAATAGTATTTATTATGGGGTTTAATTAATTTTTATTTTCTGAAATTTAATTGTATATTTTCATGTTCTCTCATTCTTCTCTATAAACATGGAAATTTTCTATTAAACATAAATATTTTAATTATTTATTACTCACTATAATTGATGTTTTAAAGTTATTATATGAAACATTCAAAACATGAAATAACTAGTCCATAAAATTTTGATTTTTAAAACTTTATTACATAATCAAACATATATTTATTCTATTATTTATTTAAATAACATGGGAATTTATTTCTGTTAACTTAATATCGAAAACATTTAATGATTATATAAAATAAATGTTTGTTAAAACAAATAGAAAATATTACTTGAAATATATTATTGATGTTCGACATAATTAACTGTTACGAGTTATATTCTACTTAGAGAATATTAATTTATTATTTAAATCAAATTTTAATAAATTAAATTGTGTTGAAACCAAAATTATATTAACCCAAAATTCTAATAGTAACCAAAAATATTATTAAATGACAATTTTGAATATATAATATTAATTTATGGTTTTATTATTATTTCAGCGATTTTATTATAGAAATATTTCTTTCTTTTATTAATATGAAATTTTTATCATTATAGTGATTGGTTTATGATATTTACTGATTATTAATGTTTAATATAATTTTTAAATTTTATTAAGTGAAATTTTTAAATTTATAGACAATATAAAATTTTGATTCATATGGTCGTATAATCTAAATAATATTGGTAATAAATTATTTTTCTGATATTTTTCAGGATGTCAAGACATAATAATAAAACTTCAACATACACGCCTTACATGATCTTCAAATTGATGAAAATGATGTCATCCTGAAAGAAAGAATCACTCGAATATGGGAAGGACAAAATGCAAACACAGGCATCTCCTCTGGGGTTAACCATAACAATGATTTGAATTACTAATAATTTTAAATTTTTTATTCTGAAAATTTTATCTCAATTCTATTGATGCGCCAACTCAATACTAAATTTTTGAGACTGGGACAAGATCACTAAGCACACAAGTGAAATTTGAAATCGACGATGGTACTATTGATGACATATTTGAAGTAAAAGATTTGAATGACGCGATGTAAGTGATTTCTAATATTTTTACTATTTAGTTATTTTCAAAATTTTCATATATCTTCAGTTATAGTTATTCACTATATGTAATTAAAAACACAAAACATTGACAAGAGCTATATTATGAAATTACTGTATACTTGAATCTCTTAATTTATATAGATTAATTGATTTATAAAAACTATATGAATTATATTACAATTCAATGAATAAATAAATACATAACTTAGAGACTCATGGTAAATAATTAAAAGAATTTATCTTGCATTATAATATCACCACCGTCTTAAAGTTCACTTGAAGATTGAGTCTTTAATCTCTTCAATTTTAGGAGAAACATTTTTTGCATTGCTCAAATCATGGGAATTAAGGAAATGTCCAGTTATGATATCCTTCCCATGCCGATTGCAATAATAAGTTGAAAGAGATCAATGGGGTTTTTTACTGCAATCGTCACAAAAAAGAGATCAAATATGTAGAAGAGATGTAAATATTGTATTATAAATGTTATAAACATTTATACTTTATAAAATATAAGTTTTAAATGAAAGAATTTTAAATTGACACGAACATGTTAATTATCTTTAGGTGCAAACTTACCTTACAAGTGACGGATGGAACAAACATCACTACATTTGTAATATTCCATCATGATGTTCTGCTTTTGATGAAAATTGGTCCTTCAAAATTAGCAGCTTCGTTGGGTTTGGTATATTATCTCGAATTACATTAAAGTGTTAATATGATTTTAACTTAAACAATGAATTTCGTGTTGATTTTACGTTGATAAAACAGGATGCAGATAATACGAATATTCCACTTGCTATAAAGAGACTAATTGGTAGAAATATGTGTTTCCACGTGAAAGTTACAGAGTTTAACACAAGTAAATGCATTGAAGACTACAGGTTATTAAAATCATTAATGATGATGTGGATGATGAAAACTTCTGGGGATTATTACTGCTAACTGATGGCAAGGTAATACTTCGATAATCTAACTAATAAAATTATATTAAACAAGTATATGTAATGTGTTGATTGGACTAATAATAAATTTATTGTTATCAGAGGATGAGAAATCCCACGATATGTCACAGGTCGATGGCGATGATAGTCAATTCATCGAAGATACTCCTGATTTATTCACACCTGGAAATACAATTAATAAAAAGTTTAAAGGTAAGGTTTTTGAGAAATTTAATAGTAGCTTCTTTATTTCAAAAATAAAATTATGTTTGTGTTATTCTAAGTGAAATGTACTATTATCATAGGATCTAAAATCCAAATGAAATGAATCAGATAGTATCATTGATAATTTAATCTATTGAATTAAATCCGACATATCTATCCCCATATCTACCATTAATAGCAAGGGAAAAAGAAGATATTAGGTATATTATCTATTGCTACACTTGATATGCCTCATTTAAAACACCACCTACAAGCAGTGCCAAAACAAGGATACAATCTAGTTGGATATTCTATACATTAATTGTTTTAATTTTTTATAATTTTATGTAACTTTTAATATTTTACTCTTTAGTTTAATTATTACACATGTTTTAATGATTGAGATATGAACAAAGAACCAACTCTCTCAAGTTTGAGGAAGAGGATGAAGATGGAGAACAAATGATTGAACTTTAGAGGAGCTTTCTTTAAAATTTTACATATTATATCTTCAGAATGGTTGATTGATAGAAAAAAAAAATTTTGGATTGCATCCATTGCTTTATGTTTTGAACAATATACTTATTATATCTATATTTTTTCGACTTGCGTTAAGATACATTTTTTATATCCGGTTTATTCATTATGTAAGTCAATTTTAGGTTAAATGATTTTAATTTTGATTATAACATAATATATTAGTTCTATTATCATGATTTCCATGCATTGACAAATTATGTTTACCTCAGATGTGGGGGTTACCGTGCTTCGGAAGGTGAGGTGAATCATTAGAATTTTTTAATTATTTGCGGATACGAGCGATTGAAATACAATGAAATCGATGTGAACTTTGATAAGACCGTGCTTAGCACGGGCTAAGAGACTAGTATTAATAAAGACAAATGACGATATCTGTCGTTAATGCCCATTAACAACAGATTTATAGCCTATTACGACGACTTTTTCCATTGTTAATAGACATCTTTCCTGTAGCTATATATTCATTTCAAAAAAAAAAAGAAAAGAAGGGGGCAATGAGTATGAGCTGACAACTCATTTAACAAAATGAGCTGCTTACTCACAAGCACTAGAGTCCACACCCAGCCGATATGACAACTAGGTAGGCCTAAAAACTGTTGATATGAGTAGACAACCCATTTTGCAAAGTGAGCTATCAACTCATACAATTTTTTATTTTTTTCAAAAAGATAAGAAAAGAAACGGATAATATATTCACCAGTTATATTTTAGAGCAGAAGAGGATAGAATTTTTTTGACAGTAATGACCTTGCTTAAGCTTTTAGGCCATAAATACGTGCTTCAAACGAGAGTAACAACTCCACGCCTGATCTCTTACCACACCAAACTAATTACAAGTTATAGAGTTCCATATAAATTCAAGCTAGGCCATCATCACACACTAGAGCGTCATTGAGCAACTCCTTAGATGAAAGTACAGGAGAAAGAAGGATCTCTCTCACTTCCAATTCTCATGTTGTAGCATCACCTGGTCATTGAGAAGATCACCACCAGTGAACCCCGTAATCATGAAAATTCTGGTCGCGTCCTCTGGCTTCTGATGCGACCTGACAATGAGGATGATGAGGCACAGGCTGAGAATCCTTTGCCGACAAAATTGCCTCCAATCGTCCCATTCTGGTCGCATCCCCCATTTCTTGGAGGTAGTCGTTTTGCTTTGGACATGTATCTGTGGCATGCATGATACATATATAGCAGGCTTGTATTTGGAATTTCAGGTGCCAGCATAAGTAAAATTATCCACGTTTTTTCTAGCTTCCGTCTTAATGCATCCGTACTAACTATTACTGAGATGATTTATCTTGGAAAAATTCAAATGTAGATATTTGATTGAGATTGATCACTGATGAGGCGAAAGGCTTTTCACGGCTTTTATGGTTTATGGTCTTTGTTAATGGTGGCTTGGAGTTGAGGGAATCCATGTGTAAACTTAATGCTGGCTCCTTTTAGTATTTTAGTTGTAAAGTTATATTGAAATGTAAGTCCAGTTATGCCTAGATTGAAAACTGTACTTGTGGAATTTCTTCATTGCTAAAAAATTGTATTTCTATTCTATTTACTTCCAGCTTATATGCGATAAGCAACAAATGTGTACATGTAGAAAAGTTTGTCCGCTATTGAATGGCACCAAATTTAATTAAATTTGACTTTTCCTTAATGCCAATGTGTCAGAATGTTGGGCAACTAAAAAAACATGTATGTTAATGTTGATGGTCTGTTTTCAGTCATTATTATTTATGGTCTGTTTTCGGTCATTATTATTTTGTATCAACAATAGACCGTAAATTTGTTAATTACATTACATTAACATCGACTATAAGCTCCATCACAATTAGATTTTAACGAGGGATTATAAAACTATCTTTTTTATTATTAAGTTTTAACGGTGGATCATATATTTCCGTTGTTCAATGTCATTAGTGTCAAGTCTATTAATGAAGGCAGACAACTACATCCGTCGTTAATGCCCATTAACGACGGATTTGCGACCTATTGTGACGATTTTTTTTCCCTGTTGTTAATGAACATCTTTCTTATAGTCATATATTCATTTCAAAAAACAAAAACAAAAACAAAAAAAAAAAAAGAGGAAGGGGGCAATGCGTATGAGCTAACAGCTCATTTAACAAAATGAGTTGTCCACTCACAAGCACTAAAATCTACCACCCAATGTAACATCTACATAGGCCTAAACACTATTATATGAATGGGTAGCTCATTTGCTAATGAACTATCAACTCATATATATACATTTTTGGTTCCAAAAAGAAAAGAAGGGATGATATATTAACCATTTGTTTTTTAGAGCAGAAGAGGACAGAATTTTTTTACAGTAATGACCTTGCTTAAGCTTTTAGCCAGAAATATGTGCTTGAAACGAAAGCAACATCTCCACGCCCGATCTCTTACCACACCAAACTAATTACAAGTTATAGAGTTTCATATCAATTCAAGCAAAGGCCATCTCAACACCAAACTAATTACAAGTTAAGAGTTCCATAATCAATTCAAGCAAATCCATCATCACACACTAGAGTGTCATTGAACAACTCCTTCGATGAAAGTAGAGGAGAAAGTAAGATATCACGCTTCCAATTCACATGTTGTAGCATCACCTGGTCATTGACGAGATCGCCACCAGTGAACCCCTTTCATCATGAAAATCCTGATCACATCCTCTGGCTTCTGATGCGACCTAACAATGTCACAATGAGGATGAGGCAGAGGCTGAGAATCCTTTGCCGACAAAATTGCCTCCAATCGTTCCATTCGGCTCTGTAACGCCTGCAACTCTTGCTCTGTATTGATTTTTTGGGATGTTTTTGCATCCTTATTCCCCAGCCCATCCATTATGGTCCTGTAAACGGGAAATCCACCTGCACAACAAAACCAAATCGACATCCAAAACGTCTCCCAGAATAGAATAATGCCCAGCTGAATTGATTTATTTTATTGGTGAGTGATAATTAGAAATGGGAATATCTCCAATAGCTGTTACCTTTTTATACAAAATGGATGAAATGATGGAGTTCCCGTTTAAGAGGAGACCCAGATTGTGAACAATTAGCATCTGTTGAACGTATAAAGTCAGGTATCATTCATATTTTGCCCTTTTGAGATAACCAGCCATATAGCATCTTTAACCTCCGCAAAATTCTCCATAGTTGCTGCAGGCTTACTACAAATTCCAAGTATGAATAGTGTGTGTAGAGAATCATCCCATGGCTAATTATCACCTAATTTCTAGTAGTAGGAGATGATGGATCTAAATTTGGTAATGGAAGGTGAAAAGGGCGTCACCAATTTCAAAAAAAAAAAAGATGAACACACACACACAGAGGGCGGGAGTGAGGGAGGGAGGGGGAGAAGTAGAAGAAGAAGCATTGGTCCGTGATGGTAACCATTGAAGGTTGGTTGGAGTTCATCGATAAGCCAATGCAATTGACAACAACTAAGGACTAATCACTATTCACTAATGTAACAAATATCTCTTATGTCAAAAATACCCATATTCTCTATTAATTGAGATTAATGAACACCAGCTGTAAGTGATACGTGGAAGTCTAGCTCAGTTGTCCCATGGATCTCTCTCATTTTTGGGTCTCCCTAGCACCCCCCCCCCCAACCAACCAAAAATAAAAATAATAAATGATGATAATAAAATTTGGTACCCCCCCCCCCCCAAACTAATACCACTAGATCTGACTGTGCATGTGAAAATCACAACATCCAAATGACCAAAATGCTCCTGATGAAAAAACACTTTCATGTCCTTTTTAATAATTTTAAAGGTACTTATCATAAAACCCCACTTAATTAGGGTTAAGATCAGATTAGGATTAGGGATTTAATTAATTTAATAATTTAAATGTTAATTTTAAAAAGGATATTTTGGTATGTTTACCGGTTCATCTAACAATGTTCGCGGGGTTAGTTAAAACCTTGAAAAATTTTGGGGATTTGTGAAACACCCCAAAACTTAACCGGGGTTATCTCAAATCAATCAAACTTTAAGGCGGATTTTGGGCAATTTACCTTAACAAAAAGAATGTAAAGCTAAAAGAATTATCGCGAAAATGAATATTAATATGGTCTGAGTTGGAAGTCCAAGATCTTGTACACAATAAGCTTTAGTTGAAATATCTGAAACCCCTTGATGATGAAACAACAAACAATTGTGTCAAAAAGAAGATACAATGTAGTTCGGCAATTCGCCCATGTCCATGGGGAGATAAGGGAGCTGCATTTTTTGAAGAATAACATTACATTGTTTCTTCTCTTGGAGATCTCTCATGAGAGTAATTTCTCAATTGTCATTTTTTCCTCTTCTTGATGGTTTATAGCTTTATCGTCGCATGACTACCGCAATATTCTAATTTGATGGATGTTGGCTCATAATGGCCAGAAAATTCATGTTATAACATGTCAAGTGACATGTCAGGGGAACAGAAAAGTGGGAGCTATAATGATAAATGATACATATCATGTATAATATTATTATAAAAAATTAACTAAATAGTGTGCATGCATATGTGTGCACGGTCAAACGATTCGGTTACTGCACCAAAACTCTAAAGTTACGGTGAGGATTAAGGGTTATAATTTTATGCCCCCACATGCCCGCACAGCTTGAGAGCCCTAGTAGACATGTTAGGACTAGAATCCACCAGCTTTGGATGGAACAGAATGCTTTCATGTGTCATGTTAGATGTTATTAATTATTTAGCTATTTGGGTATTTAGGTACTTAGGTTAATATGTGTACAAGCTTATGTAACCCTCATAATCTTTATTTAAGAGAGGTTAAGGTTTGTAGGAAAATAATTGTTTGCTCTCTTTCACTCTAAATATTGTTATGAAAGTGATGTGGAATGGAATGTATCATGCTAGAATGTAAAATTATAACCCTCAACCCTCGCAACAACTTCGGAGTTTTAGTATAGTAGCCGGATTTTTTTTGACACGGCATCAGAGCGACCTAGGTCCAAATTCCACTGGCTACAAAATTAAAGCAGATTTTAAGAAAAGATTGATACGCCGTAAGTCTAGGTTTCGGTCCATAAAAAGGGCCTTTGAAGTTTTGATGTAGTGGTATGGACCTTTGACAAGCCCAAACCTAGACTCAATAGCGATTTTTTTTGCCAATGGCTTTAAATTAGTGACTAGAAAGATTTGAACCTAGGTTACTCTCGTACCATGTCAATATTTGATAATATGGAGGAAGAATTACAAATGATTGTGCATAGAACGTGTACAAAAGAGGCCTATATATAGGCATAACATAAACAATTGAAAAGGAAGAAAAAAAATCTGAAGTGCAGCAACAATTGACCTAGAATCAAGGCATTTCATGATTCTCTCCAATCATTATTATTGTCTTTCATTATTCTCTTTAATCAGAAATTAATAAAAAATATTATGCAATCAACTATAGTATTCTACCATAATATTATGCTACCAAATTTATAATTTTCCATATAACGGTTTCTCTCTTTACACTCCCCTCAAACTAATGATAGGTCATCATCAGTCTGCTAATGTAGTAATGTCTTGATGGACCAAAACTGAAGGATCTATGTCGCTACTGTAGGGCGGAGGATCTCACATAGCGAACCAGTTAGGAGGGAAAGCTTTTGCAACTGGATAGGATGACAAGGAACTTTCCAATATATACTGACATTGAGAAGAAGCTTGACAGAAGACAGAAAGGTAGAGCAGAATCTCGTCGCACCAGAGAGATTAACAAAAGACCAAAATGCGAGAGTGGAACCTAGTCACAAGAAAACAGACATGAAATAAAGCCAGAACAGCCGAATGGGACGAAAAGAGCTACACCATAGAAAACTAATGTTGAGAAGAAGCTCGACAAAGGACCAAAACGCGAGAGAGGAATCTCATCACGAATGATCAATCGAATAGTTCCCGGAACACTGACGTCAAGGAAGAACTCAATAGAAAGCCGAAATGCAAGAAGGCACGGTGCTGGTGTGATGGCAGGATTCTTGAAGATAATACACGCGGGGATAGAAGAGGCTTAGTCGTCGAGAGGAGGCCGCCAACGGGGAATCGCAAAATCCCCTCAGAGCTCGAGGTTAGAGAGAAGAGAATTCCATAGTTAGAGTACCTAACCGTACCAAATGTACAAGGTTGTGATGAGGGTTTAGGGTTAATTTTACACTCCAACAGCACCAATCCAAACATGTTAACATGACAAGTTTGAAAGTAAAACTAGTGTAAACATGTCAACATGTTAACAAGTTAGAAAGTAAAACTTGTGTAAACCCAAATAAAATTATATTGTACGAGAAATCATCAGAATTCACTACATATTAGTGATTAAACAAAAGTTATAATGGTATACCAGTGATAGATCGAGTATATTTATCGAAAGCGAAGTCGGTGAGATTCCAGCCGATCCTAGCCAAAACCTCCTTATCGGGCATGGATTCTCTAACCCGCTGGAATCCCTTGACCCGAACCGCTTCGTCGACGGAGAAGAAGGCGGAGCAGCTGTAATTGTAAGAGCTCCGCAGAATCCCGGCGATCGGGGTCCTGAGATCCGGTGCTCCGCCGGTGAGCCTATTCGCCACCGCCGAGTACGCGGATCGGCCGGCGTTCTTCACCGGTTCATGATCCGGTAGCCGATTTCTGAGTGAGTCCGCGGTGGAGGAGACCGCATCCCAAATTCCCATTATGGATTCTTCTCTACTGACTGCGCTCAACACTGTACTACTCTTCCCTTTGGTAAAGTAAAGCTTTTCATTTTTCTTTTTTTATTTTTTTCTTTTTTTCTTTTTTCTTTTTTTTTTGGGTTATTTGCATATATACACCTTAATTTGGGTATTTGCAAACATACCCTCTACATCTTAGTATTTGTAAAAGTACCCCTCAAATCATCAACTTTGTGAAAAAATCAACAAATCATCAACTTGGGGCTAAAATTTTGACTATTTATTCATGATTTTTACATTGCTAATACAAATTAGCTTATCAAAGTTGATTATTAATTGCTTTGATGGTAATAAATGTAATAAATGTACTTTTTAGATAATTTTCTTTTTACATTTCCTAAATTTTAAAAGGACATATACTTGACTTCTATACTACCATATTAAAATCTTAGTGGAGGTACCAAAAATTTAACGACATGTACCATCATAGTAGAAGAGTAAGGGGTATATTGATAATTTTGCACATGAAAGATATTTTCATTTTCTTTTGTTTCTTCTCTTATTTCTAGAAGATTCTAAATTATAAATGAGAACATGATTTCACTCACAACAATTAATATTCATCATCTTTTTATTTCTAGAATATTTTAAATCTCGAATGAAAATAGGATTTGAACTAACAAAACTAAGTCTTCATCATGTTATACCTTATAAGAGATTAAAATACAAATGATAAGTTTCGTTTCCAAAATGATTATTACATACATGTCAATGCAAAATATAATGATTAAAAATTGATCATGATCACTTTAAAGTATACTTTTAATTTTAAATAGTAGAAGTTTTTAACAACTCCTTATAATTTTTATATTATTGGGATTAAAGTATTTACTACAATGATTTCGGTTGACATTAGTAAATGAAAAGCTACTCTCATGCTCGAATAAGATTACAATATTACATAAAAATAGCATGAAAAATATTTTAAAAAAGATTAAAATATTATTTTTATAAAATTATATCTTAAATTTTGGAGTATGATATAAAAGTTAAGAACCGATGATACTTCAGATATTAAAATATAATTTGCTCTTTTTATATAAAAAATTTAGAACAAATAAGGTAATATCTATGGCACGTGCATTTGCAAATGCACGTGCAATAATGCTGGTATGTATTATGATATAGTACTGTTACAGGTTGAACGAATGCGATAAGGGGCTGTTTGTTTCCTTGCATTTTGTAACTTTGCATTAAAAAAATGGGACCTACAAGAGCAAAATCTTGAATTTTAACTAAATACATTGTTTGGTTAGCATTTTTTTATCATAAAATTGGAGCTGCCACGTAGGATTAATGCATCAATTCTAATTCTCTAAAAATATGCTGATTTCACTCTGATTTTTACTGAGGCTTATCTAAAACTAAAAAAATGAGTGATATTATACCATATTATCCTCAACAAATTCATGTTCAACCAAACAAGAATATTTTGCTTAGATTTGTAATTCATCAAATCCTCTTCAATATGCACGCAAACAAACAAGATTATGAATATGGATTTTTTTAGATCCGTGACATGCATCAAAGCTAATCCATGAACCAAACAACCCCTAAGTGATGGCTGTCTTAGTTCGTTTACTTTTTACAATAATCTTCATATTTTCTACTATTAAATCTGTTATAATAACCATAATTTTATAATGGGTTTATTTTCTGCCTCTAATTTTATTGTGCATTATAATCGTTAAAGAATAACTTGAAACATATTTGAACATAGAAGAGAAGTCCTATGGAAAACAAAAATTTATAAAACCAAAACAACTCTCTAAAGAAAAAAATTAATTAAACGACCCAAACAACGAATTATTCAATTAATAATGTTCACAATATGTCGAATAAAAAATATCAAGTTTTGATCACAGAAAATTATTACAACAACAAACGTATGAAAATGATTCAGCTGCCCAGATCTTCCTTCCTTTCTCACTACTAAAGTGGGAGTAAAGAGGATCCAAATCCTTCTACCCCCATCCTTAACAATCTAATTTCATGCCAAACAAACATCAGTCAGGAATCTTGCCCATTTAACTTACACAGAACATAATACAATTGCAAGAAAACATAGACTACCACTGCAATAATGTTTTTATTCCCCAGAAAATAAAATATCTTCATGCCTGAACTATACACCACTCTAGACTAATTACAAGTAGTTTTCCATATCACAACCTTGACCTAAGATGTGGCCCGCGAATGCGATGATGAGGACTGACAGAAGGTTGTGAATCTCGTGCCAACGACTCGGCCTCCAATCGTTTAATTCGGCTCCAGATCTCCTGTATCTCTTGCTCTGAGAAGATGTTCTCTGTTGTTTTTGCATCCTTCTTCATCAACGCATCCCTCATGGTCCTGTAAACAGGCAATCCACCTGCACAATAAAACCATCAGTTATCTGCACTTCTCCCAGAATAAGAGTAGTGGAGTCATGGAACAAGAAAAAAACAAGTCTTGAGCAAAATGAAACGCAAAGCCAGTGGAATAACTAGCTATTGACTCGATAGTATGAGTGCAACCTAAACGTTCTAACACACTTTGGTGGTCATTAGTTGCATGACATAATTAATTCAAACATCTAGAAATATATGAACAAAGTATAATGCCATAGTTCCCAAGCAAGAGACATATGTCATTACATAGATGGAAAAGTGATCGAAATGTACCATCGAAATAATGAAACATATGACACCATGTACGCAAACCTCAAGCACTAGTTTGCCCTGAAATGATCTAAAATAAGGGTCTTTCGTAATGGATCAACAATCATTCACTATATGGCCATCTGCTCAAAGATCATCCCACCTGAACAATTTGAACAATGTTGTACTTGACATCTATGTGATCCGTTCCTTATTGTTATTTGGTGGTGTTTTTCGTGTAATCTGTCACCACCATGTTATTTTAACATGTGTAATGGAGTCTGAAGCATGTGACTCTATTTGGAAAATAAGGGAGAAAATACAAGAATTCATGGTTTCTTGTTGCTCCAGGATATAACACCTCCAAGTAAGAAAACATGCAAATAAATTTTCGCGCATCATGGTTGTCGACCCTATTCGCATCAGTACATTCACAAGGCCGCAATTCTCACTGTCGATATTATACGACATAATTTGTCATCAATCTTGACTATTGCATGAACCTCTTGAGTGCACTCCAATTTAGCGTATATGGAGTTAGAAGACTGGTACCGACCAGGCACCGTACAGGAGATATTGAGACCAGTACACAATATTGCATAAATCAAGTTTTCAACGGCGCTCCAATACTCCACGTGTCAATTTTGTTTCCCCCTTTTATTTTTAGACAACACTAAAAACTAATGTTATTTCAATGATTCATGATTCATGTGTTTTAAAAACCTTTTAGAATTTTCCTTATGCACATCCCTTGCGAGAGTCCAAGAATTTACCTATGCCAACACATGAGTATTCTCACCCTAGAAAAAACAAAAGTTACCCCAGTTATCATGTCAAAGTTGGAGGATAGCCGACTTCTTGTGGTACCAATCAACTGAATGTTGTTAGAGCTCTCAAAATCAACTCCCTTTTACGACAGCCTTTCTTGTGACCGCTGAAAGAAAGGTTTCATCACTTTTTCTATCTAGTCAAATATTGCTGTTGAAAGCACTCACCACTAATTGCACATGACGCCTTTTAGTATCTCGCTTTGGAACTTATTACCCCTGTAGTTTGATTTGGTAAATGATTCCTCTAAGTGAAAATTGACTCATTTACCCTGGGTGAAATTAGTCCAGCTATCTAATATAAAAGAGTTTTTAAAAATAAATATCATCCAATGGGGGTCTATCTATCAAAATGAAACAATGGTTGGGGGAAATAAGTTCTGAAGCATGATAGTAAAGGGACTTATGTGCAATTAACCCTAATTATAAAAATAATTAACATGAAGAACCTAACAAAGGCATGAAAGGAAGTTAAAAAACTAATCTGGTTCTTCCACAGTTTCCTCTTCAAACTCACCCTAAACTCAAAAATACTTCATGATCAACATGACACTCATCATCAAAATTCATCATCAAACTTCAACCTCAACTTGCCATTGATTGAGAAACTTTAGGGAAAATATTTGGACGAAGATGAACATCAAGCCGTGAGGTCCAACAGTCGTTAACTTCGTAGATGAATAACAATCTATCACCAGCTACTTCAAGTTGGCATCTAAGAAGAAAACTCTTCCCACTCCAAGCCCCGGTATCTTTAGGTTTGAATCACTCCGCCAATAACCATATTTCATATGTTACATGGCAAAGTGTTGTTTGCGAACTTGAATCAAATTCAATAACTATAGATTGTCCATGAATGTTCCATTTCCTCCCTCAAGCCCTTTTCTTTTAACCATTGTAAGACAACAACTAAGCTTCTTTTTGGTTGCATTCCTCGCTCACACAAAGCTATAGCTTGAACAAAGTATTACCATGGATACATTAGGCATAAAATTACAAGAAAAATGACCAAGTTAAGCATAAGATGCAATTCTATTCCAATCTCAAAAGCTTGTTAACATGTCAATTACAAAGTTAATACGACCAATTGACCATCTAATCGCATAAATTAGAAATAAAATATCACCCACTAGTGATTGAGAATTAAGAGTATTTTACCCGTCAAGAATCGAGTATATTTATCGAGGACGATGTCGGTGAGATTCCATCCGATCCTCACCAAAACCTCCTTATCGGGCATGGATTCTTTAACCCGCTGGACTCCCTTGATCCGAACCGCTTGATCGACGGTAGACAACGCGGAGCTGCCGTGATTATACGAGCTCCGTAAAATTCCGGTCACTGGGGTTCTGAGATCGGGTGCTCCGCCGGTGGGCTTATTCGTCGCCGTCGAGTAGGCGGATCGGCGTGCGTTCTTCACGGGTTCAGGATCCGGTAACCGCTTTTTCAGTGAATCCGCGGTGGAGGATACCGCATCCCGGATTCCCATTGTGAGATCGCCACCAGTGAACCCTTTCATCATGAAAATCCTGATCACATCCTCTGGCTTCTGATCGACCTAACAATGTCACAATGAGGATGAGGCAGAGGCTGAGAATCCTTTGCCGACAAAATTGCCTCCAATCGCTCCATTCGGCTCTGTAACGCCTGCAACTCTTGCTCTGTATTGATTTTTGGGATGTTTTGCATCCTTATTCCCCAACCCATCCATTATGGTCCTGTAAGCGGAAATCCACCTGCACAATAAAACCATCAGTTATCTGCACTTCTCCCAGAATAAGAGTAGTGGAGTCATGGAACAAGAAAAAAACAAGTCTTGAGCAAAATGAAACGCAAAGCCAGTGGAATAACTAGCTATTGACTCGATAGTATGAGTGCAACCTAAACGTTCTAACACACTTTGGTGGTCATTAGTTGCATGACATAATTAATTCAAACATCTAGAAATATATGAACAAAGTATAATGCCATAGTTCCCAAGCAAGAGACATATGTCATTACATAGATGGAAAAGTGATCGAAATGTACCATCGAAATAATGAAACATATGACACCATGTACGCAAACCTCAAGCACTAGTTTGCCCTGAAATGATCTAAAATAAGGGTCTTTCGTAATGGATCAACAATCATTCACTATATGGCCATCTGCTCAAAGATCATCCCACCTGAACAATTTGAACAATGTTGTACTTGACATCTATGTGATCCGTTCCTTATTGTTATTTGGTGGTGTTTTTCGTGTAATCTGTCACCACCATGTTATTTTAACATGTGTAATGGAGTCTGAAGCATGTGACTCTATTTGGAAAATAAGGGAGAAAATACAAGAATTCATGGTTTCTTGTTGCTCCAGGATATAACACCTCCAAGTAAGAAAACATGCAAATAAATTTTCGCGCATCATGGTTGTCGACCCTATTCGCATCAGTACATTCACAAGGCCGCAATTCTCACTGTCGATATTATACGACATAATTTGTCATCAATCTTGACTATTGCATGAACCTCTTGAGTGCACTCCAATTTAGCGTATATGGAGTTAGAAGACTGGTACCGACCAGGCACCGTACAGGAGATATTGAGACCAGTACACAATATTGCATAAATCAAGTTTTCAACGGCGCTCCAATACTCCACGTGTCAATTTTGTTTCCCCTTTTATTTTTAGACAACACTAACTCTCAACCACAACTCACACCGTAAAGACCACCACCATAGCTAACAAAGAGGTGCTCAGCCAATCACTGGCCCACACGTGGAAGAGAGGGCTGACTCATCAGTGGTTTCTCACCCAATGGAAAGACGAAAATACCCCCACAACCCTAGGTATAAGTAGTAATATGAACAGCAAACCAAGTAAGTAATTTTCTCTGAGTGAATTTCCTCTCCCTACTTTTCCTCTCCCTCATACTAACTTGACCGTCGGAGGGACCACCGAAGATCCCAACTCCGCCCCTTCCACGGTTTTTTCGTGGTGAACCCCGGAGAACAACATCAGGGACAGGAGAGAAGCTCTCTTAAAAGCTAAACTCACACCGAGGTTAGTGACTGTGATTATATACATCAACAAGTCCCTCTAGTTAGCACCAGGTTGAAAGCGTTTCATGACTAATTTCAAAATACTTAACATATTTGGGGGACTAATTTTAAAATATGAAGATTTGAGGGACTGATTTAAAAATACTTAAAGATTTAGGGGAATAATTTTAAAATAAAAAGATTAGGGGGCTAATTTGAAAATATGAAAGATTGGGGAGATTAATATCAGAGAAACCCTTTTGGAAAAGATGGTGGCTAGATTTGGGGAAAAGAAAACGTAATAAATGGGATGATTAATAAAATATAAAAAAAATTTGATAAAATAGGTGTTAATTGTCAATCTTACAATCCAATGACAACTCGTTTAGTATATAGCAATAAATAAATTAAATTGCTCAACCCATGAGCCAAATTAAATTTAATCATATTTATTGTTATATCCTGAGAATTATCAAGTCTAATAAACTCTTGAGAGTCGGCCACGTGTCATGATTAACTGGCCGAGTCCTATAAATATGAAAGCACGACCCGGATGTGAGCTTCGCCAATCTCTCTGACAATCCAAGACCGAGACGAAAGACGTCTTCAAGCCGGAGTCTGCTAGAAGGGTATAAGTCCGAGATGTAAGGCGTTTTCTACTCGGCCTCGCCGTAGAATGTCTCGAACGAAGAGGCGACCTATCAGCTTCACTATGTTGTGCTTCGCCACCCAGTCCCCATCGCATTCAATACATGGCCAGAGTCATTATGACTTCTCGAGCCGAAATCTTAATGACTCTTCGGATGACTTCAGCGTTCCAGCCGCTCTGTCACTATCGCATTAAACGCGAGGGTGACTGATTCCGCTGATTGCTGACACGTTTAAAGTGCGGCCTGATCAGCTGACTGCATGACCTGGTCAAATTACCGAAGTGTCCTCACAGACTCCCTATAAGTAGTGGTCATCTCCACTTCATCAAGGATCGCATGAACTACTATATAACACCCTGAAACTAGATTCTGCATCTAAAAAACTTGCTTGATCTATCAGTGACTTGAGCGTCAGAGGACACGCCGGAGAATCAAACTCCGACCTTCTAACGGGTATTACCTGTGAAGGAATCTATTTCCTTCTAATTGATCAGCTATTAAAGAAGATTAAGGGACTCTAAACTCCTCTAAATATTCACTCATCAATACAATTAATTTCCTGAACATTTATTATGATGCACTAGCAGCACTACTATATCTGTTAGCAGGAAAATCACAAGGGAAAATTGTTTAAGTTTTTTTTTATTTTTGCAAATAGTAATTATTTTTTGTTATTAGATCGGCCTTTCCATCTTTCCTAATAAGTTATGCATCATTATATCTACTTCAATCTTATCAAAATCCATAAATCTCATCTCATCATATAGCACTTTGCTTTCTCTCCTTCATCTCCTCTTTCCCCGGACCACAATCATCCAACCATGTGATACCCCAAGATTTAGTCCCACATCGGATATTTATTGAGTGATTGAATGGTTTAAATGATGGGTCTTGAGAGCCAAGTGTAACATTGGCTAGCCAATTTTAGCAGTGGATTGAGCCAAACCACGTGTTGCACTCCGTGGGTACTAGGACTTACATCGCACCAACGGGCTCGCGGACCCGAGGCGTGACAAATGGTATCAGAGAAGTTAGCCAGCCGAAAATGTGGAGCTAAGTGCTATGCGGGACTAAGTGCTACACCGCGTGAGTGCGGTGGGAGCCACCTCTAGAAGCCCGTAGGAGCCACCTCTAGAGTCCACATCGTTTGGCGGTGATACTGCGATGGACCAATTGTCATGTTGTGACGAGGATGTCGCCCAATTAAGATGGGGTGATTGTGATACCCCAAGATTTAGTCCCCACATCGGATATTTATTGAGTGATTGAATGATTTAAATGATAGGTCTTGAGCCAAGTGTAACATTAGCTAGCCAATTTTAGCGATGGATTGAGCCAAACCACGTGTTGCACTCGTGGGTACTAGGACTTACATCGCACCAACGGGCTCATGGACCGGCGTGACAAATGGTATCAGAGAAGTTAGCCAGCCGAAAATGTGGAGCTAAGTGCTATGCGGGACTAAGTGCTACACCGCGTGAGTGCGGTGGGAGCCACCTCTAGAAGCCCGTAGGAGCCACCTCTAGAGTCCACATCGTTTGGCGGTGATACTGCGATGGACCAATTGTCATGTTGTGACGAGGATGTCGCCCAATTAAGATGGGGTGATTGTGATACCCAAGATTTAGTCCCCACATCGGATATTTATTGAGTGATTGAATGATTTAAATGATAGGTCTTGAGAGCCAAGTGTAACATTAGCTAGCCAATTTTGACAGTGGATTGAGCCAAACCACGTGTTGCACTCCGTGGGTCCCAGGACTTACATCACACCAACGGGCTCGCGGGCCCGGGACGTGACAAACCATCTTTCTAATTTTTGTACATTGTACATGTAACAAAACTAACTAATAGGGGTGGTAATTTATGACCGATCCCCTGCCCTATAAATGGGTTTGGGTCATTTTATATGGATCGGGTTATAAACGGGTCGACCAAAAGAATCTATTTAGTAATCAGGTGATAAACGGGTAAATCCACCAACCCGTTTAACTTTAACTCATTTATCATTCAATCATTAACATTCAAAATTTATAAAAACATATTCATAAAATATCAATACTTACCAACACTATAAAATCCATAAATTACATATAACAACATGAAAATTTTGCAATTTGCAGAAAACACCCTTAGAGGTTCGAAAATTAAAAACATCCTCAAAAGTTCAAAATTTACCAAAAATTCTTGAAAATATCAAAACTTACAAAACAGTACAAAATCTAAAAATTATAAACAGCACTATGAAATCTTTAAATTTTGCAAAAAAAAACACCCTAAACATTTTAAAATTGTAAAATACACTCTCAAAAAGTTAAAACTTTTACAGAAACACACCACATAAATATCAAAACTTACAAAACAGTACAAAATCTATAAGTTATAAATAGCACCATGAAATTTTAAAATACACAAAAACACCCTTATAGTTTCAAAAGTTGTAAAAAACACCCTAAATAAGTCAAATTTTACAAAAACACACCCAGAAAAATCAAAATATACAAATAGTACACAACCTATAATTTATAAATAGCACCATGAAATTTTGAAATTTGCAAAGAAAACCCTAATAGATTTAAAAGTTGCAAAAATGCACAAAATAAGTCAAATTTTAAAAACTGAAAAAATAAAACTTACCAACATTGAAAATTTTATAATTACAAAACCGGTTGAAAGTTTTGAGTTTTGCAAAAAACACCCTAAACATTTTAAAATTGTAAAATACACTCTCAAAAAGTTAAAACTTTTACAGAAACATGCCTTGGAAATATCAAAACTTACAAAAGTATAAAATCTATAAGTTATAAGCAGCACCATGAAATGTTTGAAATTTGCAAAAACACCCTAAAAGTTTGGAAAATTGCAAAATACACCATAAAAGTCAAAATTTTACTCAAACACGCCGGAAACATCAAAGAGTACAAGCGATTACAAAATCTATAAGTTATAAATAGCACCATGAAAATTTTAAAATTTGCAAAAATAAAATACCACGAAAGTTTCAAAGCGTAAAATACACCCTCACAAAAGTCAAATTTTACAGAAACACACCACATAAATATCAAAACTTACAAACGATTACAAAATCTATAACCGATAAGCAAAGAACGTGAAATTTTGAAATTTAAAAAACACCTTGAAAGTTTTAAAATTACAAAATACACCCTAAAAGTCAAATTTTACAGAAACACACCACATAAATATCAAAACTTACAAAACAGTACAAAATCTAAAAATTATAAACAGCACTATGAAATCTTTAAATTTTGCAAAAACACCCTAAAAGGTTTAAAACTGAAAAATACACCCTCAACATTCAATTTGCAAAAACACACCACAAAATATGAAAACCTACCAACAGTACCAAATCTATAACTCATAAACGGGACCATGAAATTTTAAAATACACAAAAACACCCTTATAGTTTCAAAAGTTGTAAAAAACACCCTAAATAAGTCAAATTTTACAAAAACACACCCAGAAAAATCAAAATATACAAATAGTACACAACCTATAATTTATAAATAGCACCATGAAAATTTTGAAATTTGCAAAGAAAACCCTAATAGATTTAAAAGTTGCAAAAATGCACAAAATAAGTCAAAATTTTAAAAACTGAAAAAATAAAACTTACCAACATTGAAAATTTTATAATTACAAAACCGGTTGAAAGTTTTGAGTTTTGCAAAAACACCCTAAACATTTTAAAATTGTAAAATACACTCTCAAAAAGTTAAAACTTTTACAGAAACATGCCTTGGAAATATCAAAACTTACAAAAGTATAAAATCTATAAGTTATAAGCAGCACCATGAAATGTTTGAAATTTGCAAAAACACCCTAAAAGTTTGGAAAATTGCAAAATACACCATAAAAGTCAAAATTTTACTCAAACACGCCGGAAACATCAAAGAGTACAAGCGATTACAAAATCTATAAGTTATAAATAGCACCATGAAAATTTTAAAATTTGCAAAAATAAAAATACCACGAAAGTTTCAAACCGTAAAATACACCCTCACAAAAGTCAAATTTTACAGAAACACACCACATAAATATCAAAACTTACAAAACAGTACAAAATCTATAACTGATAAGCAAAGAACGTGAAATTTTGAAATTTAAAAAACACCTTGAAAGTTTTAAAATTACAAAATACACCCTAAAAAGTCAAATTTTACAGAAACACACCACATAAATATCAAAACTTACAAAACAGTACAAAATCTAAAAATTATAAACAGCACTATGAAATCTTTAAATTTTGCAAAAACACCCTAAAAGGTTTAAAACTGAAAAATACACCCTCAACATTCAATTTGCAAAACACACCACAAAATATGAAAACCTACCAACAGTACCAAATCTATAACTCATAAACGGGACCATGAAAATTTTAAAATACACAAAAACACCCTTATAGTTTCAAAAGTTGTAAAAAACACCCTAAATAAGTCAAATTTTACAAAAACACACCCAGAAAAATCAAAATATACAAATAGTACACAACCTATAATTTATAAATAGCACCATGAAAATTTTGAAATTTGCAAAGAAAACCCTAATAGATTTAAAAGTTGCAAAAATGCACAAAATAAGTCAAAATTTTAAAAACTGAAAAAATAAAACTTACCAACATTGAAAATTTTATAATTACAAAACCGGTTGAAAGTTTTGAGTTTTGCAAAAACACCCTAAACATTTTAAAATTGTAAAATACACTCTCAAAAAGTTAAAACTTTTACAGAAACATGCCTTGGAAATATCAAAACTTACAAAAGTATAAAATCTATAAGTTATAAATAGCACCATGAAAATTTTGAAATTTAAAAAACACCTTGAAAGTTTTAAAATTACAAAATACACCCTAAAAAGTCAAATTTTACAGAAACATGCCTTGGAAATATCAAAACTTACAAAACAGTATAAAATCTATAAGTTATAAATAGCACCATGAAAATTTTAAAATTTGCAAAAATAAAAATACCTCGAAAGTTTCAAACCGTAAAATACACCCTCACAAAAGTCAAATTTTACAGAAACACACCACATAAATATCAAAACTTACAAACAAGACAAAATCTATAACTGATAAGCAAAGAACGTGAAATTTTGAAATTTAAAAAACACCTTGAAAGTTTTAAAATTACAAAATACACCCTAAAAAGTCAAATTTTATAGAAATGCACACCAAAAATACCAAAACTTACAAACAAGTAAAAATCTATAGCTTATAAACAGCAACATGAAAATTTTTATATTTATAGAAAACACCCGAAAGCTTCAAAAATTAAAAAGCACCCTAAAAATTCAAAAATTTTAAAACCTGAAAATTCAAAACTTATAAAGAGTATAAAGTTTATAAATTAGAAAAAGTCCCTGAAAAATGATATTTGTAGAAAACACCCTAGAACTTTAAAATTTATAGAAAACACCCTCAAAATTCAAATTTTACAAAAGACATCCTGAAAATATCTAAACTTCTAAACAGTATAAAACCTATGAATGATAAAGGATCATAAAAACTTTGACCATGAACTTTATGTTAAGTACATGAAATAAGATGCATTGATTATAGAATCAACAAATGGGTCACTTGGGTTAGTGAGTAACTCGTTTAATAAACGGATTTACCCGATTATTTGATGGGTCGGGTTGGGTCAATATCATACAGGTCGGGTCAAAATTTATATAGTCGGGTCGCATCGGGTCAACCCATTTGCCACCCCTAACTAATATCCATCTAATTGTTTTTCCAATACGGAGATAAATTCATCTCATGTCTTTTCTAAACCAAACTCATACCACAACTGTTGGATGATGGACACTCTTACTAGCCTCCAATATATTTTCTTGCTATAATTTTATCATCCATTACAATTGTCCAAAAATACCTTAAAATATTTTAACACTGATGTAGTTATATGTGTTTTTCTAGAAACCACCTTAAAATAGGGTCATTCAACAGAAATCATTTTTCATTTTTAATTTATACATAAACCACATTTAAACGGTTTTTTTTTTCAAGGAACCACTTTGCTCACTTTTCATTTAAGTGTTTTCAATAATTGAGCGCACCTAACCTCCAATGAGGATCATCTCTCTAATATATTTTCTATTTAATAACTAATTATTATAGCAAAATAAAAAAAAATGAAAAGTGAATCCAAGTGGTTGATTGCAATAAAAAGCTGTGCAAATGCGACTTTATATAAATTGAAAATAAAAAGTGATTTCTGTAGAATAAAACTAGTTTAAAAGGGGTTTCCATAGAAAAACCTAGTTATATTTATACATTATTATAAATTATACTAGTTAATTAAAACAATCCCTCTTTATGATGAACCATCTTTTTCCCATTTGTCCCTGGAATGGTTTCGAGAGGAAACACGTCTGAACCCAGAAGTGAAAGGTCCCATGAAAATAGAAATTTTATAAAATCAAAAGAACTCTCTTAAGCAAGAAAAAAGTTTCATAAAAAAATTACTAATTGACTGAAACAACTATTATTCCCTCACTAATCACATGGTTTTGCGACGAACTAACGTCATGAACCCAATAAATCAGAACTATATCATGAACCCAAGAAATCAGAACTATATCATGAATAGGCATACAGATCTCAGGAGGACAGCCAATTAGCCTGTACATCCACTTAAAGATGTCAAGCTCCAAATTTATCCATTATAGATAATTAAATCTACTATTGTTCACAATATATCTTTTTTTTTTCACAAAAAGGGAATCAAGATTTGATCAGAGAAAATGATTACAACAAGAAGCATAGGGAAAAGATACATCTCCATAAATCTTCTAAAAATATAGTATACAAATCCATCCTCATCAAAAGGGGAAAAAATCGATAACGCGGTGACAAGCCTTACATGACTGCTCTTGAGAATTATTGCACATCTCGCGTTTCCCCTTCTTCATTTACATCAACTGCATTATCAGAAACAGTTTAACTCCCAGGAGTTGTATCCTTTTGCAAAGCATTGACATCTTCTAAACTAGCTTTATGTGCAAATTCTTCCTCATTGAGAGATGGCTCTTGAGTAGGTGACAAGTCCAAGTCCTCTGCAGCATCGAATAGACTTCCAGACACTAGCGAAGAATAGAGCTCAGGGGCATGAAATTCTGTACCTTGAAGCGAAGACGGATTGTCTTCGGCTGCATGGTCTGTTTTCTCCTCAGAAATGCTAACAGCTTTAGAGGATGTTGATGCTTCTTGGTCCTGAAGAGAGAAAAAGAGTGGATATTACGATGAGTTAAGGATAGGAGTATAACAATTATTCAAAATGCCAGCATAGACTGGGCATTACCTATGTGGATTTAGTTAAAAGATAGGATTTCTTTTTTTTTCTTTTTCTTTTCTTTTCTTTTTTTTTTTTTTTTGAGTGGTTTGGGGATATGAATGAATTTATATGAAGTTATAAGTTAGTTCCTATTGACAATTTTAAAAAAAGGAAGAGCCGGTCGCAATGACTTTTAGTGCATACAAGAGAGGCTAATACGTGTGTAGTTAAGGGAACATAAGAGACTGAAGTCTCTAGACAAGAACCAGGTCTAAACAAACACAGATGAAGATTATCAATAAGGAACAAATACTGTTAATTTTAGAGGAGATGGTGGGGGCTAAATAGAAGAAAGTATTCACGTAGCTGATGCTAAAAGTTTGGGATAAAAAGTCAGTGCTTTTGTTGTTACTTTTGCTTCAGTAATTTGATGCAGAGTGTGGACATTATATCCTTGTTGTTTATCATGTGAAGGATATCTAAATGAGATATCCTGTCAGAGGGGATAGGAAATAATAATACAAAAGAAAGTAGAAAGGAAAACAGTGCTCATGACAACAGCACACATTTTCATGAAAGTAAACTACCTTATCCTTCTTTTTTCCTCCCGTGTTCTTAGCATTATCAACAGCATCAACCGACGAACTTTCTTCATCATCTGCAGAAGAAAAAGAAGAGACATAAAAGTATGATTCCATAACATTATATGATCATAAGTTTAAACTGCAAAACCTTCTGGATAAGCCAATACCATTTAAAGAGAATTGTCGAAAGCCATAAGTTGCTTACATTAGATTCTTCATGAGACAAAGAACGGTAACTTCAAGAAAATAGGTCCATCATCAAGAAAGAGCTAAACAAGAAGAGGAATAGAATGCAAACTCAGGGCATAAGGATCACTGTTTTTTCTCTGTTCTCAATGAAAATCTATGCGCCATCTAGAAGATAGGAATTGAGAAGCTGACAAAATAAGTTAGTCATGCAGATTTTGCTTGTGTTGTCTCTCTTACTCTTTGCCTGTTCAAGTAATTTGCAAGACTATAAAGAGAAGTAACCTGTTACACAGGCACAATAATTTATCTAGTTTAGAGTTGCTTCATTTCAGCATGCTACTACATTCCCTAGACATTATATAAGACGAGAACAGCTACTTCCTTAAGTTCTATATTACAGTGGACTCACGCATAGTTAGAAATTTTACAATGAGGTCACAGACTTGTTTCTTCAAACGTCTTCTGCAACTAATAGCAGTAAAACAGTATCCTATATCCCAGTCTCACCGCACACAAATGATAAACTAGGTCTTTTAGACCAGCCTGATTACTGAGGTGAGGCACTTACTCATGATAATAATTGGAATGCAGCGAAACACCAGCAGTTCTATAGTTGGGAATGACTATAATAACAGATAGCATTCTTGAAATTCCAGCTTGGAACAAAGTTTAAACAGATCAAGGCATTAGAATTGTGAATGTATGACATGTCTTGAAATTAGCCACGCTGACAGAATTTGCATAACTGCATCTAAGAATTATAAGCCACTTAAAGCAACCGTTCTATGATATGAGCTATTTAGGCACTAAATCACTCAAGTTGTTTTTCCTTTGAACCTATTACATGAACATCCATATAATTACATTAGGGTATGTCACCCGAGAACCAAAACCAATCTTCTGCTAAATCACTCAAGAAAGCCACCTAGAGATGGAATGCCTCGATGACTTGTTAGCAGACCTTATTTATGTTTAAGCATAAAAATGAATAAAAGAGGATCGCCAAAGTGCTTAGGAGAGTGACCAAGTTAATTTGGGTGTGAAAGCCCTCAAATTACCAATCACCTAGTAAATAAGTATGACCATCTACGTTGATAACTGGCCTTCTTTGATCTAGCATAAAAATGCATAAAAGAGGACTACCAAAGCATCTAGGAGGTTTCCCTAGGCGTGTAGGCATTCAGCACGCATGCTTTACTTCTGAGTTCTGATTCAACCCGTAATCTGGGGGAACCAACTTTCCCCTTATTCATTTTCAAACCCTTTCTTAAGCAACTGTAAACCTAACCTTTAAATTTCTCTCCCCTCCATCTTCCCCTTTAAATCTTACATGATATGCAACTATGATTTCCAAATTTATCTTCATTATATGAGATAAAATGACACTAGTTACCTCAAAAGATGGGTGTAGTTCGAGGAAGATTGTTGTTTTGTACATGTAAAATTAATCGCACATATGCTTTCATATAGATCAGTAGAAGTTGAACAAACTTCAACTGATGAATGATATGCATAATAGCTCTGCTAAATATAGATAATGGAATAGTTATAGGATAGAACTGTCAGAAATAACGTAAAATTACGATAATGGCACTCATATCTAGTTTAGATAGAGTAGTCGAAACAAAACAAAACAAAAAGCAAATATAGCTTCAACTAGGACTAGTAATTGCTGCTTTGAGCAGTGATTAAAAACAAATTCCAACAAGATTTGTCAAATAAAAAGCACGAAAACAGATATCTTCAATGGAAAATAATAACCACTGAGCAGTGATTAAAAGAATTTCCAGGAGGCAGGAGAAGTTACGTACAGAATTTGTAAGTATTGAGAAGAGCTGCTTCAAGCATAGCTTTAAAATCTAATGCAGCAGATACCAAGGGTTCATTTGCATCCTGTGAAGGAAGGGGGAAGAAATCAACTTGCAAGTCAGCTCAGGTGTTGAAGCCCAAAAGAGACTGAAAATAAAGTTTGGTATAAAACCCTCATAATATATGACAGGAAATATTAACTACGTGAAGAGATCAGCCTTCATACAAGAAATACCTCTGTCTCAATCTACAAAATCTCTCATGTTCTGCCTTAGAGGTAATGAATGTTTACCATCAAAGCATATCTGACCTGAATCTGATATACCAGCTACGGTCAGGTATCATATTAATTTCGCTAAATGTTGTAGTTAGGTTATGCAAATTAATCAAATAAGACAATAGGTGCATAGATGAAACATTATCCTTTTAAGGGTTGTAGTAAGCAATGGATGGAGCATCTTGGCGAAGGTCATATAGCTACTCTATTGATATCCATACCATTCATCGACATAACAATGAGGTTAGGTAGAGAGCACAAGGCTCCATGAAGGATTTGACAAGAAGCATTTGGTCAGTTAGTTAACCAAAAGGTGTTCTTGATGAACGGAGAATAAGGATTCATGTAGCAACTCTCACAATGTTGGAATCACAGCTTGGCCATTGTTTTTATATATAATAAAATATCATGTCAGACAATTTCCTACAGTTCTCAACCAATGCCTTACATGAACCCTTCTCTTTTCTTGAATAAAAATAAAATTTTAAAATTAAAATAAAAACAATGAACCCTTCTCTTCCCTGTTCAGTGTGAAGGGTCACCTCTTCTCTATTAGCAACTAATCTCTCTCTTCCTATAGCATTGATCTAGGTTCATTTTGTCTATTTCTAGTCCTAGCAACTTCAAATTACAATCTTAAACTAAAGTCCACAGCCTGCGTAGCACATGTCATATGTAGAAAGTTATGAAATAGTAGAGTGAAATCAAACGTTGAAAATATCAAAATACACTTATTAATTAGATAGAGCAAAAGATATTCTTTTGATGTGGGAAATTCTGATCTTCTAACTTACCTTCCTAGATGAACCCTGAAGCACGTTGAACATTTCAGAGCCAAACAAATCTGTGGTATCCTGCTCTGGTGTAACTGAAGATACTCCACTTGGTTCCGCTACACAACTGAAATCAAGTGGTTGTGGCCCCATCACCATGTCTTCTTCATAATACCAAAAGTCAAGCAAGCAGATATTAAGAGAAGCTGCTTCAATGAAAGGAGGATACATTTAGAAAAGTTCGAGTGACAAACTACTCATACCTGCCAAGCCACAGCTACTGTCATGATTATATTCTTCAGATCCAATAATATGTGGGAGCTGACCATGTACAGACGCGCTCTAGAAAAAGAAAAAGAACATAGGGGAAGGTACTACAATCAGGTCTAATATATGAAACTACAACTGAATACTTGCTACATCTAGGTAAAGAAAACAATTTATGAACCTGATACCAGCATACAATTCTGAAATTCATAAATTCACTAGAAGATTTGTCTCGATTCTCAAAACAATTAGGAGAATTAGTTACACCACAAAGTGCAAAGTGCATGCACCGATGCACGTAGAAAATTCTACTAGAACAGTGACAGTAATGAGCTAAAGAAGTACTCAACCCTACAGAGTGCAAGCATATACGTGTTTGAAGCTGTAAAGTGCATGCACTGCAAAGTGCATGCACATAGAAGTTCTACTAGAGAAGTGCAGTAATTGGATGAGGTAAAGAAGTACTCAACCCTACAACAGCAAGAATATAACGCTGTCTAAAGCTGCAAACTGCAAAGTGCATGCACATAGAAAGTTTTACTGGAAAAGTGCAGTAATTGGATGAGCTAAAAAAGCACTCAACCGTAGAAAGTGCGAGCATATTAACTGTTCTAAGGTGCAAAGTGCACAGTGCAGGATTCATGAACATAGAAAGCTCTATGGAACAGTGCATTGGGCGGTAACAAGCTAAAGAAGCACTCAACCCTACAAAGTGCAAGCATAAAAAGCATTCTAAGAGGCTGTAAACATTAGGGTGTGTGGTTTTTCTTTTTTCTTCCTTTATGTTTTTTCCTGGTGAGTGGGGTTCTGAGGAAGGGAAGCGGTGTTCCACTAGCTTTAACTTGTTTTGGAATAAAAAAATCCAAGATGTAACTTTTAAGTATTTTGAAATAACAGTTTTCATAACATCCAAAGGTTGATGGTTGTGAGAATACAGATGCAATGAAAAAAATTAGATTACTTCTTAACTTCTGCTATTTCTCTAGTGTCGTAATTACAATTTTGTTTTCCCAACATTTCCTTGTTTTTCTTCTATTTTTCCCTTTTTTCTGCTTCCATTTCCTTGCCTCTAAACATTTCAATCTTCTGATTGGTTACCAATTCTTAGGCAGGGATCTAAGCATCAAGTAGTCTTTTCAAACAATTTATTACAAATAATAGTTTGGTTCCAATACTAGTTGTAATTACAAATTTACAGGACTTAATCAGACAAATTAATTCCATGAGGACCTTCCACGATTTGTCAGGCTTCTACAAGTTTACATCTTGAATCAATTTTCTTTTTTTCTACTATAGTTCTGTCTTCTCTCAAATTTGAGGAGCAATGTTGCAACTCTAGATGCCACTAAGTAAGTACTCAATCTATCAATATCTTACCCAAAATTGTTATTCAGAAAGGAGAAAAATTGAATCTTCACAAATATCAATTGGGAGTATTTCTGGTTTGTCAATTACCATTCGAGAGATGCCAAAGTGCAAGAAAAGCTGTATATCCCTCAAGCGATAAGACTAAGTTCTGCTTTCAGGAAAATTTAAAACAAGTAATAAGACCATATCCTGTTAATCCATCCAATGGCCCAACAAATACATTTCCCTATATAGTTCTGGCCAGTAACTAGCTATCCTAGTTCAAACAAATAGGCATTTTTGTCTTCTAATTCAAATAACATGTGAGAACTGGCATTCTACTATGCAAAAAGCAAAAGGTCGTACAATTATTTATTTGATTCAACGCTAAACTGGTTGTATTCACAATAATTTTCCTTTTTAGGTCAATTAGGAAGCTGAAAGAGAAATGATCACCACTTCCAGTTGGAGACATGTTTCCCAGAATGTCGATTGTGTGTACCGCAAGGTGGAAAGAAATTAATGGTGAAAAAGTTACAGAAATGATAGTCAACAAGAAATAGGTACAAACAAATAGGAAAGCACGAATAAAACAAACCTAATTTAGTGTACTCAGGATACTTATTAAACATGACAATGATGCATAAACTCTCTGGAACAAAAGCTTAGCTTCCATCGTCTTTAGAAGAAGAACAAAAGTCATGTAAAACATTTCTTTTGCAGCAATTAGCAGAACTTACACTGAAAAAGGATCTGACTGACTTGCCGCTCTTCGAACCTTGTAAATAATTTTTGCAAAACTTCACTCCCAAAGATAAAGCTTCTTTATACCGTGGCAATATATCTGTCTCATAATCCTGGGCAGGAATGGTTGATTTAACCGAGCTTTTGCTACTCTTGTTTTTATGATATGTGGCATCACCGTCATCAGCTATCCTCTATGATAAAAATAAATAAATAAAGCTCAGATATACCATAACAAACAATTTAGCATTATTAGTCATTCATGTCAATAAAAAGCTTAATATATCAACTCCATCACAGTGCAAGATGTTTTTTTACTTGAACCTCGTACTATGACATAGATAATTCAGAGTTCGAAGAAAATCATCAAAGGATGTGTTAATCAAGGCATCATCATAATACTAAACCAAGAGATTCTACATCACAACAAAAGGAACCCAATAACAACACTATAACCATTATAAATTGCATTGAAGAACAGATGTATTTGGACATGCTCAAAATGCCAATTTTTCATAGAAATGCTATCTCGGGTTGTTCATAGAAAAATCTAATTGGTTTAAAGGTATGAAAAACATTTAAGACCATACACGGGGTATTTGTAACTAGTCTGAAAAACAACTGAAAATTAAGAAATTTTTGCAATCAATCTTATCAAATAGTCAAAGGCCATGTCAGGGATGCCACTTAAACAAATAAGGAGTTATAACTTAAATTAACTTTCTAAAACTTATAAACCACACAACAAACAGATTCTATATAATAATTGCTCATATTAATAATGAGGCAAAACCCAAGCATTAACTCATCTAAAAATACAAATTTCACGAGAACAAAGATGATGATTCAAAAGGAACAAGGTTTGATTGAATAAAATGGGGATAATTGTTGTACCCAATGAGAGTTGTACTTGCATGATCAATATATCGAGAACGCGAGAGGATGCGGAACGAATTGAACGTATTCTTCAAGTCTACTTCCAAAGTTTCAGCTTGACCCAAAAGACCATTAACCTCCACAGTAGCTTCACTCGCTCTCTTCTCTATATTCTCCGTAAATTCGGTTATCCACTTCAGAACCTGGAGAAAATAAGCATAAAAATTGCAATCAATCTCAAATCAAATCGAAAAAGAAAACTTCAAGGCAACTGTTCTTTCGTTGCCCTAAAATTAACAGGAAGAACAAAAATGACCTCATTTTGCATCGCGAGACGCTTCTTGATCGAATTTGGCCTTCCAGTTTCATCCATCCCCACTGAATCAGAGAATTGTAGCTGCTGAACAAGCAAATTTTTGGAATTTAGGGTTTATGGATCAAGAGAAGTGCTAGGGTTCTCGGCGATTTTGGTGTCCTAAAAGAGGAATTGGAGCCCAGTAACAGTAAGCAGTTCTGGAGTTAATTGTAAAATTCGGCAACCTTCATCACGTGCGTGGTATAGGGGTACGTGCACGTGTATTAACAGTTTTTGTGTTTATTGCAATTTTATGTTAGGTGCTACCATAATAAGGTTTAATGTGTGCAGATAACTTTTCCAACAGAAAAACACACAAATTTTGTTTTTTTTTTTTCCATCAACATTTGATTAGGGGTGGGCGTGAGCCGAGCTGGTTCAGGCTCGTGACCCGTGCCGGGTTCAAGAGGCCCAGAGCAGCCGGGGCGTAGTTAGAGTGGGAGGCTGCCACGATCCGGGTCACGGGGCTGGGCCGGCCGCTGACCCTTCTAAGTCTTGGGCAGTCTGACCAGGCGGCCCAGTTAATTAGGCAGAAGCCGTGGTGCCGTCAACTTTTTTCCTATTTTTTACCTTTTAATTATATTAAACTTGTATTTACAATTATAAAATTATTTCTAATTTATTTTTAGTAATTTAAACTTATATTAAACTATTTTAAACTTGTATTAAATTTTTAATCCTTCCAAGTACAATAGCCGAGCTTAATGATTCTTCTTTGTTTCTCAATGGGCCAAGGCCCACGAGCCAGCTTATGGCCTTTTGGCTTTGTTAGCATTAGTTCAGGCCGAAAATTTAAAGAAATAAATTTAATCAAAAATATATCGTGGGTCGGCGGGAGTAGAGTGGCCGAGGCCTCTCTCGACCGGGTCTATGGCTGGACCAAGCCCAGCCCATAGCCCAGGAATATCATGGGTCGTCGACCTCCCTCTGTAGCGAACTGATCATTGACCGTAGGCGGTGGGTAGTCGGCCTAGTCGACCCGTAACGACCACATTTGATCAAGGCATAGTTTCAAAAACAAAATAGAAATAGAGATAATCTGAAATTTGTGCTGATGCATTTTTAAATTTGGCTAAATATCAAAAAACCTCCTTAACTTTGGATAATTATCATATAACCCCCCATAACTTTGAAAATTTTAGAAAATGCCCCCCTTAAGTTTGGGGGTTATTAGAAAGCCCCTTTACCTTTGAGATTTTATCATCTTAGGGGATTTCTAATAAAATCTTAAAGTTAAAGATGGTTTTAATCTGAAAGTTAAAGGAGATTTTCGATAATCATTTAAAGTTAAGGGTTTTTATATTTAGCCATTAACTTTTATCTGATTTTAGATATTCATATGCAAATATCTTATTTTGGTGACTATGGAGATAGATACCACGTACAGAGTTGAAAATAGATATTCTTTAAATATAAAAGATAATAAAGGAGACGTCATCCACTTGATATAATGATGATTAGCTCAAGCATGCAAAAGTTATTGGCATATAAGAATTCACAGTCCACGCTTTAAAGTTGTGATTATCGCCATTTTGATGCTTGTTTGACAATTAGAAAACCAAAAAAAAAAAAAGAATTATGATATTTCGTGCTCATGTCTTCTTCTGCTTCTTCTTCTTTTCATGAATTGTACTTGTTTATCATATGATTAAGATTAAATATGGCTTATAAGATATAAGCTGACAACTTATATATATATATACAAATGACAACTTATATATATATACTCTTATAAAAGTGTGTTGTTATGTTAAAATATTTTTCCAAAAATACCCTAAAAATACACACATACATCCATAAAACACTTTCATGCATACATAATCATACCCCTTCAAATCATACCCCTTCAAATCAAACACATACATAATCATACCCCTTCAAATCAAACACATGTATGCATACATACATAAATTATACTCCTTCAAATTCTTCTTATAACTCCCAATTTAATTAATCAAATTAATAAAGGTCTCAGACTATAATATAATTATTCTTTACTATAGTGAGATATATTTTACAAACTATAGTATCACTATTTATTTATTTATTTATTTATTTTGAAGTAAGAATAGGGCAAGATGTCCTATCAAAAGTATACTATAAACTTATAGATAATGTTTGTACTGAGTGATATCTAAGAGTGATTTCGATGGATACAACCCGAGGAAAGAGGAGTGGACCTATGTCGTCACTCTTAACCTCCAGCTAAATCCATGTGAAAGCACCAACAGATATCTGACAAGAGAATTAAAAAAAAAAGAGTATACAAAATGATGCTGATAGGCCCAGAATCGAATCAATCCAAGTCTGAAAAAATAACCCACAATCGAAAGATAGAAAGAACAATCGGTGATTTCCTGCAGCTTCATTGTTATCTTCGCTAGATGAAAGAATCTCGGAGATACTTCTCTCTCTGACTATCTTCTTCAGCTTCATCCCCTTCCTGTTGGCCAGGAAACATGTCCAGAAAAGAAGAAAGTGACCCACATTAGATGCCATCTTGCGAGCTTGAGGAAAATCTCCAGAGAATATCAACTTGTTACGTGCTCTCCAAATACACCAGCAGATTGTAGGAAAGCAAATATTCCATAGTTTCCGAGCCTTGGAATCAAAATTAACAGCATGACAGAAAATAAAGCATTAAGGCATGTATTGAGGCAAGGTAAAATCCCCAATTTTAGGTAAAAAGAAGTCTCAGACTTGTTTAGCAAAGACACAATTCAAGAAGAGATGGTCATGAGTCTCCATATCCAGCTGACATATGGGGCATAGGGGGTCACCGGTCCATCCTTTTTTTTATCAGATTATCCTTAGTATGATGTTTGTATAAAGATAAAAGCCATAGGAAGAACTTCACTTTGCTCAGCAATATACTTTTCCATATGATAGAATAATTAAGCCTACAAATACTTCCATCGGTAAGAAAATAGTATAAAGATTTCACTATAAATACCCCTGATATGTCTAGAGGCCAAGAAACCTGATCCATTTCCAAAGAAGGGCATGAGTTGGATGAGGACAGCAAGAGTTTAAGAGCTTCAACCTGTGACCATTCTGTTTCTCCTATAGGTCTTTTGATAATAGGTCTCCAGTACCAATTGTCCCCCATAAAACATCCCCTGAGAAGCAATTGTGACATGCTTGGAAAGAGCAAGATTGTAAGCAAGAGGAAAAAGGCTAGCCAAGGAATTGTAGCCTATCCATTTGTCCTCCCAAAGCTGAATTCTTAAACCATTACATAGACGCCATTTGACCAAATCTAATAAAGGTTGGCTGACAGCCATTACATCCTTTCAAAACTTAGAGCAATGTCCTTTATAGGGTGTACCATTAAACGCAGAATGATTAATTGATTGAAGAACCAGACCAACATGAGAATTATGGGTAAGATATTTTCATGTCCACTTGGAGAGCAGAGAAGAATTAAAAGTTTCAAGGTTGATAATTCCAAGATCTCTACTTTTCTTAGAAGAACAGACATTACCCCATTTAACCAGGGCCTTACCACTTGTGTTTTTTCCCTCTCTCCCCTAGAGAAAGTTTCGTCTAATCTTATCCATTACCGTGATAAGCCATTTAAGGATTTTAAAGAAAGACATAATAAAGAGAAAGAGATGACAGAACATAGTTAACAGGAACTAGACGCCCTTCAAAAGAAAGATGTTTGTTTTTCCATAAGGAAAGCTTTCCAGGAAAAGAATCAATTAGAGGCTACCAGTATTGTTTGTTGAGCGATCCTTTTTTTTAAGGAAGACCAAGGTATTTGAAGGAGGGGAAGCAAAGGAACACTTTAGAATTCTAGCAAGAGATGAACCCCGGTTGATAAATTTGCCACTATAATAGAGATTCGACTAATTATAGTTAATCTCCAAACCAGAAACTTCCTCAAACAGATAGAGAATGGATTTAAGAATTGAAACATTGTCTTTGTCAGCTTTATAAAAAATCAAGGTATCCTCCGCAAATTAAAGGGATCTAATATCATTCAATCTACCCTTAAGGTGAAGCTCAGATAAGTCCCCTGAATTCACACTATTAATCAACAATTTATTAAGAACATCTACTACAAAAATAAAGAGCATAGGGGACAAAGGGTCGCCTTCTTTGAGACCTCTATGGCAATTGCAAATATTTGTGGGGGATCCATTAACAATGATAGAGGATTTAGAAGAAGAAAGAACACATCCAATCCACGAGCACCAATAAGGGCCAAAGCCACTGGCTCGAAGAAGGGAAAGGATGAAATTCCAATTGACACCGTCGAAGGCTTTTATGAAATCAATTTTAATAACACAAGCCTCAATCTTCTTAGAGAAACAATAATGAAGTATTTCATGACCAAGAATAATGAAATCCAAAGTGGATTTACCTACTTGAAAAGCAGATTGGGAGCTATCAACAAGGGTGGAGAGAAAAGGACTAAGTCTATTAGCTAAGACTTTAGTGAAAATTTTGAACAAGCCATTAAGCAAGCTGATAGGTCTGAAATCTTTAACACCACTTATGTTATTTGTTTTGGGAATAAGAGCCAGGAAGGAGAAATTGATTTTATGAAGAGAAGAAGCATCCGAGTAGAGGTGAGAAAAGAAGTAAAAAAAGGTCCGCTTGTATAGTCTCCCAGAATGATTGATAGAAAAGAATAGAAAAACCGTCTGGTCCAGGGGACTTCTCAGGATGAAGTCTAAAGACTACTGCTTTAATCTCTTCCCTAGTAGAAGGGGAGTCGAGAGATTGAAGCCTAAGCTGGGAGGAGGGGTAAAGGTGTTCCTAGTCAAGCTGAAAAGAGGATGAAGGTTTAGCTTTGAAGAGGTTAGAGAAGAAGTCAAAGAAGGCTTTCTATTTCTCTGCTTCTGAAGAGATAATCGTGTGTGCCATCATGGTTTAAAAATGAAATGAAGTTCTTTCTTCTGTGATAGCAGGCAATTTTATGAAAGAAGGTAGAATTGGAATCTCCTTCCTTTAACCAAAGGACTCTATATCTTTGCCTCCAGTATACCTCCTCATTTTCGGCAATAGCGGAGAGGGAGTCACGTAAAGAATTCCTAAAGCTTAATTCAAAGTCTGATAGTGGTCTAGCTTCCTCAAGAATAGATAAATGATCTAGTTTCTCCAAGATAGACCTCTTGTTATTCTGCAAAGAGCCATAAACATGTTTCTTCCACCATTTAATTCTTCTCTTAAGGAGTTTAAGTTTGAGGTAGAATTTATCAACCGGGGATCCAGAACACTTGAAAGAAGACCAGCAATTCTCAATATAGGTTTTGACGGAGGGATGAGAGAACTAAGATTTTTCTAACCTGAAGATAGGCCTTAGTATGGGGCAAGATGTATCTAGATTGATGAAAGAGTGGTCGGAACAAGAGGAGGTGTAAGAATACTGGACGAGAGAAGGGAATTTTGATTCAAAATTAGATGTAACAAGAAATCTATCTAGCCTTACCATAACAGGAGAAAACCTCATATTAAACCAAGTAAACTTTCTTCCATTGAGCGGGAGATCAATCAAAAAGAGAGAGTTGATAAAATTTTTAAAAAGGTTCATATCTCTAAAAGATTCTGATATGCCACTTCTTTCATTAACAGTCAAAGTAACATTAAAATCATCAAATAGGGACCAAGGTGTTCGCGGGGAAAGTCGGCTTGTTATTCATTGTGACTGAATTCGTTTACAGCTTCGTTGGTCTACAACAAAATTCAAAAGAAATGCCTTTTATTTTAAGGCGTACAATGAAAATGAAAATTACAACTTTTTCCTGAACAAAACGCTCGGATCTCTATTATACGGGATCCTCGCTTGTGCGGGTTCTTCGCTGTCTTGGGGACTTTTATTCGTCCGTGGACCACCGCAATTCGATCCCGTGTAAACCCGGTTCGGAACTACAGACGTAGAGGGGCTCGTTTCACGAAGGAAACGAAGCACCTGAGGGGATCACACTCACGGGAGATGATCGTCATGGGATCGCGACTCACGAAGGAGAGGATCACGGAGCGGTGAGATCTACTAGGAGAAATCACAGCTATCCCCGAGATTAAGACGGCTTAATCTAGAGGGTATCTCAGAGTTCGACCAATTCGCCTTCCTTGTAGATCGACGTCGATCGAACTTGTGCTCGCCGATGCTCGAACGGTAAGGCCGACGGCTCGTAGATCTCGCGAGAATCCAAACTCCCGAAAATCGGCTCAGAACTCCGAAATTAGCAAGAATTCGCCTAAAGTCCGAAAGCAAATCCCCAAAATCCACCCAGAACCAAGAAGACCCCCTATTTATACAAGTCGGGGTATGTGCCGCCACGGGTGGCTCGGCCACTTGTCGAGGTGCCTCGCTAAGTTGTCGAGGTGCCTCTACCACTTGGCCGAGGTGCCTCGCTAAGTTGGTCGAGGTGGAAGCAAACACAAGGTTCGCTAAAATATGAGTTTCGCCAAGTGAACACGAGGTTCGATGAATGAACACGAGGTTCGCAAAAGTTCGAGGTTCGCCGAAGGCGAGGTTCGCCGAAGGCGAGGTTCGCCAAAATGAGCCGAGGTTCGCTAAACCATGAGGTTCGCCGAAGGCGAGGTTCACCAAAATGAACGAGGTTCGCTAAACCGCGAGGTTCGCCGAAGGCGAGGTTCGCCGAAGGCGAGGTTCGCCGAATGAACCGAGGTTCGCCAAAATGAGCCGAGGTTCGCCGAAGGCGAGGTTCGCCGAATGAACCGAGGTTCGCCAAAAGGCGAAAGCACTGGAGGCGCCGTTTCGCGCTTTCCGCTGTTTTCTGCCTTCCTTAGCTTAGTTTTCTCGGTGATGTCGCCGTTGTGTTTGAGTCCGTATCCGATCAACTTTCAGAGCTCAAACGGCTCGTTTGCATTCGACGGATTAAGTGGAGTTGATTCCGTCTCGTCGGCGTTTGAGTTTAGTCAACTCGCCTCGTCGAACTTCGTCGCCGGGTTTCTTCCACGACACGTCGTTTCGCCGGCTCGACGCTTTGCCAACTCACTTTATCGCCCATCGACTCGCTTTCGCGTTTTGCGGTATGTCGGCGTCGTCGTGAGTTCAGGTCGTATTTGTCGGACGGATCGTCGGTTTTACGAGTCTTGTTCGAGTACTGATAAGCAATTTTTAACGCCTACAGATACCCCCTCCAAAGCGTCTCAGTCTCGATTCTTGATGAGTCTGGGATGCTTTGGACATGATGAGCCCTTCACTCTTTAATTAGCGTGATAGGACTTGTGAATGACCCTGGCGTTTGATCTCTCCATTCCCTTCAGTCTTTCCAGTGCTTTGTAGGGTTGCTGAAGGTGTTACAGTCGCATTTTTGTCGACCGTTGTCGAAATCTTGACCAGAAGTCAATGAATTTCTTTTGAGATTGGCTCCAGTATTTAATTCCTCCAATCCTCTCAGGTTCTCTAGTGCTTTGTAGGATACCCAGGGGTGTTACGGTGCTGCATTTATTGCTTGACCGTTGTTGGAATTTCAAAGCAGTAGCTAATTAAGCTCCCTCTACTTCGACTTCGTGTTGGTGAATTGTCGTCCAATTGACCATCGGATTCCTCCGTTGATCGGGAATCCTTCAACTGCGACAGCGTTAATTGGCGTCGAACTACATGGATTTTAGCCTTCAATCGGAGTGCAGCGGCGTTGATGCGGCGTAGATCTCGCGAGAATCCAAACTCCTGAAAATCGGCTCTGTAAATCCCCCGAAATTAGCAAGAATTCCGCCTAAAGTCCGAGCAAATCCCCAAAAATCCAGCCCCCCGAACCAAGAAGACCCCCCCTATTTATACAAGTCGGGGGGGGTATGTGCCGGCCACGAAGGTGGCTCGGCCACTTGGTCGAGGTGCCTCGGCTAAGTTGGCCGAGGTGCCTCGGCCACTTGGCCGAGGTGCCTCGGCTAAGTTGGCCGAGGTGGAAGCAAACACAAGGTTCGCTAAAATATGAGTTTCGCCAAGTGAACACGAGGTTCGACTGAATGAACACGAGGTTCGCAAAAAGTTCGAGGTTCGCCAGAAGGCGAGGTTCGCCAGAAGGCGAGGTTCGCCAAAATGAGCCGAGGTTCGCCAAACTGCGAGGTTCGCCAGAAGGCGAGGTTCACCAAAATGAACCGAGGTTCGCTAAACCGCGAGGTTCGCCGAATGAACCGAGGTTCGCCAAAGGCGAGGTTCGCCAGAATGAACCGAGGTTCGCCAAACCGCGAGGTTCGCCAGAAGGCGAGGTTCGCCAAAAGGCGAGGTTCGCCAAAAGGCGAAGTTGGCCGAGGTGCGCCGTTTCGTCGTTTCCCGTCGTTTTCTCGGTCTTCCGGGCTTAGTTTTCTCCTGGTGATGTCGCCGTTGTGTTTGAGTCCGTATCCGATCAACTTTCAGAGCTCAAACGGCTCGTTTGCATTCGACGGATTAAGTGGAGTTGATTCCGTCTCGTCGGCGTTTGAGTTTAGTCAACTCGCCTCGTCGAACTTCGTCGCCGGGTTTCTTCCACGACACGTCGTTTCGTCGGCTCGTACGCCTTGCCAACTCACTTTATGCGCCCATCGACTCGCTTTACGCGTTTTGCGGTATGTCGGCGTCGTCGTGAGTTCAGGTCGTATTTGTCGGACGGATCGTCGGTTTTACGAGTCTTGTTCGGGTACTGATAAGCAATTTTTAACGCCTACAGATACCCCCTCCAAAGCGTCTCAGTCTCGATTCTTGATGAGTCTGGGATGCTTTGGACATGATGAGCCCTTCACTCTTTAATTAGCGTGATAGGACTTGTGAATGACCCTGGCGTTTGATCTCTCCATTCCCTTCAGTCTTTCCAGTGCTTTGTAGGGTTCTTTGAAGGTGTTCTGATCTTGCATTTTTGTCTGACCGTTGTCGAAATCTTGACCAGAAGTCAATGAATTTCTTTTGAGATTGGCTCGAGTATTTAATTCCTCCAATCCTCTCAGGTTCTCTAGTGCTTTGTAGGATACCCAGGGGTGTTACGGTCTCTGCATTTATTGCTTGACCGTTGTTGGAATTTCAAGCGTAGCTAATTAAGCTCCCTTACTGTCGACTCGTGTTGGTGAATTGTCGTCCAATTGACCATCGGGATTCCTCCGTTGATCGGGAATCCTTCAACTGCGACGGCGTTAATTGGCGTCGAACTACATGGATTTTAGCCTTCAATCGGCGAGTGCAGCGTTGGCCGGCGTTGCGATCTTGCGTGGATCCGAACCGTTGATCGGTGAATCCTTCGGCGACGACGCGTTGGTTGGCGTCGCTACTGTATTACTCCTTGTTGGAGCACAATTATCCTCAGTGGGAGGAATTTTTCTTGGGACTTATTCCAATTCTAAACTGTTGACCGATGGGCCTTCTGGCGGCGACGCATGAATCGGCATTGATACGGTGAGAGGAATTCTTTCAAGGTAGAACGCGCTGTCCGGCGCCAACATAAGCCTTGTCAGAATTCGTCAATTTATCCCTCTTTGAGGTTCCACAGTGGGAGGAAATTGAGGGTTATCGAGTTATCCTTAAGAATATGGTAATATTCTCCAGGAACTTCTCGTTAAGAATTAGGAACTAGTTTATACTCGTAATCCTATTTGGAGTAGCATCAGGCGACGCGTTGATTAGCGTCAATGCAATCCGCACGATCGAGTTATCCCTAAGAATATTTTTTATGGAAATATTCTTCCGGGAACTTCTCGACAAATTAGGAAACAGTTTATACTCGTGTTCCTGATTGGAGTAGGATCAGGCGACATGGGAGAATATCTGGAAGATTGAGTCTGCCCAGGCCATTGCTGATGATTTCGACCATTTGGAGGTTAAGCTCCAAAGTCTACAAGATTTTGAGGCGGCTTGGCGGGATGCTAGCGTTATCTTGGACTCGAAGTTTAAGCGCGTGAGACCAGGTGCATCATGAGGCTAGCGTATTTGAAGCTTCATCTTCCGTGGGACATTTTCGGTCTTGTCAGCGAGACTCAACATTCAGGCGAGGTTCGCCAATCAGCGGACTCAACATTCAGCGAGGTTCGCCAATCAGCGAGACTCAACATTCGGCGAGGTTCGCCAATCAGCGAGACTCAACATTCGGCGAGGTTCGCCAATCAGCGGACTCAACATTCAGCGAGGTTCGCCAATCAGCGAGACTCAACATTCAGGCGAGGTTCGCCAATCAGCGAGACTCAACATTCGGCGAGGTTCGCCAATCAGCGGACTCAACATTCAGCGAGGTTCGCCAATCAGCGGACTCAACATTCAGCGAGGTTCGCCAATCAGCGGACTCAACATTCAGCGAGGTTCGCCAATCAGCGAGACTCAACATTCAGGCGAGGTTCGCCAATCAGCGAGACTCAACATTCAGCGAGGTTCGCCAATCAGCGAGACTCAACATTCAGGCGAGGTTCGCCAATCAGCGGACTCAACATTCAGCGAGGTTCGCCAATCAGCGAGACTCAACATTCGGCGAGGTTCGCCAATCAGCGGACTCAACATTCAGCGAGGTTCGCCAATCAGCGAGACTCAACATTCGGCGAGGTTCGCCAATCAGCGGACTCAACATTCAGCGAGGTTCGCCAATCAGCGGACTCAACATTCAGCGAGGTTCGCCAATCAGCGAGACTCAACATTCAGCGAGGTTCGCCAATCAGCGAGACTCAACATTCGGCGAGGTTCGCCAATCAGCGAGACTCAACATTCGGCGAGGTTCGCCAATCAGCGGACTCAACATTCAGCGAGGTTCGCCAATCAGCGGACTCAACATTCAGCGAGGTTCGCCAATCAGCGAGACTCAACATTCAGGCGAGGTTCGCCAATCAGCGAGACTCAACATTCGGCGAGGTTCGCCAATCAGCGGACTCAACATTCAGCGAGGTTCGCCAATCAGCGGACTCAACATTCAGCGAGGTTCGCCAATCAGCGGACTCAACATTCAGCGAGGTTCGCCAATCAGCGGACTCAACATTCAGCGAGGTTCGCCAATCAGCGGACTCAACATTCAGCGAGGTTCGCCAATCAGCGAGACTCAACATTCGGCGAGGTTCGCCAATCAGCGGACTCAACATTCAGCGAGGTTCGCCAATCAGCGGACTCAACATTCAGCGAGGTTCGCCAATCAGCGAGACTCAACATTCGGCGAGGTTCGCCAATCAGCGGACTCAACATTCAGCGAGGTTCGCCAATCAGCGGACTCAACATTCAGCGAGGTTCGCCAATCAGCGGACTCAACATTCAGCAGGTTCGCCAATCAGCGGACTCAACATTCAGCGAGGTTCGCCAATCAGCGGACTCAACATTCAGCGAGGTTCGCCAATCAGCGAGACTCAACATTCAGCGAGGTTCGCCAATCAGCGAGACTCAACATTCAGCGAGGTTCGCCAATCAGCGGACTCAACATTCAGCGAGGTTCGCCAATCAGCGAGACTCAACATTCAGGCGAGGTTCGCCAATCAGCGGACTCAACATTCAGCGAGGTTCGCCAATCAGCGAGACTCAACATTCGGCGAGGTTCGCCAATCAGCGGACTCAACATTCAGCGAGGTTCGCCAATCAGCGGACTCAACATTCAGCGAGGTTCGCCAATCAGCGGACTCAACATTCAGCGAGGTTCGCCAATCAGCGAGACTCAACATTCAGGCGAGGTTCGCCAATCAGCGAGACTCAACATTCGGCGAGGTTCGCCAATCAGCGAGACTCAACATTCAGGCGAGGTTCGCCAATCAGCGAGACTCAACATTCGGCGAGGTTCGCCAATCAGCGAGACTCAACATTCAGGCGAGGTTCGCCAATCAGCGGACTCAACATTCAGCGAGGTTCGCCAATCAGCGGACTCAACATTCAGCGAGGTTCGCCAATCAGCGAGACTCAACATTCAGCAGGTTCGCCAATCAGCGAGACTCAACATTCAGCGAGGTTCGCCAATCAGCGGACTCAACATTCAGCGAGGTTCGCCAATCAGCGGACTCAACATTCAGCGAGGTTCGCCAATCAGCGAGACTCAACATTCAGCAGGTTCGCCAATCAGCGAGACTCAACATTCAGGCGAGGTTCGCCAATCAGCGAGACTCAACATTCAGGCGAGGTTCGCCAATCAGCGGACTCAACATTCAGCGAGGTTCGCCAATCAGCGAGACTCAACATTCGGCGAGGTTCGCCAATCAGCGAGACTCAACATTCAGGCGAGGTTCGCCAATCAGCGAGACTCAACATTCAGGCGAGGTTCGCCAATCAGCGGACTCAACATTCAGCGAGGTTCGCCAATCAGCGGACTCAACATTCAGCGAGGTTCGCCAATCAGCGGACTCAACATTCAGCGAGGTTCGCCAATCAGCGGACTCAACATTCAGCGAGGTTCGCCAATCAGCGGACTCAACATTCAGCGAGGTTCGCCAATCAGCGAGACTCAACATTCGGCGAGGTTCGCCAATCAGCGGACTCAACATTCAGCGAGGTTCGCCAATCAGCGAGACTCAACATTCAGGCGAGGTTCGCCAATCAGCGGACTCAACATTCAGCGAGGTTCGCCAATCAGCGAGACTCAACATTCGGCGAGGTTCGCCAATCAGCGAGACTCAACATTCGGCGAGGTTCGCCAATCAGCGAGACTCAACATTCAGCGAGGTTCGCCAATCAGCGAGACTCAACATTCAGCGAGGTTCGCCAATCAGCGAGACTCAACATTCAGCGAGGTTCGCCAATCAGCGAGACTCAACATTCAGCGAGGTTCGCCAATCAGCGAGACTCAACATTCAGGCGAGGTTCGCCAATCAGCGAGACTCAACATTCGGCGAGGTTCGCCAATCAGCGAGACTCAACATTCAGCGAGGTTCGCCAATCAGCGAGACTCAACATTCGGCGAGGTTCGCCAATCAGCGAGACTCAACATTCAGCGAGGTTCGCCAATCAGCGAGACTCAACATTCAGGCGAGGTTCGCCAATCAGCGAGACTCAACATTCGGCGAGGTTCGCCAATCAGCGGACTCAACATTCAGCAGGTTCGCCAATCAGCGAGACTCAACATTCAGCGAGGTTCGCCAATCAGCGAGACTCAACATTCGGCGAGGTTCGCCAATCAGCGGGACTCAACATTCAGGCGAGGTTCGCCAATCAGCGAGACTCAACATTCGGCGAGGTTCGCCAATCAGCGGACTCAACATTCAGCGAGGTTCGCCAATCAGCGAGACTCAACATTCGGCGAGGTTCGCCAATCAGCGGACTCAACATTCAGCGAGGTTCGCCAATCAGCGAGACTCAACATTCAGCGAGGTTCGCCGGTCAGCGAGACTCAACATTCAGGCGAGGTTCGCCAATCAGCGAGACTCAACATTCAGGCGAGGTTCGCCAATCAGCGGGACTCAACATTCAGGCGAGGTTCGCCTATAGCCTCGAGCCTCGACATCCAACCGAGATGGCCTATAGCCTCGAGCCTCGACATCCAACCGAGGTTCGCCTATAGCAGTGAACCTCGACATCCAACCGAGGTTCGCCTATAGCAGTGAACCTCGACATCCAACCGAGGTTCGCCTATAGCAAAGGAACCTCGACATCCAACCGAGGTTAGCCTATAGCGGTGAACCTCGACATTCAACCGAGGCTCGCCAAGCCAGGTTCGACATTTAGACAAGACTTGCTCAAGAGGCGGGCTCAACCTCAACACGCAGGTTCGTGATGTTAAGCTCGCAGCAGAGACGAGGCTCGCCCAGCCGCCAGCCATAAGACGAGGCTCAGCCTCGCACATCAGCGGCCAAGGTTCGCCGCTACGCAATGCCATGACATTAGCAATCTGACAATCACCGCAGCGGCGCCGCTCACTGTAGCAAGCACGAGGCCATTGTCAGAACTCAGACCTGACATTTGACTGGCCCTGACACGATGGGAGGGGTCATTAACCCTCAGATGAAAGCGACAAAAGGGGTTAATCACACCCCTCAAGCCCATATAAATACCTAAAAGCCCAACGAGGCTAGGGACGGGCTGACGGGCTGGCGGGCGGACTGACTGGCTGGCTGGCTAAAGAAAAGGAGAGAGAGAACTTCGGAGATCGACACTTGTGCACACAAGAGAGATCGAGCTCATCTTCAACCTTGGTCTGATCGTCAACGGGAAGCGAACCTCGACTCGAGCATCGAGTGAAGCATCCTATCGCCACCAAGAACCCATACAAAAGAGGAGTCAAATCGACCTCCCTTCCTCTCAGAATCGAGAATTTGATTGTAACACACCCATTCAATCAATAAATATTTTTCGACCCTACGTAAGATGGCGACCACAGTGGGAGCAACCATTCATTCCGATGAATGGTGGTGGCGAATCGGACAAGATTGCGTTGGAACCGAGGTTCGGACCTTGGTCATCGAAGTTCGATCAGGTAAGTACGAGGAGTTCCTCTCCTCCGGGCATCTAGCCCGGCGTGCACGCAAGTGTCGCCGAAGTCTCGTGATGAGACTTCAGCCCCGTGGCTTTTGTTGAATCCTCTCGGTGAACCTCGACGAGCGCCTCGCCTCTCAAGGACGAGGCTCCAAAGCTAGCCGCCAGGCTAAGAAGTGGGTTGTTAAGCAACCCAAGTCAACTTCGATGTTGTTGTTTTGCTTTCGGCGAGCTCTATGAGGAGACCGAGCCTACTAACTGCCTTATCCGTACGCCGATTAACGCTGGCCGCAGAACCAAGCTCACCGATGTGCTCGAAGCTTTGGTCTCGTTGGACGGATTCCACTATCGTCCAAGAAAGCCAACAACCTCGTCATCATCAAGAGGTTCGTCCAAACAAGACGAACGCCGCCCATGCCGCGAGCTCGCCAAAGTGGCGAACCTCGCCACAACGCGAGGCCCCTTGAAAGAGATGAACTCGCCCACAAGATCTAACGCCGCCATGCCGCGAGCCTCGTCAAAGTGGCGAACCTCGCCTACAACGCGAGGTCCCCTTGAAAAGAGATGAACCCCGTCCACAAGATCTAACGCCGCCTATGCCGCGAGCTCGACAAAGTGGCGAACCTCGCCACAACGCGAGGTCCCCTTGAAAAGAGACGAGCCTCGTCGCCAATCTCGCCAAAGAACGCGGATGAACGCCGCCTGCTAACGAACCTCGTCATGGCAAGCGTCAGAATGACGAACCTCGTCAACATGAGGTCCAGGCTGAGCGAGATGAACTTCGCTCGGGTGGCGAACCTCGCCATAAGCTTCGCAGCCAGAGCCAAGGGAAGTGGCAACCTCGCCAGGTTCGCCGTACTCGACTCGAGAAGCCCCTCTCATGCGAGGCTCATTTTTCGGAATCAACTGGGGGTACACCCACTTCCGATCTCCGTGATTATCTCACACGCAAGCGCAATGCTAATCAAATGCGCCTCACCGCCGCTGCGGAGAAGCTCATCTCGCGATGCGCCTAATGTTCATCGACGATCGACCTTGGTTTTGGCGGTTATCGACCCGTCAATTAGGCGAAGGCGGTTCCGCCATGGAAGGCAAGCGGCCCGCGAGGATCATGGAGTGACCATTAACATGGTTGGGAGGAGCGGGAGCGAGACCCCGATAAGCAGTCCTGAATCGTCTGACCCCGAGTACTCCCCAGGTTTACGAGGCGCATTAATCAATAGTCAAGGCGCCTATCGAAGCACCCGTCTTCGCACCAGGGCGAACAAGTTGAGAACATGCTTGTGAGGATCGAAGCCGAGGAACCCCAGGATTCTCGTCATAAAAAGGGGGGTAATCAGAACAATTTTACTCCTCAAAAGCAATCGAAGGGGAAGGAGACTTTGGCCGTGGATACCCAACCTACTTCGAGACCCTTCAAGCAGAAATCGAACGTGTTTGACAGCCGTCCTCCGAGGAAGTATGACTTTAAAGATGACCAGGTCATACCAATCCTTAAAACTTTACTCAAAATGAACAAGATCAGCTTAGGAGCGAGGCGGGAGAAACTTCAGGGCGGACGATCGAAATCTGCATGTACCATCGAATGGTTCACCATCCGAGCGGGGTCATGCTACATTCGAAGACAAGATCAAGTCTTGTTAGAGCTGCGTTATGACTCTGGGAGGATCGAAGAAGGTGTCGCAAACCTGGTCGCTCTCCAATTTGGCGACTGCGAATTCAAGTGCAAGATGGTGTGAAACCGATCCATAAAGCGAAGCGAGTTGTGAACTTTGATCTTGACATCGGGGCGCAAGGCATGATCCTTACACTACCGAAGGCGAAATTATGTGAGTTCACCACGACTTGTTATCGGATGAGCAGTGGACTTCTTCAAAGTCTAAAGGGAAGACTTATGCGCTACCTGCATCGGCCCGAGAAAAGGAGCAAATCGATGATTCCCCGAGCAACAAATCGCCCGTTGCACAATTTGTACCGGTTGGCTACAGGGTGGGAAAGAGTTCTCAAAGGAGTACCCCGAGGCAATACCGATGCACCATTAAAGCCGATCATTGAGCCGGCGAAATCCGCTATGAAGCTTAGGAAGGGCCTTTGAGACTTGAAGGCCCTTTCGAGTTCGATGTTTTAGCCCCTCTCAACATCCGTGAGAATCACCTTATTTGAACTCTTACGGCTTTCTCAATCTACGGAGAAGCTCTGCGAAGCATTGGCGGACAACGAAGCCTTTCTCGCTCATTTCGGCTCAATGAAGTTTGCCAATGTCACCGGTCTTCAAGGGCGATACCTTGCATTACTTTTTCATCGAGGACATGCAAGTCAAGAACCAAAGCATGATAGGCGTTGTACTTCACCGGCTATATTGGATCTGTCGAGAATCAAGAGCTCAAGTTGACGGGATCGCGTTGAGTATCATCCCGTTGAGAATTATACAACATCTTGGGATACCGGCTACACCGTTTAGCGGCGGCCGGGACTACCATTTACGGTTTCAATGCGCAATTCTCGTCCTTGGGCAAAATCAAACTCGGATGCGGATAGGAGACTTGAAGACAGACGTCACGCTCGTCATTGATCTTTGATACATCCTGCGCTATTGGGTGACCACGGATCCATGAAAACTTGATCGTCCCATCGTTGCATCAATGCATGAAATGCGTGAGGCGAAGAAGGGTGGTTAAAACCTTGGTGCGGAAGGCAACCATTCAAAGGTGTGGAGAATTATTTCTTGATTGTCCACTACCTTGAGGAAGGCCAAACCGATGAACCACGGATCGAGGACTATGATAGCGGGATGAAGCGATGTAGAGTCCAGAACAAGGAGTTGTTTTCAATGACATGAAACCCTTTGTGTCGATCGAATGATCACGATGGCGATGTCGTCACTTTCAATGAAAATTATGATTTAGCTTACGCCGGTGTTAAAAGTCATCTTGACTTAATGTCGAAATGCATACCCGGTTGTATCTTTGAACCCACATTACACATGCCAATTCGATTCGTCGTTTATGGCGACCGGCATTCTAACCCTTCTGGCGATCTTTGTGGTGCCGGCCGGAATAATGATCGAGAAGACATTATCTTTGGAAGTCGAGGGAACCATTACAAGGCGAGGAGGAACAACCCCAAGCAAAGAAAGAGAACCCCAATTTTCATATTTCTGCGTGGCGACATTTGATGAAGAAAATGGGGTATGACTTCTTAAAGAAGACTAAACGGGGAAAGGCATCGGAGCACCGATCCGATCCGCTATGTCCCGGAAGGCGGCTGATGATTACTATCATAAAACTTCGTAAAGGGTTGGGGTATGAATCACCATCGTACTCATGGCATGCCGAAGCGAGGCGATTGAGCACTCATCGTCTGGAACAGTTTCACAGGATTAGAAGTCGTCTGAGACATGAATTCGGTCCACGATGGCCAACATATTTGCGGCCGATCAACTTGAGATTCAAGAGGACGATCGGTTGTCATTATTCGAAGATCCGCTAAGTCAACATTTCGGGATCACGGTGGGAACATCGTTTTGAACAACGAGAACCGCCCGATGACAAAATAGTCCAGAATTGACATGGGGGCGAAGCTAGTCAAAACCCATATTTATAAGCGATAGTTTGGCGGTGAGAAAAGGCCTTACTTATCGCTTTAGTGCGGGAATACATCGATGTCTTGGCAGGAGTTATGAAGATATGCGGCTTAGACCCTCAAGTGGCTATACACCACCTTAACATCAAACCGGTGCTAAGCACGTTAAGCAACAGCGGCGATTTTCCCCTCAAGTCATGAAGGCCATTGAGAAAAAATCGAGAAGGCGATCAAAGCGGGATTCATCAGGGAGGTTCAACACCGATTGGGTAGCCAATATAGTACGTCTTGAAGAAAATGGGCGAGATCCGGTAGTGCGTTGACTATCGAGACTTAAATTGACGATCATAGAAAGATGATTTTCCTTTACCAATCCGCGGATATTATCGTCGACAACACATGTGGATTTGAAAGGATGTCCTTTATGGATGGCTTTTGAGGTACAATCAAATCAAAATGCACCACGATGATGAAGAACATACCGCTTTCGGACCGTTAGGAATATCTTTATTATCTGATTATGCCTTTTGGCACGAAAATGCGGGGGCTACATACCGTGCCATGACCACTATCTTAGGGAACATTTGCGGAAGGCGGTAGAGAATGCTACGTGAAGCGATTTGGTGGTCAAGAATTGCACAAAAGTGATCATTTACGACTTGAGGGCGACATTTGAGATAATGCGGGCTCATCGGTGAAGATGAACCCAACTAAGTCTTTCTGAGGGATGTCGGTGGCAAATTCCTAGGGTTCGTGGTCCGGCGGATGGTATCACGCCTCGACAGGACAAAGTCAAGGCTATCCAGAACTTCCACCTCCTAGAAGCCTCGAGAGCCGTGGTCTCCAAGGCGTTTGGCACATTCGCAATTCATCTCCAATTTATCGGAAATGCCAACCATTCTCGAAGCTCATGAAGAAAGGTGTATCGTTAGTTTGGGATGAAGATTAGGAAGGCATTCGAAGAGATCAAGGCGTATCTTTCTAATCCCTGTGTTGGTTGCACCTAAATCGGAAAGCCATTTACGATTTACATCCGGCCTTCTGAGTATCGTTAGCGAGTCTCTTACGGGGCGATGACAATGGCGAGCAGTGATCTATTACCTCGTGGGGCGTTGTCGGGGGCGAATATCGATATCCTCCCATTGAAGGAATGTTTGGCTTTGGTCTTCGCCATCCAAAATGCGGCACTATCTAGTGGGACGGACCATACGTCATCTCAAAATTGACCCTATCCAATTCATGATTGACCGGCACGTTGAGCGGTCGAATGGCTAGATGGGCATTGTTGTTAGCTTCGATCGACATTCACTTCAAACCTCGGCGATGAAGGGTCAAGGCGTATGTGATCTTATGGCTAACCATCCATTGAAAGGGAAAGTTGAGTTGTATCAAGACATGCACGATGAACCTTATGAAACTAATCTGGTCTCTAAGGAGCGGGTATGGCGGTTATTCTTTGGAGACCTCGAGCGACTCTGCGGCCGTTGGCCGGTGGGGTAGTATTGATATCTCCACAAAATCACGTGATACTGCGGTACGTGTGCGTTGTCGAACCATGCACCAATAGCGTAGCGAGAATATAATGCGTTGTTGATTGGTCTCGACATAGCCAAACATCTAGGCGTGAAATACCTTGAAGCATTTGGGATTCGCGACTAGTCGTTAAAACAACTAAGAGGAGAATCTGAAGTCGAACGCGGACCTTATCCCTCATCCTTGTGGCCATAACTTTAGGTGACTCCTTTGAAAGCTTTTACATTGATCATGTACCCGCTTACGAGAACACTTGTGCGAATCTTGTTGCGCTCTCTTCACGCTAGCCTTGCACGAGAATGTTACTCGGCGTTATTGTGTCTAGTCGGCAACTATTTCGCCAAAATATGCATTCTGAGATCAAGCGGTCGAAGGCGAGCCCAAGTCACTTGAAACACTGGGGTTTCAGATCATCGACTATGTCTTGCATGGGATATTGCGAAGACATAAAAGAAAGAGTCAATTAAATCGGCGTCAAATTCTACTATGATTCCCAATTGGACCTTATATAGAAGGTCATATGATGGGTTCTTCGATGTTTGTCAACTAAAAGCGAGCAAGTCTTGAAAAAGCTCATGGCGGTGTTTGTGGAGCACACCGGCTGGACCCAAGTTATGGGACGGTTCGCGTAGACTTAGGTATTATTGGCCGACAATGGTAAAGGATCTTGGTAACTTAAAGCGGTGCCATGCATGCCATACATGCTAATTACCTTCATCAAGCGGGAACACTTGCATCCTACATAGCGTCGGCCATTTGAAACATGGGGAATGGATATCGTTGGTCCAATTTCTCCACCTTCTTCAAAATAAGCTTCATATTGGCGATAGCGAGTATTTCTCAAAGTGGGTGAAGCGTTCGTTGAGATTGGTCAAGACAAGCGATGTGATCAAATTTGTTAAACATCATGTCATATACCGGTGACGGTGTCTAAGCGAGATCGTCCACGATAATGGTCCATAATTTGTCGATCATGCCTTGCGATTCTGCGATAGATTTGAATCCGAGGAACCTAAGCGTCAGCGACTTACTACCCGCCCTGAGCGGACAAAGCTGAAGCTTTTAACAAGGCGATTATCAAGATCCTTACTAAAATGGTCTCTTCAAACAAGAAGGATTGGAGCGACACAAGGCTGGGGCAAAGCACGTGGGCTTCTGCGTACAACGGTTCGCTGCCGGCAGTACCACCCTATTCGGTTTATGGTTGTGAAGCCATTTTACCGTTAAGATTCAAATCCCATCATTGCGAATAGCGTTATCCACGAGGAATGACAACGAGGAAAATCATCGCTGAGCGCCTTGAGGAATCTTTGGATGGCGACTCACGAGGCTCAACGACATATCGAGCTTTACGGACCGGTTCCAAAGCATTTGACAAGAAAGTCCGATGTCGCATTTTCAAGGAAAGCGACCTCGTTCTCGCTTGTCCGGCGCCAATGATTTTGAACTCCAAAGAAGGAAGTTCGAACCAAAATGGGAAGGGCCATTCGTAGTGGAATGGTTTACTCGAATGGAGCATACCGCTAGCCAATCAAGAAGCGTGAGAATCATGATGCCTATTAATGGTAAGTTTAGAAAAAGTACTATCCGTAGTCTTCTTTCAAACTCCACTAGGTTATCATGTTAACAATCACATCGATGTCGATTTCCTCCAAATTCTCTCACGATCCTCATCAATAGGATGGCGGGTCCCCAAAACTATCATGTTAGCGTCACCTCGATAGTTCCTCCAAATTTTCTTCGTCGATCCTTTCCAATAGGATGGCGGAACCACTCCAACTTGTCGTTAACATCATACCTCGACAAATCAACTTGCCATCCTCGTCAATAGGATGGTGGGTCCTCAAAGTTGCCCCAATCATGACAAATTCTGTCATGTTAACAAGCACCTCGATAGTCGTGCGTCATTCCCACAAATGGCGTTGTCCGATCAAATCGTTATACTTTTATGTCGAGCGATTGATCATTTCCAAATAGTGGCCTACCATGCGATGTGCCTCTATTTCAATCACTGTTGTTATACTCTCCGTCCTTTGAACAACGGTTGCCTCTCGATCACGATCGTTATACTTTTATGTCAGCTGCGATCCGATCATTTCGAATAGCGCCTACCATGCGATGTGCTCTATTTGACCATAGTCGTTATACTCCCATGTCAGCGAGCATTCGGCTACCCGAATCATTTCCTAAATGATTTTGTTAAGTAATCCTTGTTGTTATACTCTCCGTCAGCGAACAACTTGATTGCTTCTTGATGCGATCGTTATACTTTTATGTCACCGAACGATTCGACATTTCCTAGTAATGGCCTACCATGCGATGTGCCATTATTACAGGTTCGTCTTTGCCCCAAGACAAAGCGGGGTTCGTCTACGCCCGAGAGACAAAGCGGGTTCGTCTTTGCCCCGAAGACAAGAGAATCTATCTGTGGCCATTCCGTGTAGCCGGTTGTTGTTAAACAACAAGCTGAATCTATGCCTCTTTGGCATAGGGGACTTCATCTCGATCCCTTATTAGAGATGAGTCTCGTCTAACTGCGTGGCCGGGTAGTCTATTCAGTAAGAAGGACAAAGTCACGTATTCAACATCGTAGCACTAAGAAAGTTAACTCTCTTGGCACAGCGTTACATGTAGAGCGGACTTAGGTAATCTACATGCTAGCCGATTCAAGCGGTGTCGGTAAAGCACATCAAATCCGTTGATAGGCTGGGGGTTTGCTAAAAATCCTAGAGGCGATCATTAGGCGCAAGTGAAGAATTCAAATTCACAGTGTTCATTAGAAGGTTCTCTCGATGCACTTGCGGCGACCATTTACAAGTCTTCATATCCAAAGTGTTCGGACTCCATTCAACGCATTCAAGTCGAAAACTTTGGAGAGTCTTGTAAGCGATAAAATTGCCTAATCCCCGCGGCAACTTCGGAATGAGCCAAAGAGCCTAGAGTCCATCGAGTGGAGTGAGGCCCACCTAAAGGTTAAGTTTACGGATGTTTGACTTTACAAAATAGACAGAAATGCTGATATCTCTCAAACCAAAAGGAACTGGGCAAATGACCAGGGCAGTTGGATCCGTCTCGTCGAGATGGTGCGATTTCCATATATAATTAGTCCAATTCCGGCGTCACGGTTTGAAAATTACGACTTTGTTCTTAGTAGCGGGCGAGGTTCGCCGGTCGTGAGACTCAACATTGGCGAGGTTAAGCCAATCGCGAACTCAACATTGGCGAGGTTAAGCCAATCAGCGGACTCAACATTGAGGCGAGGTTCGCTATAGCCTCGAGCCTCGACATCAGCCAGAGATGGCCTATAGCCTCGAGCCTCGACATCAATAGAGGTTACTTATAGCGGTGAACCTCGACATCCAACCGAGGTTCGCTATAGGTGAACCTCGACATCCAACCAGGTTACGCTATAGCGGTGAACCTCGACATTCAACAGGGCTTCGCCAAGCGGCGAGACTTCGACACTCGAGCGAGGCTTCATGGCGGCGAGGTTCGACATTTAGACAAGACTTGCTCAAGGGCAACCTCAACCGAGGTTATGTGAAAGCAAGTTCGGCCAGTGGCGAGCGAGGCTCGCCCAGCTTCAGCGATCATAAGGCGAGCTTCGCCCGCGACATCAGCGGTCGACAAGGTTAGCCGTTCTGCGTGGCGCCATGACATTAACGTCGACAATCACCGCCGGCGCTCCATAGCAACACGAGGCCATTGTCGAACTCGGTTTGACATTTGGCCCACGACGATGGGAGGGTCATTAACCCTCGGATGAAAGCGACAAAAGGGTTAATCACACCTCAAGCCCATATAAATACCTAAAAGCCCAGCGAGGCTAGGGGCGGTAGCCAATTTTGTGGTGGTTGTTGGTGGCTAAAGAAAAGGAGAGAACGAGGAGATCGACACTTGTGCACACAAGAGATCGAGCTCATCTTCAACCTTGATTACGATCGTCAGCGGAGGCGAACCTCGACTCGAGCATCGAGTGAAGCATCTATCGCCACCAGAACCCATACAAAAGAGTCAAATCGACCTCCTCTTCCTCTATGTCGAGAGAATTTGATTGTAACACACCCATTCAATCAATAAACATTTTTTCGACCCTCTGTGTCTTCTTCAATCGGAAAAATACTAAACCGACAGCGTGTGAGGCGTTGGCTTTATCCTTCTTAGGCTTGGGATAAAATTCCCGAAATCAAACTCACGGTGTCTTCTTCAATCGGAAAAATACTAAACCGACAGCGTGTGAGGCGTTGGCTTTATCCTTCTTAGGTTTCGGGATAAAATACCCCAAGATGAATCTTGGCCTTCTTTGTGGGAGAAAGTTGAGCAGGGATAAGATTGATTGAGGTGGGAAAGGAAGAATGTATTCTATTTCCGAAGGTGGAGAGGAAGGAGGATCTTGTCTCCTATCTCAGGGTAAGGGATGAACAAGAGAGGAAGGTTTTGTATCCTATCTCTTGCCGGTGGAGAGGAAGGGGATCTTGTCTCCTATCTCCGGGTAAGGGATGAATCACGAAACAAGAGAAGGTTTTGTGTCCTATCTCCTGAAACTCACGAATACGAAATAAGAGAGGAAGGTTTTGTATCCTATCTCTTATTAATGGAGAGGAAGGAGGATCTTGTCTCCTATCTCCGGGTGTTGGAAAGGAATGATTTTTGTCCTGTTTCGGTGAAAGAGACCAAAATGGGATCTCCATTTTGAGAATCTTGAAAGATGGCGAGAGTGGGATCTCCACTCAGAATCTAAGACAAGAGAGGAAGAATGTATTCTATCTCTTACTCGAGAGGAAGAATGTATTCTATCTCCGGTGAATGTGGGAAAGGAAGAATGTATTATATTTCAGAAGGTGGACTAGGCGGGGTCTCCACTCTGAGACTCTTGGAAAGATGCGGATAGCTTTAGCCTTTATAGGATTGCTAACGAGAATTAGAAAGTGGACCTCGTTAGTGGAAGGAATCGAGAGGGATTTTCTTGGTGGTTGGACGGGGAGATTTTTAGTGGACCCACCGTCAATGAATTTGATCGGTGAGAGAATTTTGAGAAAACAAAATAACTTAGGGTTATCCTCACGAAAATGAGTGAGATATTCTCTGAGGAACTTCCCATCAAAATGGGTTATCTGAATGTACTAAGGATAATACTTTTGAAACTTCCCATTTATCGGCATTAATTGTAATGCCGTCTGTGTGATAAGGCGATATGCACCGTTGAATAAAGCTGTGTCTATTATAAGCGGTCCTTCCCATTTGGGTTCGAATTTACTTTTCTTTTTGGAGTTGAGAATTATCGGCCGTCTAGAGGCAAGGACGAGATCTCCCTCCTTAAAGGTTCTCTGCCGAACTTTCTTGTTGAAAGCTCTCGACATCCTAGCTTGATAGAACTCAATGCATTGTTGAGCCTCGAGCTTCTCATCTAACATCTCAAGCTCTTGAGGCGTTTTGATGTTGTTCTTGGTCGTCATCTCTGTTGAAGAGCGACCGCGAAGTGGCGAATCTGGATTTCCAGCGGAGAATTGCTTCACACCCGTAAACCGGGAGTGCGGGGTCGCTCGATTGGCGTGCGTCGCGGTTGTGCGATATGCCCGAGTGCTTCTCGAGTTTATCATCGGTCTCGCTTATTATTCTTCACAAGCCGACAAAATCTTAATAATCGTCTTGTTGAGCCTCGGCTAGTCCATTTCTTTTTGGGTTATAAATGTCGGCGAGACATCTTGTATCTTGAACTTTTCGCAAAACGATGGAAGGAATTGGCGATAAATTGGGGACCGTTGTCATGCACGATCCGTCTCGGGACACCGTGTCGATAGATGACATGGTGTTTGATAAACTTGATGGCGGTTTTCGCCTTGACCTCTTTTAGCGGGATTGCTTGACCCACTTGGAGAAGTAGTCGGTGATCGCTAGAATAAACCGATCTCCTTTAGCCGGCGGAGGAAAAATGGGACCTACAACGTCCATTCCCTATGTCTCGAATGGCGGGATGTGGCGAAGGATCTGCTGCTTTCGGGGAGGCGATGCATATAATTGCGTGAATTTGACAGCGTGGCATTCCGGCGTGCTTCATTGCGTCATTGATCATTGTGGGCCAAAGTAGCCCATTCTCGATTCGATCGTAGAGCTTGGGACCGGTGAGTGCGCACCACATTCACCTTCATGTGCTTCCGAAGGACCTCCTCGCCTCTTTGTTTGAGAGGCATCGGATAAAGGCCATCGTACCCGGCGATATAACATCCGGGTCTCGTGTAGTAGAAGAATCTTGGAGCTCTTCGCCGGATTGACTCTCTCTCCTTCACGTCTTCTGGCAGAATACCATGTAAGACGTAATCGATGATAGGAAAGCGCCAATCTCGTGGCTCCAATTTGGTTTGGGTTGCATGTACCTCTTTGGTAGCTACCCCTTTGTCTTCTTGTACCCCATCATATATCGGTACAAAAAGCTGATGAGTCCTGACTGTAACTAGCTGCTCGGTCTCGGAAGGTTGTGCTAACGACACTACTTGCGCCGATCGTCTGCGTGAGCGTTTTGGAGGCGTGGGATATATTCGATGAAGAACTCTTCGAATGAGTCTGCCATTTCAACGGCTACCTGATGATAAGGGATCAGATCAGGGTTCCTAACTTCGTAGTCACCACGGACCTGCTTAACTATCAATTGCGAATCGCCGTATGCTTCAAGATATTCGACCCCCAGCTCCTTGGCGAAGCTAAGTCCGATAAGTAACGCGTTGTATTCGGCTACGTTATTGGAACAAGGTTCGGTGAGTGAATAAGCACGGGCATGACATGATTCCGGAAATCAAGACAACTCCGACTCACCGAGATTTTAGAACATCCGGGGTTCGCCACATTAGTGGCCGAAGCTCGTCAAAATACAATCGCCATATTTGTTGGTGCGATGTAGTGTTGACTTCCTGAACTTCATCCGGAAGATCATCATATAGCTCAACTGCGTCCGTTGTCGGGTTGGCGACCAAGAGATCGCAAATCGCTTGTCCTTTTACCGACTTTGTTGTTTGAAGTGCAAGTCATATTGGGACAAGAGCAAGGCCCATTTCGCCAAACGCCAACTCATTGAGGCGGTGGGTCATAAATATTCGGACCGGATTTACGTTAGAGATAACATAAATCGTCGTCCGACTAAATAGTGCGCATTTTACGAATCGCGAACACTAATGCAAGGCCGCGCTTCCGACCATTGGGTATTGAGACTTCGGCCGACTAATGTTACTCGGGTAATACTGCACGTTCGTGACATTTGTCGTCGTCCTAAAATGCGCTTAACAGTGATCCGTTGCCTTGGCGTAGATCGAAGCGGTTTTCCGACAGCGGTGCAACAAAACAGGAGGTTTAGCGAGATACGATTTGATCTCTTCAAGCGCTTTCGGCGGCGTCATCCCAAATAAGCGACCGCCCTTCTTGTTCAACTTAGAGAAGCGGTTGGCACTTCCGGATAGGTTCGATATGAACCGTCGGATGTCATGTCGCCCTTGTAACCCCGAGTTCTCTCGATTTCGGAGGTTGCAACTCTTGAATCGCCTTCACTTTGTCGGGATCGACTTGGATTCCTTTGTCGGTGATGACAAAGCCAAACACCTTGGACATCCCAAGGAAGGATTTGGCGGGGTTCATCTTTAGTTGATGAGTCGCATGAGTTCGAATACCGTTCTAAGATCTTTGATGTGATCTCCTTTGTCACGGCTTTTCACGACCAAGTCGTCGGCGTAGCATGACCGTTTTCGGAGATGATCACGGAAAATCTTAGTCATTGCTCGTGATATGTGGCGTAGGCATTTTGAGGCGAGCGGCATGGCCGTGTAGCAATATATACCGATGAAGCGTTACGACGGTGTGCTTGGCATCATCGGGGTGCATCTTGATTTGATTGTAACAGAAACCATCCATGAATTACATTCTTTCAAATCCGCACGTATTGTCGACTATGACATCGGTGATTGGAAGAGGAAAGTCATCTTTCAGACAGCGGCGTTGGTCTGTAGTGAAACCACAGTCCTAATCGAACCATTCTTCTTCATGGCCGGGACTATATTAGCCACCCAATCCGGATGTTGAATTTCCTTGGTGAATCCGATTCTATGAGTTTCTTTACTTCGTCAGCGATTGCAAGATGCGTGAATGGCGTCTTGCGATTTGCTTGGCGGTTTGACATCCACCTTGATGTTGAGGCGATGTGTCGCCACATTAGGTCGAGTCTGGCATGTCCTCATAACTCGGCGAATACATCGATATACTCCGATTAGGGCGATCAACTCTTCCTTCTCTTCGAGGGAAGAGTATTGCTGATGTTTATGAGCTTAGGATGCTCCTCATCACCCATATTAACTGGACTACCTGCGTCCTTAGTGGGGGTTCTCTTTGTTCGAATCGTCCCCGGCTGCTCTTTGAGTTGATGGATCCATGGGTCTTCCCATGTTGGCATATCTTCATCACCCTCAATAGTAGCGAGGATCGATCAGAGCCATATTTGACATCAAAGCCTTGAAAGCTTCTCAGAGCGGTGTCCGAATCCCAAGCGAAGAATCGGGCGAATGTCCGTCTCCCTCATCGGGTGGATTATTATCAATCGACCATGAGCATTCATCTTCCGAGGAGGATTTGTATCCCAATCCCTTCTAAATCGTAGTAGTTATCAGGCTTCCCTCTTGGGACATATCCGCTTTAGGAGGGACTCGAGGACCTCGCCCAAAACATAGACCTTCCCCTTGTGTCAAGTTGTACCCCCACTTCTTCATGATACCCAGTGTTTCTGGACTATATCTGAATGTGTGGAGGATAGGCCCATTGTCATCTTCATCTTCTTCTAAGAAATGATTCGGGGTTGGGACTGCATCTCCTTTTCCGTAAACCAAGTCTTTTTTCACCACTTGATCTTCGTGGGATGACGAGTGTTGTCCCAAAAGAGTCTCGGAACTGCTTTTGTATAAAGCAAAATGACCGAATTGGTAGGTGCAACTCCGGACTGTTGTATAAACCTGTCATCACATCAGACAAAGGGTACTCTAAATCGTCATTTATTGGTTCATCGGCAATTTGCCAATTACAATGTTCATCTGACGATTCTTCATCGTCAAGATTGATTACAAGGGGTACAATGTCGTTTAAAACAAAACCACCACTATAATCAAGCCCGGCTTCAGTATCAGCTTCTTCACCGCTGTCCGTGCCTTGGGCCGATGATTTAGTTTCGGACTCATTACCGTAGAGGAGGGAATCAGTAAAATAATTCTCCATCCCCTTAAACGGCTGTTTGTCCGCGACCACCGTCTTGACTTCATTGTTCGTGTCTACATATTTGAGACACTGATGAAGAGTAGATGGGACTATAATGTTACCGTGGATCCAAGGTCGACCCAACAATAAGTTATAGGAAGTCTCTGCGTCAATCACATAGCAGGTGACTTCGGACTTTAAGTCCCCCATTTGGCATTTTATCCGGATTTTACCAAGCGGCCGAGACCCGCTGGTGTTAAATCCGTAGATCACCGTGCCTGTCGATGCTAGCTTGCTGGCAGGGATTCCAAGGTGATACATGAGGCGCAGGGGCATGATGCTCACAGCGGAACCCGGATCGACTTGGATCCGGTTAACTTCACTAGAGCCAATATACCCGGTGAAGTATAGCGGCCTATCGTGCTTGGAATCCCTCGTCTGCATATCCTCCTTTGTAAAAGTAATGCAGGGGAAGTGTTTCGCCGCAAGGTTACACTGTTGGGCCGACTCTTCTGGACTCGGCTTAATCTGGGTGAGAAAGACCTCAGAGTCAGCCAGAGCTTCTTGTAGAGCTTCTCGGGTTTCCTTTGACAATCGGAGCAACTCGTAGAGAGTTATTCTGGCCGGGATGTTCGCCAACTGGGCCATGACGTCGAAGCGGTATGGAGAGCTCGATGTTCCCGGTCTATCCCTCACAATCGGGCGATTGAATCGGGATGCCGGAGTTGAGCTTCACGGACTGGTGTTTCTCCTTTGCTTCACCGCTTTTAGTAGTCGTCATTGTCCTTTCTCGCACGAGTGAAAGGAGTCGGCCACCCCCGCCTCGACAGTTGTCTTAGCATTTGGGTTTAGAGCCTCCGGATATTTGTAACTATATTCGTGTCCGCTCCTAGTAGCGAAGACTTCAGGCTCCTCTTCAGGAAATTGGAAGGTGGCTACTTTTTCATCATCCTTCTGGAATTCTTTGAATCGGCATGGCATAGTTTGCCTTTTCCCTTGGACTTCTTTATGGCCGAGGATGTAGCCCACTGATCGTCTTCCAGCAAGTCAGGGTGGACCCAAAGGATTTCTCCATTTGCTGTTGTGTGCGGTACGAGCCCCTTCTCACGTTGCCCGTGAGGATCTTCATTCACCATCTTCATTCCTACTTTCACGACTGGCGTCGGTTGAAACCAATCCGAAGGAACTGATCCGAAGCTTATAGAGACTGCATTTGCTCCCACCTTCTTCTCTTTAGAGGGTTTTGGAGTAATGACTCCAACATCGATCAAGGCTTGAATCTTGTCCTTGAGATGGTAGCAGAACTTTGTAGGATGATGTACCGCCTCGGTAAGCGCAAGATTTAGGATCTCAGAACTTTGTTTGCCTCCTCTTGGTTCACAATTGGGGGCAACTGGATCTTATTGTTCTCCAGAAGGTATTTGAAGATGCCCGGAACTTCCTCGTCTTTGAACGAGTAGGTCTTGGGAAACCTCGAACCGGAAGGTTTCTGATTCTGAGTTTGTTGGCGCCGTTGTTGCGACTGCTGTTGTGGTTGCAGTTCGAATGTTTGATTAGCGTCAACGGATTTTGCCGGCGCCTTGCCTCTGCCACGCGGGACAAAATTCTGCTTATTCGCATTTATCGCCGGCTGACCTCTCTCCGCTTTCTTCCTTTTCAGGAATCGCTCGGCTTGCTCTCCGCGTATCTTTAAATCTTTCCAGGTCTCGGACGGTGCAGTTCCCATTGCTTCCAACACGTCCAATGACAGGTTGTTGTGACAAGTTTGGAGAATGAACTTCTCCGTTATCGGGTCTCGGCAATTCATCGCCTTATTTCTGAACCTCTTGACGAAGTTATCCACTGTTTCCCCGTCTTTCTGTTTCTCGTCTAACAAAGACCCGATGGATACCTCAGTGTCATCGTCGAAGAAATTGGTGAGAAACATGGTCTCCATATCATCCCAGCTATTAACGCTCCCTGGTTTGAGACGGCGGTACCAATCGAAGGCAGCTCCACGAAGGGTGCCAACGAATGACCGAACCATCAAGGGTTCGTTGCCGGAGATAACTCCTAGATGTGACTTGAAGTAGATCAAGTGTTGAGTGGGTGATCCCTTTCCGTCAAACGGCGTAAAGTTGATGAGGCTGAATTTTGTCGGATACGGGATTGATTCCCATTCCCTCGGGTAAGGACATGGTATACCCGTCTTCTTTACCTCTTGAGCGGAAATCAAAGTATTGATTTTGCTCTCGAGGTCTTTAATTTTCTCATTCTCCCCTATGTCTCCGTTCGGGTAAACTTGGGGAGGAATGACGGTGTTATCGCTAGCGTTTTGCTGAGCAGCACGATCATCTACGTTTCGGCCTCCTTCTCTGTCCGTGTCACTATCTGTTAAGTTGACATTATTGCGACGACTTGGCTCGCCTTGGCGGTTCATTATCGCGTGGATCTGTTGGTCATGCATTGCTCTCATCTGCTGCATGGCCAGTTCCATTTCAAGCTTAAAGTTGTCCCTTTGCTTGGTTAGGGCCTCTTCAAGCATCTGGGACACTTGTTCCGCGCTAATCATGAACGCCTCACGAGGTTGTCCTATGCTAGAAATTGTATTATCGGAAGCCATCGCGGAGCCGGCATCCGACACTTCATCATCTGAGGGTAATCCCTTCTGCATCTTGCGATAATTGGGTCGTCTAACGGTCCGGACCTTGTCGAGTCATTCGTTCGCGATGCCGAGCGACGCGTGGCGGCGTCCCTCGCGGTCATATTGATGGTAACACTCGGCAATTCGCCATGCGAGCCCTCTCTTCTTGCGGAGCGTCTTGACTTGGGTTCGGGCATTCGTCGCGAGCCTATCAAAGACCGGCGCTTTTCGAGTCATTTTAGCGCAGCTTGCACTGATAGCACCGCCTTGATCGGTTTGAACACAAGCAAGGCATGTTTGGTTCCGGCTCTCTTTCGATTTACCAGACTTCAAAGACGATAGTACAACTTCGTCGAATGAATACCGGAGCAACCTATCGTGTGTTAGCACGACTTCTCGTGTATAACGCCATCGCCGATGAGAACGTCTCCTTCTGAGAGAAAATAGGCCTTTCATAAGTCACTCGCCGCGACGCACGCCTTCGCGAGTGTGAATCTTCGACGGGCTCTCGGACTTTGATTTGAAGCCCGATGCGAGAAACCGCAGGATTCTTCTTGTCTTTGTGGGTACGACCCCCTGTATCAGGAGTGACCCGCGATTCCTTTAGCGGACCCAGGCGATCCTTGATGGTAAGCCTGTTGGTCGTGGCGAGAGTTGGCTTCGCCGGAAGTTTGGGTACAGACACCGGAGGTAACTTCGGCGTCAATACCCCTTTTGTTGAGGTGCTCACAATTTCTGATTTGAGCACGAGAGCAGGGGTTGGCCTGCTGGCAGAGCTGGGCTTCGATGATAAGTTCGTCGGAGTTGAAGCGTCGACGGACTTGGGCTTCCAAACTAGCCGGCTCGTTGACGACTTCTTGGCCGCCTCCTTCTTCAACTTGCGGGCTTGTTGCACCAAAGCCCGTGCTTGCGCGAGGAGCGTGCGGCGCTTCCGGATACGCTCCTGAAGCGTAGAACGGTTCCGCTTGACTCGGACCCATTCATTTGTTGCCGGCCTGTAAGAATCGGCTACGATCTCAGACTTCAGTCTCTGAGTCAACTTGGATCTTAGATCCGCCTCATAGCGGACCCCATCCATTAATTCTTTTGCCTGGGCTAATTATTTCGCCAGGCGCTGACGTCGCCTCTGACGGGCTCTCTTGGAGAGAGTCACGACGCCATTAGCGGAATCGACCCCCTGGAAAGATAGGGGTTCTGAAGATTTGGCCGTTGTTAGGGCCGGGGAACCACCGTTGTCTGCGATCGGCGGCGGTGGTGGTGGATTTTCGCCTCGCGCTCGAGGCCGATTGGGTCTTCCTTGCGGCGGAGACCATCTTGGACTTGCGGGGAGGAGTTGGATGCGGGCGAGGAGGAGAGATAGCCCTCGAACTTCGTTGGTCAATCGTACTCGACCTCCTCGATGGCCGGATCGGGATCGCGGTTCGCGACCAACGGCTTCTTTGTTGAAGCCGCTGGCTCCCATCGTGGTCGCCGCCTTGTTCAAGGGAAAGTCGGCTTGTTATTCATTGTGGTGAATTCGTTTCACAACCGTTGGCCTACAACAAAATTCAAAAGAAATGCCTTTTATTTTAAGGCGCATAATGAAAACGAAAATTACAACTTTTTCTCGAACAAAACGCCGGATCTCTATTATACGGGATCCTCGCTGTGTGGGTTCTTCGCCTGCGTCGGACTTTTATTCGTCCGTGGACCACCGCGCAATTCTCGATCCTGGTGTAAACCCGGGTTCTGGAACTACAGACGCAGAGGGGCTCGTTTCACGAAGGAAACGAAGCACCCGAGGGATCACACTCACGAAGGAGAGGATCGTCATGGGATCGCGACTCACGAAGAGAGGATCACGAGCGGTGAGATCTACTAGGAGAAATCCGCGGCTATCCACGAGATTAAGGCGAAGCTTAATCTAGAGGGTATCTGCGATTCGACCAATTGATTACCTTCCGCTTGTAGATCAGACGTCGACTGAACTTGTGCTCGCCGATGCTCGGAACGGTGCGTCGACGGCTCGTAGATCTCGCGAGAATCCAAACTCCTGAAAATCGGCTCTGTAAATCCCCCGAAATCAGCAAGAATTCCGCCTAAAGTCCGAGCAAATCCCCAAAAATCCAGCCCCCCGAACCAAGAAGACCCCCCCTATTTATACAAGTCGGGGTTTGTGCCGGCCACGAAGGTGGCTCGGCCACTTGGTCGAGGTGCCTCGGCTAAGTTGGCCGAGGTGCCTCGGCTAAGTTGGCCGAGGTGCCTCGGCTAAGTTGGCCGAGGTGCCTCGGCTAAGTTGGCCGAGGTGGAAGCAAACACGAGGTTCGCTAAAATATGAGTTTCGCCAGAAGGCGAGGTTCGCCAGAAGGCGAGGTTCGCCAAAATGAGCCGAGGTTCGCCAAACTGCGAGGTTCGCCAGAAGGCGAGGTTCACCAAAATGAACGAGGTTCGCTAAACCGCGAGTTCGCCGAAAGCGGTTGCCAAAAGCGAGGTTCGCCAAAATGAACCGAGGTTCGCCAAACCGCGAGTTCGCCGAAGCGAGGTTCGCCAAAACGAGTTCGCCAAAAGGCGAGGTTCGCCAAGTTGGCGAGTCGCGTTTTAAATGCGTTTTCGTCGTTTTCTCGGTCTTAGGGCTTAGTTTTCTCTGGTGATGTCGCCGTTGTGTTTGAGTCCGTATCCGATCAACTTTCAGAGCTCAAACGGCTCGTTTGCATTCGACGGATTAAGTGGAGTTGATTCCGTCTCGTCAGCGTTTGAGTTTAGTCAACTCGCCTCGTCGAACTTCGTCGCCGGGTTTCTTCCACGACACGTCGTTTCGTCGGCTCGTACGCCTTGCCAACTCACTTTATGCGCCCATCGACTCGCTTTACGCGTTTTCGCGGTAATGTCGGCGTCGTCGTGAGTTAAGGTTATTGTCGGACGGATCGTCGGTTTTACGAGTCTTGTTCGGGTACTGATAAGCAATTTTTAACGCCTACACAAGGCAATGAAAACATTTGACTAACTCTCTTTAATTCCCACTAGAAAACTTCTTTTTCATTTTTATCGATGGGAGCATAAATAGTGGACACTAGGAATTTCCAGTTTAGATGTTTATGAAGAAGAACAGCAGAGATAGAAAAAATTCTGATATATGAGTCAAGGCATTCAAACAAAGAATCATTCCACCCTAATAGCACACCACAACTAGAATATATAGCATCTAACTTAAGCCAGGATGTAATTCTATTACCACCAAGACTTTTAAGAGAGTAAGATCTAATAGCGTTAAGTTTAGACTCTTGAATACCTATAATATCAACTACAGAGAACATGATACCATCTTTGACCAATCTTCTTTTGGACAGGTCATTAAGGCCTCTAACATTCCATGTACCAAGTTTATAATAAATATGGTCAACAACACGACTCAAGAAAGAAACATGATTCTTCTCTCTCTGACTCCAGAGACTTAATAGGAGCCAGTCCTTCTAAGGGGATAGGTTCCTTAGCTCCGCAGTTAAAGAAGATAGCTCCGCAGTTAAAGAAGATACTGGCCAGTTCGTTATCATTCTTCGCATTTATAGGTAAAGAGACTGAAGCTAAAGATGAAGACTTACCCCGTTTTGAAGACGAAACAAGAGATCTGGAGGCAGTGAGATGACGCAGATAAGCATTATGTCCCATGGCCTTGCCCACCAGCTTAGCCTTCTCTACAAGCTTCTTCTTTCTACCCGTGGCCAAATGTTCCTGGGGGGATAGAGATAGAATTATCTTTTTTTGACTCCTTCGAAGAATCAGAGGTTGAGTCAGCAACTAAATCAGCAGCAGGTTGAGGGTTAGTAGGGATGTTGGAGCCAACCACACCTTGGGCCTTCAAAAAAGAGATTCATTGGTCCCGCTCGACCATCATATTATTACCATTCCAAACCACCTCAATCATTTCGGGTTCGCCCAAAATAATACCCGTAGTCTGCAGCTCCAAATTGATATGAGATCGCCTGGAATCAAGCCCCACATCTGCAGCCTCCTTAACTCTCTCCGCTAATCCCACCTTTTTTTGAATTTGAATGTGAATTGGCAGAATTACCCTTACCCTTCTCCTTCGCCGCCGGTGAGCCTGCCTCCTTCCTGACTGGCCATCTCTGGATAATCTCTTCTTCCCGGCCACCTCTATCGACCCAGCCTGATTCTGTGGAGGTATTACCCTCCCACTTGGCATGGTGCTCACGAACCTCCTGCTTGTCAAATGCCCTCTCTGTAACTGGTTTACCGATAACTTGAGTGATAGTGTATCCTTCCATCAGGCTGCCATCGACAGGGGAAACACATCAGAATATGATCTCCTTGGAAATATCAGATAAGTTCCTAACTTTGATAAGGACCTTGCAATCACTATAATTAGTGTGAAAAGCAACATCATTAGAGCACATGATGCACTCTCCCACATTTTTCAAAAGTAACTGAAGGAAATACCAATCCCATAGATGATACGACATTCTATAGAGGCGGATCCAGGTCAGGAAAGGTTTAGGGAGCACCTTTAGACTGAGATCCTCTCGCCATCGAATAAATTTGCCTTTAAAAGAGCACATGTCGATAATCTTCATATCCACAGCTTGCTCAAGGAGATCCTCATTAGGGAATTGCACCAGAAAGCTAGTGTCTACCGCCTTGGCTATCTTGAAGGGCCAATGTTGATCGATAAAGCGAGCATCTCCCTAAGTTCTGAAAGAGAGGGGTTATCCACTGAAAGGTAGAAGATTGCATAAGAGCTGAGGTCTTCTATAAAACTTAGGGTTTCTGGAGGAAGATCAAGGACAGGAGGGATGACTGGAAATTTGGATACAGTTGGATAGTCCCTAGACGTGTGTCCCTTGCCACGACATTTAAAACATATAAAGTCACCTTCGGGGCAGTCCCTAGCCATGTGATTGGTTTTGTGACAAAAGAAGCACTTTTTAGGTGGGGAATGGGGGTGAAATAATCTTCCTCTGTTAACAAGCCGATCTCTTTTCCTGTTGACCACCCTAGTCCAGCCCTCCTCTTGATCTGGATCCGAGAATGATTTGGGCAATGGAAGAATACCCTTTTGGGAAGATGAAGGGATTAGAGGAAGGTGATGACTACGATCATTGCTCAAGAAAAGAGATAAAAAGGGTTTTGGGAACGAGGGGAAGCGAACTGGCTGCGCACGTTGGGTTACGTGCGAGCGATGATAGGAGGAAATGGAACGCTTACCACTGATGTGATGTTGAGGGGCGGTTGCTAGGCTCCATTGCTTTTCTCCTAATCTCTCTAATAATGGCCCTCCTAGTCGCCCTCCTAATCTCCCTTCGCCCTCCATTAATGTCCTGCACCATTAACTATAGTATCACTATTATTTATTATAGTTAGATATATCTATTTTGTACTAAATTTTAGATAAGATATGACTTATAAGATTATTATATTATTATTATTGGTCAGTCAACTTATAAGATATGTCACAATCTAATGTAATTAATAATATTACCAAATGTGTATATTCATGAATTTAAATGTGTCCTTTCAATTAGATTAAAAAAATAAAAAAGGGACAGGTTTTATAAGTTATAACAAATGAATTTAATAGGGTCAATTATGTCAGGAGTTATGGAATTTAGAAAACTGTTGCAATCTCTCTCCCTTCCTCAATCAATCCGTAGACCTCAATTAGATGAAGAATAAAAAAAATGAATGTTTGTTATAATAGCACATGAAACAATTGTAGTTAAATGCATGCATAGAAACTGAAAGATAAATGAAAGATTGGAAGTTACATTTGGAAGAGTAAATGAGAATTGAATTGACATAGAAAAATGAAAGAGATGTTCAAGTATAAATTCACACAATTTATCCCAACAACTATAAACTATAGCCAACCATATACTTATAATTAGAACAAAACACCACATTATATAGATTCAACCCCTTTCACTCATCATTTAAGACAAACCTTTTTAAATCATCAACATTCTTCAACACCCTCCCAGAATTTAATAATTACCAGAGCGCATCCCTAATTGCTGGTTGTCGATCGGATCAAGACGGTTGTTGAGGAGATGGAGGCACGGGATGGTAGAGAAATAGGGAGGAATTTTTCAATAAAAGACTGCCATGATTTATGAAGAAGAAAATTATTTTAGGTAGACATATATTTATAGAAAGCATTTATTTTTCCAAATAAATTGTATTAATGTGTTTCCATTTTGGAATATCAAAGAGCATGTAGGTGAATATTCAAACCTGCTAATTGTATCTTAAATAAGTTCTTTCCAAATTATATTAGCAGGTAATTTGAAAGGAAGAGTACAATTAGAAGGTTTAATCATTTCCTTCCAAATGAAATTCATTGTTAATTGACAATTACCATGTCCAATCCTACAATAATAACAGAAAATTATAATTCATAATTACACATGCTAATTGTTAGTTGCATAATTCTCAAAACCAATACTAAAATGAATTTATACTATTTAAGATTCTCTAAACTGATTTTGTTTTTAATGAATTATTGAAGCAGCTAGGTGTTTATTAATCTTGATGAGTTCTTATTTGTTTTTAATATGAATAATTTATATGATTTTCAGCTAGATATGTAGGTCTTTATATGGTTTAATTAGATCTCAAATGTGATTATCGTTTTTATTTTCTTCATATTTATTTGATCATTTTTGTTGGACATTTCTATAACTTTTGAATTGTACTATAAAGATATTGGCTGGAGTTTGAAGGTTCAAAATCTTTTCTATGTCTCTGGAAGTTATACCTGTAACCGTAGATTTGCACATTTTCATTGTAGAATGTAAATAGAGATTTGTAATTTTTCAGAAAACTCCCTTTATGTCTGGGTATTTCTCAGATAACCCCTAAACTTTCAAAGGGTCAAAACCTCCTTAAAATTTTGAGATTCTTAAAAACCCTTCCAAGTTTTAGCTTTATAAAAAATTCTTCACGGTAAATCAAATTAACTTGAGACTATTATATATATAATTGAAAGATAACTTCAAATGCAATTAGCAGCCACAATAATTTACTTCCAAATGAAATTAACATGTTATACAAATCATTAATTCGTGTTACATAAGATGATGAATTAATTAGCAGCTCAAAAAGTAGTACAACTTCGGCACCTACATAAAATTACCATTGAAATATACACTTATGATTGGCATATAAACATAAAAATGATCACACGTGCAACGCACGTGCACCATCCTAGTTTGTCAAAATAAGCTATAAATGATTAGACTATTTGAGGTTGATCCATCATATGTAGATGCAAAACTAAACAAACCAGTGGTCCATGCCTTATTAGATTTATAAAATCATGTCAATTATTTTTTATACGTATATGAAATTTGGTTCATTTAGATTTTAGGTCAACCTCGAAGCCATTTTGGTGCTCTGCCCCCACCAAAACACTCACCAAAAAGGCCAACCACATTCAGATACAAAATATGCTTTGTCATGATTTGCTGGCTGGGCTCCATATTGACAAGCATTAGACTATTTTATGGCAGCTTGCACAAGCGTTATTTGAAAACTATAGATAACAATATTGTAAGTTTGTAGGAAAAGGCAAAAAAGTGTATGAGTTCATTAAAGTCATGATTCATGATTGGTTTAAGGAAGTATACAGGGCTTTCTTCTCATACTTGTCATTTGACAAAAATTGAAGCACCAAAATCTTTCGGCCAATTAATTAATTTAAAACAAATTCTTCTAATTTTTTTTAATTAAAAACAAAGGTATCATTTGGTCTACATCCTTTATATTAGAGAACATTTACAAATCATCAATCATATCTCGGCACTCGATGAATCCCATTAATAATATCCATTATATAGACAACAAAGTCTAAAGAACCCCAGGGATTTTCCTCACTTCTCTAAGAAGCCCTCAAGTTTCTAATTTTGACAAAGAAGCACATAAGTTTTACTCCTCTCTTCTAAGTGACCCTTAAATTTTATTTTTTGACAACTAAGCCCCTAAGTTTTACCCATCTCTTCTAAGAAGCCCCCTTTTTTTTTTTACCTCTCTTCTAAGAAATCCCCGAGTCTTCTTATTAACTTGAGGATTTCGTGAGGGAAAAAAGAAAGTTGGAGGCTTCTTAGAAGAGTAAAACTTAGGGGTTTAGTTGTTAAGAGAACAAGAAAATTGGGAGCTTTTTAGAAGAAAGAGGTAAAACATGAGGGTTTCTTTATCGAAGATAGAAAGACGAGGCTTCTTAGCAAATGGGTAAAACTTAGGGACCCTTTAGACTATCTTCTCCCATTATATAACTTATATAAAAATTTGTTTTAATTTGAGGCTCAATGAATGAGCGCTATTAATCCACACGGCTAATTGTAGAAATTCTCTACAATCAAGGATGTAAAGAATCATTATCCTTATTTGGTAAGGTTTAGCAGAGGATTAAGTCTTTAGCTTCTCTTAACTTGCTAAATGCAAAGAATATATATGTCAAGTAAGAATGTTAATCCATCTTAATTCATTGAATGTTAAATTACACTAAACCCAATGAACTTTTTAGCGTTTTGCAATAAACCCACAGAAACTTTCAAAATCACACTAATTCCTCAATAGCTTTTAAAAATCACACTTAACCCCAAAGAACTTTCAAAATCACACTAAATCCCAATAACTTTTGCAGAAAAAACCAGAAGTTAACAATCTTACATTTGATGTGGCATGTTCAACCCAAGTGACATAAAAAGATCAAAATGCCCCTTATTTATTAAAAGCCTCTTTATGACCTTTTTATATTTTCAAAATTAAAAACAGAAATCTCTCGTTTTTTGTCATTCATTTTCCTGTTACTCGCGCACAGATCGGGGTCCCAAGCCCTAAATGTTTTTTTTGGCTAAAATTATCCTTCAAAATACTTTTTTGTGTTTTTTTTCTAATTTATGGGGGTTATCTACAAAATGTAGAAACTTATTGGGGATTCTGAAATTCCAATAATCATCGCGTGATTTTGAAAGTTATTGGGGGTTTACTGTAAAATGCTAAAAGTTCACGGGGTTTAGTGCAATTTACCCTTTTTCAATGTAAAATGATTGAAAAATAGTTAAAACAATCATCTCTTACATGCTTCACGTCTTTAATTAGATGAATTACAAAACAATTCTTCTAATCTGTTACTATTATTTAAGAAAAGCCTTTTTCTTGTTTTACCTGTATTAAGATTTTAGAAAACTCAACATATGTCCTCAACAATTTATAATATGTTAAAACTAATTAGAAGGACAAAGTTGAAAAGATCTAAAACACTCTAACTGCCATCCACTACTTGATAACTCCCTCTACTCCCCATATTTTTAAATACTAAGATATTTTATATCACTTTTAGCAATAATTTTCTAAAATCTATTCATATTAGCATCGCTTATTAAGGTGTTAAAATAATTTTATGCAGCACTAATTTATTATGTAATGCATATCACATGTACCAGAATACTAGTGAAAATAATGATAACTATTCCTCTTTTCAAACACCAAAAGGAACAAATGATTAATGCAATTCCTTTTCAAGGATGAATTAATTTAATTATTTTCCTTGACCTCTTCTCTTTAACCTATGGCCACATGAATCCAAAAAATTCATACGTTATGTTCTGGTGTCACTTGCCAACTTGGCAAGTCATGAATAAAGTACAATATCTTCTAATTATGTTTTCTTAGCACTATATAATGGAATTATGTTGTAGTAGATTGAAAAACAAAAATATTTTCGAAGTGTTTTGAATACATTATCTTCATATGATGGGACAACAAAGTCCAATGACTATGGACGATCACTTTGGCATAGAAATTATCCATATCCAACTATCATATGGAGATCTTTATTATCCCCACGCCCCACCCACTCCCCAAAAAAAAAAAGTTTTTAACAACAAAAAATTAAAATTTAGAAGTCAACAACTTGATTGAAACACACTGTATCTCATTAAAATGTGGCATACTAAGATTGAAAGGAAATCAGATTGGAATCAAGAAATTTCAAACTCAAATTTAAATAAAGGGTTATTTATCGCTCAAATAATAATAATAATAATAATAATAAAGGGTTATTTTCATATAAATACCCTAAAGTTGACACCATTTTAAAGTTTGACACCATTAAATTTTTACCAAAAATACCTTAAATTTCAAAAGAAAATTAACACTTGCACCCTCGTTAAGTTGTCTTAAGATATAAGAGCTAATTTGTTTGATTCTTCAGGGTATTATTTGAGCAACCGATAGTAACTTTTATGTATCAAAGTTGAAAACTCAAGTGCAAATAATTCTTAACTTATAAATAAGGATAAAAAAATTCTTCCGTAATGGTGAAAATAACAACAGCGACAACATCATCATCAAAGCCTTTATCCTAAGGGTTGGCTACATGAATCCTATTCTTCCATTCCATTTAATTATGGGACATCTGCCCCGCTAAGTTAAACATTATCATATCCTTCTTAATTGCTTTCAACTAAATTTTTTTAGGTCTACCTCTAGATCTCCTAGCCTCATTAACTATAATACTATCACTTTTCCTAACCGGTACACTAAGAGGTCTCTGTTGTACATGACCAAACCATCTTAGTCGATTCTCTCTTATTTTATCCTCAATAGGAGCAACCTCTAATTTAATACAGATGCACTCATTTCTTACCCTATCTTTTTGTGTATACCCACAAGATGATCGCAACATTCTCATTTCTGCTACACTCGTCTTTTGCACATGTTATTTTTTAATTGCCCAACACTTTGACCCATAAAATATTATTGGTCTTATAATTAACCTATATAATTTTCCCTTTAGCTTTATTGGTATCCTATAATCACATAAGACTCCCGAAGCACTCCTCTATTTCAACTATCCCTATTTGATTCGATGAACAACATCATCCTCAATCTCACCATCATGCCAAATGATTGATCCTAAATAGCGAAAACATTCGTAACGATGAAAAGTGGAGAAATAAATAAATAACAAGATTAAGTTAAGAATTTATTAAAGTACTGGGATTAGCCAGTTAGGCATGAACTAATAACCCACTCATTGTTTAATACCACTGTTAGAGAACGGTTGGGGTTGGGTGATAATAATGGACTCCATATTTTATTTATAGGGTAATTGCACATTAGTCCTTAAATCATCTTTAATTGCCAAGTATTCCCTTAAAATTTTATTTTTTTTTTGCAAATTCGTTATTCTATTAGAGATTCTGTTAATTTCTTTAACTCCGGTTGGATTAAGCCTTAACCCAACATCTAAAAATTCCATGAGTTTTCACATGAGGTTTTCTCTAACTCTAGTTAGAAATATAACTGTTGAAAAAACTATGAATTGGGTTTGAGGGAGCTCTTGATCGTTAGAGAAGAAGAAGAATGTGGGTTTGAATTTTAGTTGAAGCGGGTTGCTAGTATAAACCCGTTATGAAATAGGTTGACAAGGTTTTAAATGACAAAATTAATTATGGGTAGAAATATAACGAAAAAACCATCTAATTTCGTTAAAATTAACAAAAGTTCACTCTCAAACATCACCTAATAAGAGGGACGAATTTGCAAGAAAATCGGAGATGTGAGAGACTAACAAGCAAATATTGATATTTTAAATAATAGGATTAATTATATATAGGGGTATAACGGGAAAATTATCTAATTCCATTACAGTTAACAAAAGTTCACTCTCAAATGTCACCTAACAAGAGGGATGGATTTGCAAGAAAATCAGAGATGTGAGAGACCAATAAGCTAACACTGAAATTTTAGGCCCTTGTAGCAATTAAGGATAATAAAGGACTAAAATGTAATTACCCTCTATTTATTTATTGCCTATTATTTTATTCAGTTTAAATGTAGGAATAAAAAATCTAAATGATTATTAGTGAACAAAAGACAGAACAAAGAGAAAGGGAAAGAGGGAAGCTCAAAGATTGTTACCAATCCATTTCTTCTCTCTTTCTCTCTCTCAATAAAGAAAAACATAAGAGAGAGAGAGAGAGAGAGAGGAGAGAGAGAGAGAAATTGATTTCCCTTTCTTCCTTCTTTCTCATTCTCTAAATTTTATCATATTTTATTCAATAATTTCTCTGATCGGAACCCGGCCATCGCCATGAACGGAAAGGCATCGGTTTCCAAAGAACTCAACGCCAGACACAAGAAGGTACCGATCGATTCCTTATTCACTCGCCTAATTCTCTCAATTTTTAGGTCAAAGATGCGATCTATGTCAATTTATTGCTCTACAACGAAATCGCGAGATCTGTATATAAATTTAGGATATTGATCCGTAAAAATGGTGAATCTTTGTTTCAATTTGCATAGGAAATTAGGGTTTTGATGCTAGTCTAATTTGTAGGATTAAAGGGGATACCAAAACTATCGAAAGGTTTCCGATTATACTCCAAATGTTTTTCTTATTTTGGATGAAAACAAGGCACTTGGTTGTTTTCCAGAGCTCCCTAAAGAAGAGTTCTGAGGTCTGTCGGATTTTGGCCCTTCAAAAGAAAATCTACGCATGCTCGTTGATCGACCTTCCTCTTTTGTTATTCATGCTGATGGCATATAAAGTTCTTGATATCCTTGTGTGAGTTGCATTTCCAGTATCAGTCACATGTATGTTCAGATTCTACTTATTCTGGTACTTGTCCAATATGTGATTGTTCACCTACTGTTTTCCAAGAAATACTTCCATATGGTTATCCGCAAGTGTTAGTACTCCTATTGAAAACACATATTTAGGTTCCCACATATATATTTTTTGCATTCTCTTTGTTTGAATAATTAAGTGAAGGATATGCTAATATTGGATTACCCATAATAGATCCATTTTATGCGCACTCTAAAATTCAATAGTCCTTTATCTTTAGGAACATTATTAGTTCAGCTTCTGGTTTCTTGACCACGTTATTCTATAACTTACAAGCATAGGTACACATCACCTGTCATATATCTGTAATTATATGGCATGTTGGGATTACCTGCATATATAGATGTAAATGTATCCAAATAGTTCATTCCAAATTTGACTCTATATTTGTATTTTCACAAGTATGGATATCTATATCTGTTTTGTTTAGAAATGGATAGGGACATGGCAAGTGTGTTCCAACAAATATATAAACGCCCACATATCTGAATATACAAGAGTTATGTACATCTGAATATATATCGAAGTCTATCAAGTATTGCATCATGTAACATAAAGCAACTTTTTATATAAATCAATGAACTCATGCTTCTATCATCAATTCAGTTATAGTCAATATGGTTAGTACTAGGATCTGATCTGAGATTTAACTCTTTTTATTAATATGGTGATTGGATCTAGTATTTGAAATATATCTATATCTTGTCCAGATCAAGAAGAAAACAAATATCTTCTCTATTTGCAAGTTACAACCTACATGCATATAATCTTGAGGCTAACATTATGATTCAAATCCACCTTTAATTCTATGACTATCCCTTGTCAGCAGCCTTTCACGATGACACATGCTATATGACTCCATTAACACTTGGTACTCTATGACCAAATTACATACGTTGTGTTTCCTTGTGTTTTGCTTCGTTTAGCGTGTCAGGTTGCAATTGAAATCTCATTATTTTAGTTGTTTCTCACAAATCGTGGGAAGGGAATAGCGAATGGTGAAATGACAGTCATGCATAAAGCTAGGCAAGTTTAGAACTAAACTAAAACTTAAGACTAATTGTTTGAATTAGTCATAGATGCAAGATGGCCAATAATCTTTATGGATTTTTGAGCTTGTTGATTTCTCATTTATTGATAATTGATAAATGATTGCTCCTGCATGAATGTTCTCAACACCATCTTGGTAAACCAATTCATAACAGTTGTCCTCAGACAGTTTCATATGCTAATGGTGGCAGTTCCTAAATTCATCCAGAAGAACAGAAATTAAGCAGTTTTAAAGCACCACTATTTTAAGTTACTTTAGACATGAGGAGCCTTACTTTGGCAACAAACTGGAAAGAGATCTGAAGGCTTTTTCCTTTACCCTATAAATTTTTCGAGGAAAATATCAAGAAAGGTTTGTGATCTTGGTATCAGAATTGGTTTTGATCCTCTTTCTCAATTCCAGTATTGGTTTTGGCTCTTCCTGTGGCTTCAAACAGAAATAATCTAAAAATTAATCAATAAGTATAAAAAATAGTAAAGACAACTGGTAATATTTTGAATTTTTTGAATAGTTGATAAATGTGTGTTACATTATGGTACAATCTTGTAAAATGTCACTGATGCCAACTATCTGTTTGTTCAATTTATTAAACATACCTTTCATTGGCATAAAGTAAAACTTAAGAGCCTAAGATGATTTTGATTGAAAGAATAATTAGAGATGTAAACATCAAGCCAAAAATATTGACTTTGTTTCTGTTTTAATAGATGTTAGTTATTTCCCTACCTTTGGTGTATTTGTTGGAGAAAATTTGAGTTAGATCATTCTATACCTGTGGTTGAATAAAGCTCAATTGAGGATTAAATTCAGGTGAAAAGGGACGAGTATGTTGTCTTTTTTTTTAATTATATTGTGATATTTTTGTTGAACTCTAGCTACTTTATTTGATTACTTTTTTTTTTAGCTAATTGTGATTTATGTTATTTGTTGGTGTTTATCTGTTCAGCCTGTATCGACCTGATTCAGGCGAAACACAGTGCATCTTTAATGCTTCTGAAACTCAATGCGTACAACCTTTCTATTAAATATCCTTTTTATCATATTGTTAAGGCTAAAATTAAACCTGTACAATGCAATTCGCATCGGTATTGCTAGATTTTGTGAACCTTGCTATCAAGTTTCTTTATTGCGCATGAAAAGTAATTTCAGTAGTCCTGAGAAGTGGGTAGTTTACTAGTTGTGAGTATGAACGTTGTGTTAGAAAGGTGACAAATACCTTAAACAGATTGGATAGTCAATTTCTATTGTAGAGTATGGAGTTGAAATGTACAACTCTTAGTTAATTGTTTTTATTACTATATGCTGCAGGTTGATCCTTGCTCAAATGTCTCAATGATTCGTCTTACTTGTTACTTATTTAAACTCATGTCTTGTTTTTCCTTCTGGTTTATTCACTTGCAGATACTGGAGGGACTACTTAAATTGCCAGAGAACAGAGAATGTGCTGACTGCAAATCCAAGTAAATTACTAGCACTTGTACATGCATGCATATATAAGCTACTTATATTCATTTCGATATACTGGCTTGAACATCTATCATCATCATCATCTAGGTTAAGTAGCTCAGTGGATGAACTGCTAAATAGTTGTTTCCAGTTCCAACCTAATGTGTATCCTCTTTGATTTCTTATCCTACCATATGTTAAGAAACTTATCCACCGTCCTTGGGCCTGTGAGCCGTGCATCTTTTTTCTCTATTTCTTATTCGGGATTTGGCTAATGACCTATTTGTTTCTCTCAACTTTATGGAAACTTGCTTTCCTTCTGTGTGTTGTATGTAAACAAGCAAAATATCCTATTGTTTATATAATGTATTGCAACTTGGGAAATGATACTATTATGGAATATTAGGGATTCATGCTAATATCTATACATCCTTGGAGAATCTTTCTGCACAATGAAGCTCCTGTAATATCTAACCAGGAATTAGTGAAAAATAAATATCTATCATTCACTGACTAGGTATTTCTTTCTTAATAAAGATTTTATTCGCATGAGATCTGTTGTAGTTATTCCCATTATCTTCTCTGAAAAAAAATTCATGAAAATCATTTGGTTAATCACATTGAAAATTTTATATGCATCAATAACCAACCAGTATTTCATATCGCATCTGATTTTCTGCCTTGAGGCTTGTGAAATCCTGCCAATTTATTATAGCTGTAAGATTCTGAGACTGTTGATCTTTCACGAATAATTTGCATAGCGTTGCCCTTCTTACTGACATGTGGTACTTCTTTTCTTACTTTTTCTTAAATTCTTTTCTTAGGCTAATGTCGGCTTTTTCTATTGCAGAGGTCCACGATGGGCAAGTGTGAATTTGGGAATCTTTATTTGCATGCAGTGTTCTGGAATTCATAGGAGTTTGGGGGTTCACATATCTAAGGTCATTTACACTCTTACTCACATGTAGCATTTCTTCCATTTTACTCTTCTGGCATGTCAGTTGTTATGAAAGATGTAAACTTAACCTTTTGGATTGAACTTTCAAAGTGCCTCGCTGTTCCATTTCTTGCTCAGTTAACTCATTGGTTATTCTCTAAACTTGGCTGCAAGTTGATGAGTTACTTTTGGATGAATTATGCAATAGCCTTTAGTATCTTAAAAATCTTGATGTATCAATCATGTTTTGATCTTCAACAATACTATAGTTAGTATTTTAATTCTTCATTGCTGCTAACTAATGCAATTTTGAGATACAAGTATTTACACATTTGTGTGGTCAAACATCAAATTTAAAGCACACGTTAAATCTTACATATTAAAATCTCATATAAAGTTTTTTTCTTCTGAATTATGATAAATTGTTATTATTGCACCAATAATTATTGTATTAATCATGTCTTTCCGCATTGATGTGTTTATATGTTGTTTTATATAATGCACCATGCAATGGTGGATCGAGAAAATTTTTCTTATGGGGGCTGGGGGGTACAACAAGTATCTACTTATCTAAAAATAAAAATAAAAATTTAAATAATGGTACCTAATGATAAATTGATCATGCTCTCGGTAGTCGATAAAAAATAATGTCAAACTATTAGCCCAATTAATCAATAATTATTTTTACTTACATTTAGTTACCAATTCTCACAATTTTGCTTTCTACAATGTCCAAATTTTAAATGACTCAAATTCTCAAATAAATAATAATCCATTAACTATAAATGCCTTTGACACTTTAATATATATCAATTTTAGTAAAATTGAAGAAACTATTTGATAAGCAAAACTAATTTATTGCATATTCGTGATAATATCAAATATTTTGAATTGTATCCTTCAATCATAGATAAACGCATGTAAATGTGTGAATTAATAATTAGCAAACCATAGTAACCCTTGAAAAACACAATTCAAAAGAAAATTTAACTCACTTTCAATAATTGTTGAGAAGTTGAGAAAGGGAAGAGGAACTCGCGGCGACGGGTTTGGACGGTGGCCCGGGTGGCGGTGGGTCCGGGCACCGCTCGGCGGGTGGGGGGTTTGGGCGGAGCTAGATTTAGGATTTTGCGGAGTTTGGAATTGGGTCTCTGGAGCTTCAGAAGAGAGAGAGAGAGGTTTGGGTTTTGGTTATTAGTTTTGGGTTTTGAGAGAGATAATTGGGTTTGGGTTATTAGTTTTGGGTTTTGATTCTTTTGAACTATTGGGTTTGTTGTATTTTACTTTGGACTTTTATTCTTTAGGCCTATTTGTTGCTTGGGTGGAAATTCAAATAGGCTTCAACAAATCACAAGATTCACAACAAAGTGTTTTTATTTTGGGCTGGGGTGCAATTTCATTTTTGGGGTGCAATTTCATTTTTCTTTTGGAGGGGGGGCATGAAAAACCTACAATGGGTTAAATGCAATTATGAAAAATTTTAGGGGTGCAATTGCACCCCTGGACCAAATGTAGGTCCGCCCCTGACTACCACCTGTGCGCTTTTATGGGTATGAGATGTTCTATGGACTTGCTGTGTTGCCCAACACTAGCTCTTTTCAGATTGTGTGTGTTCCCAGATATCCATCACCTCCAATCTCTATGTACTCATCTAAAACAAAATCATGGACCAAGCAGAAAACAAAAGCATGTGTATCCTCGAATGGAACTAAGCTCAAGTGGACCTACATTCTTGGCAAGCTCGCTGTATTATCTCAAGGACAACTCCACCCTTGCTTTTGATCTGGAGTCGAGACTACCGCGAGTGACGGTGGCGGATCTATAAAATTTTTCTTTTGGTTGGGGGGGCAGACAACAAGTATCTACTTATCTAAAAAATAAAAAAATATTATAAAATAATGGTATCTGATGATAAATTGATAATGCTCTCGGTAGTCGATAAAAAATAATATCAAACTATTATTCCAATTAATCAATAATTATTTTTACTTACATATAGTTACCAATTCTCACAATTTTTACTTTCTACAATGTCCAATTTTTATATGACTCAAATTCTCATAGAAATAATAATCCATTAACCATAAAGTCCTTTTACACTTTCATATATTTCAATTTTAGTAAAATTGAAGAAACTATTTGATAAACAAAACTAATTTATTGCATATTCTTGATAATATTAAAATTTTGAATTGCATCCTTCAATCATAGATAAAAGATGTAAATGTGTGAATTAGTAATTAAACAAACCATAGTAACCCTTGAAAAACACGATTCCAAAGAAAATTTTAACTCACTTTTGATAATTGTTGAGAAGTTAAGAAAGGGAAGAGGACCATGACAGCAGTGCGGATGGTGGCAGTGCAGTGGGTCCAAAGGGCTCACCGGTGGGGGTTTTTGGCGGAGCTAGATTTAGGGCATTGGGGAATTTAGAATTGGGTCTCTGGAGCTTTTTTTTTGGGGTGGGGGGTGGTATGGGTATGGGTTTGGGTTATCAGTTATCGATTTTGGTTTTGAACTATTGGGTTTGTTGTATTTTACTTTGAACTTTTATTCTTTGGGCCTATTTGTTGCTTGGGTGGAAATTCAAATGGGCTTCAACAATTCACAGCATAGTGTTTTTGTTTTGGGCTGGGGTGCAATTTTATTTTTTCTTTGTGCAACTACACCCCTGGGGCAAACGTAGATCCGCCTTTGGCACCATGCTTCTTTTCTTTTTATCTTCAAGCCTAACCTTTGAAAGTAGATATTGATCAGTGGAGAAAATATTAATAACCAAATATATATATATTCACTTTTTTATGTTATTTGTATTAAAGCTTAACGCAAATGAGTAAGAGAGAAATAGTGCTTTCAAATGACAAATACAAAGATGCTAAGCTGTTTCCTAATAGTTTTTTTGGCATGAAAGGATAGCGTTATCATTACCAAAGTGCAAAGTTAAAAGTACAGACTCCATCAAAAAACAAAAATCAGACTCCATCAAACAAACATAATGATAAGTGACTCACTTATCATCTAAGCTAGTACAAAAAAGAGAAAATAAGACTATACATTTTCTCCCTATAACCTTTCCCCTGACATAAGGGAGAACTATGTAAATCACATAACTATGCAATAGTGCCCAGAAATGATTTTATATGTAGAAATAGGGTAATAATTCATTTCATCTTGTGTCTCTTTCATCGAATATTGGGTGAATTTGAAATCTCTGACACCAACTCCTATTAGAGGGAGTATCAACCATGTGCTTCACCTTAATTGCATCTTCAAACAGAAAACAATCTGACCCTTGATTTTATCCATATCAGGCTGTGTATGCTGAAACACCACCTCATTTCTCATAAGCTAAACTGAATAAGCACAAGTAGCTAGAGTTGCTCTTTTGAATTTGCCAATAATACCTCTTCCTCCGCATTTCTTTAGAACCCAAGGGAGTAAATCATTCCAGCATATAGGAACAACCCCTTCATGAACATAAGCTGCAACAAAACTCCATAGTTCTTTACTAGCATCACAAGTAAAAAAGAGATGATTAATAGTTTCTTCATGTCTCTCACATAAGGGACAAGTAGTATTCGCTACAATTCCTCTTCTCTGCAACTGTACACGAGTCAAGATTTTGCCATGACAGATCAACCACAAGATAAAGGAGTGTCGAGGCAGATTCATGTCACTCCAAACAACTTTCCTCCAATTTACTTTAGGCCTAGATGAACACATCATAGAGTATGCAGTACTTGAGCTAAAAGGAGGATGAGGACCTTTCTATATGAGGTTATTACCTGAGAACTCTTCCATTTGGTTTGCAAAGCTTCTGAGCTTGAGAATTTTCCTGAAACCCCAAGCTTGGGAGGCAGTCACAGGTATACTCCATATAGTGTTATCTTTAATAATTAATACACACCTCATGTATCCATTTAACCCAAAGGTTATCTGCCTTCTGAGCAATCTGCCAAACCTGCTTGAGTAACAATGCATTATTTGCAATCTGAACATCATGATACCCCAAACCACCTTGCTCTTTAGGAGTGCAAATAACTTTCCAAGCTACCAAAGGCATTCTATATCTATCTTCAGTATCCCTCCAAAGAAATTCTCTGCAAACCTTTTCTATCTCCTTAATCACTTTCTTAGGCAAAATAAAGATGGAAGCCCAATAATTGTGTAAACTCATTAATACAGATTTTATGAGTTGAGATCTTCCAGCATATGATAAAAACTTTGTACACCAACTCTTAATTCTTTTTAAAAGCTTATCAAATAGAGGAGCACAGTCATTATAAGATGGAGATTTATGAGCAAGAGGAATACCCAAATAGTTAAAAGGTAAAGATCCCTCCGAAAAATTACACTGCTGAAGAATAAGGATCCTGACGTCATGCGGAACCCCTCCAAAGTAAATTTGACTCTTGCTGAGGCTGGCAGATAAACCAGAAGATAGAGAGAACTTCTCAAAACATTGCATCATCAATTGAACGGATGCAACATCAGCCCTACAAAACAAAAGGAGATCATCTGCATATGAGATATGAGTAATTTTGAGGCCTCTGCATCTGGGATGGTTTTTGAAACTATTATTATCCCTCAGAACATCCAAACACCTAGAGAGATACTCCATTGCTAGTGTAAATAAATAAGGGGAAAGGGGATCTCCCTGCCTGATACCCTTTTTACCAGCAAAGTATCCGCAAAATTGAGCATTAATCTTGACAGAATAATGCACACCTCTTATACAGGCCATCACCCAATCCACATATCTAATAGGGAAACCATATCCCAACATGACCCCTTGCAAGAAATCCCAATTTAGAGAATCATATGCCTTCTTGATGTCAATTTTCATAACACATCTGGGGCTAATGTGCTTCCTTCCATAATGTTGGACTAAATCTTAAGCTAACAACACATTGTGCAGGATATTTCTACCCTTAATGAAAGCACCTTGATTAAGGCTAACAACCTCTTTTATCACATTCTTAAGCCTATTTGTGAGGATATTAGTGATACACTTGTAAATGACATTGCAACAGGAAATAGGCCGAAAATCTTGAGCTAACATAGGAAGGGAAGCTTTAGGAACCAAAGTGATAGAAGTTGCATTGACCTCCCCCAAAAGCTTACCACTTTTAAAGAAGTTCTCCACTGCTGCACATAAATCCTTGCCAATAATATTCCATGATTTCTTGAAGAGATAAGAAGAGAAGCCATCAAGACCTGGACTCTTGTTGCTGCCAATTTGAAATATAGCAGTTTTAATCTCATCATCAGATACCATCTTACAAAGTTCAAAGCAACTATCATTAGAGATTTTGCCACCTCTATCAAACAATGAAGAATCAAGTTGTTGAACTGCAGAGAAACCCCCAAGCAAAGATTGATAATATTTGAGTTTCTCTTGCTGAATGTCCTCACTACTAGTAAGTTTTTCCCCCTGCTCATTATGTATAACAATAATCTTGCCAGTATGACTTCTCTGTTTAACAGAGGCATGGAAAAAAGAGGTATTATCATCACCTTCAAGCATCCAATGGACTTTGGTTTGCTGCCTCATAAGCTTATACTCTGCATCCAAGCACTTTCTATATTGAGCAACTTTAACAACTTCTATGGCGCATAGAGTTGAATTATTAGGATTCTCATGAATTTTATTCTGAATATCTTCAACCTCCTTCCTACATTCAGCCACTCTTTTATTCATCCTTCCAAAGTGTTCAGTATGAAAATGTTTGAAAGCTCTTTTAACTGCTTTCATTTTCTTGACAAAAGAGTACATAGGGTTACCCCTAACTTGAAGTTTCCATGCTTCCTGCACCACATTAATAAAGTCAGGGTGGTCTCCCCACATATTGCAAAATCTGAAAGGGTTTTTTTTCCTCTGAGGTGCTTGAAAATGGATAAGCATTGCACTATGATCAGATATGACGGGGTAAAAACTCAGCATAAGAATTTTCAAAAAGACTAATCCAATCAGCATTAACAATAACCCTATCCAGCTTCTCAAATATTCTTCCCTCTACCTTAGACTTATCACTCCAAGTAAAGAAATATCCAATATATTTCAAGTCAAACAAGCATGTATCAGCAAAAAGAGATTGCAATTCAAAGGGGTCTTTCCTGAGGATAGGTCTACCAATTTTTTTCTCCTCTGCCTGAGCAATACAATTAAAGTCTCCCACAACAATCCATGGACCTTGAATTTGAGATGCCAAGTTTTTAATATCCTTCCACAACTGAAATCTTTGACCAGCACTGTTAAAGGTATATATGAAAGTAGCAAAGAACACAATGGATCCCCCTTGAGCTTCAATCAAACAGTGAATCATTTGGGCAGTAGACCAGAGCATTTGGACATGAACAGTACAATTATCCCAAAAGAGCAGAATTCCACCATTACCAGCAAAAATAAAATTGTGAGTATAATCCCATCATTTAGCAATTCTATTTACAACTTCATGCACGGTAGTCTCCTTTAGTTTTGTTTCAACAAGAGCAAACAAAGAAATTCTATTATGTACAATGAAATTTCTAACATCCCTCTGTTTATTAGGGTCATTAAGACCTCTAACATTCCAACATCCAAATCTGATCATCCAGGGTTAGAAATGGGAGTTTTACCTCCAGGAACTCCTCCTTTCCCCTTTAAATCCTTTAGAGAAACTGAATTTTTTGATCTACTAGGCCCTCTCCTCAAAATTTTCTCCCCACCAATAGAAGCTTCATCAGCTCTATCATTGATCAACATAGCAAAAGAATTATTTGCAATATTGGGGTGAACAGAACTAGTACCTTCAGAATTGATAGTAGAACTATATTGAGCCTTAAGAGCATCTACAGTCATAGGGGACGTAGAAACCTCTCTCTTTATTTTTGTGACTGCCAACAACCTCCCATTGATTTTCCTCTGTCCCTATAGTATTAATATTCTGTTCAGGCACATTTTTAGGAACCCACACATTTCTAGTTGGAATTTTCTTCATGCATTTATCACCAAATATTGCACAATCTTTGCATCGTTTAGGGACCCATTCATATACAACATTCTGTACAAACTCTTTACCCCTAGGACTACAAAGAGTGATAGAATCAGGCAACTCAGAGTTTGCTTGTATTTCCACACAGACTCTAGCAAAAGAAAGTCTCTCACAATTTGCAGTAAAAGCATCGGTACATAAAGGAATTCCAATAACACTAGCAATACGACTCAACGCTTTCTCATTCCACAAATTAAGCTTTAAATGGGGAAATTGAACCCAAATTGGGAGTCGCTTAATGTCAATACTGCTCAAATCAAGATCTTCAGACCACTGCCTTAGAATCAAAAACTTGCTCTCAATATACCATGACCCTGAATCCAACACTTCCCTCATGAAATCCACAGATTCGAACTTAAAGAGAAACATACCTGCTTGAAGTGTAGAAACCTTAGCTGTACCAAATTTGTTCCATCTTAGCTCCACAAACTTCTTCATGACCTGAAAGGGGATCTTAGAACCAAGAACATATACAACAAGTGAGCAATGCCAAGAAGCAATCTCCTCGGTCCACTCCTCGGCATCAAATTGCACTTTCGACGATGACGATAGCTGTTGAGGGATGAATTTGAGGCCAAGACCTAGCTCCCTTTGTCGATTTCTTGATGCAATCGAAGCATAAGATGCACCAATCTTTTCCTCAGATCCCGCCATTTCTGGATGAGAGACCTCAAATCAAAACTTGTAGAAGTTAGGAGAGAAGGAGGAGAGCAGAAAGGAGACGAGAAAACAAATAACGAGAACAATTCGAGCTTAAAAATGGCAACCAGCGCACAATAGCAAGGGGGGCTATCATGCGCCAAAATCGCCACCTAGAGGACGAAGACCATACTTTCCTAATAGTTTTGAGGGATATTAGATGCTCAGTTCTTTGAGATTGCTTTGCTGGTTCTCTCAAGAATCAAGAACCTACGTATATATTATTTTATCTTAACTGTGGCTGCTATTGTGCTTTATTATTCTCTCTGGATCCATTCTTGTGTCAAGATAATTGAAAAATAAGGAACATACCCAATGAAATAATAATTTCACTTATGTCTTGAGAAATGATGCCACTCCAATTTTACTTAATTATTTCATTCAGATTGAGTTGTAGAATCTTTTGGCAGGAAACATTCTGAATTTGTCTAGACTTAGATCTTTCTACAACTCTTTTTATATATCCAATAATGCATGTTTTTACATATATAAATTCCATCTGATTTAATACTTGCTATTAACCAGGTAAGATCTGCCACCCTAGACACATGGCTCCCGGACCAAGTTGCATTTATTCAAAGTAAGTTGACCGTCTCTTCTCATTCTTGTTTCTTCTTTTTCCTTTTGCTTGAACTGTCTTTGTTTATCAAACTAGTTTAAACAGTTTTTCACGTAAAGTATCTTTAAATTGTCTCTCATCCTTGTCTCACTGCTTGCAGCAATGGGAAATGAAAAATCAAATAGCTATTGGGAAGCAGAACTGCCACCGAATTATGACAGAGTTGGGATTGAAAATTTCATTCGGGCAAAGTAAGGGATCCTCTACTTTCATGGATTTCACTTTTATTCTCTTAGTATTCTTAAAGATATCTTGAAACTACAAGGTAGTTGCTGCTTGGTTAAACCCAGTAAAATGAAATTGCCAGATACGAAGACAAAAGGTGGACACCCAGAAATACACCATCAAGGACGCCTTCAAAGTTAACAGAAGAAAGGACTTACGAGCATAAACACAGGTCTAGTGATAGAATAGGACATACACGTACCACCAGCACAGGGTCTTCTGAAGAACATAACAAGCTTCAACCACCTGTATTGAAGAAAGTTATATCAGTGGCTCCTAAGGTATCCGACTTGGAAATCTGAATCTGTTCATTTTAAAAGTTTTCTTCAAAATGTTTTCTTTCGGTGAAATTATGCTATATTTTAGATTTATTAATTTCCCTTAAATAATCCTCCCCTTTTGCTTCCTTCACCTTGATGCACAGACATTGAGAAAACAAAATTTCCTTAAATTACATATGTTGAGATCTTTCAGCTGACAAATTTTTTGCTTAAATAGCTTTAGTCTTATAGATTTTAAACTGGTGGTTAAAAAATTACTAGATATCTGCTAAAACAGTTTCAACTTGAGGTATACACTGTCTGGTGAGTTCCTTCTCCGGCTATGCTTTTCCCTTATCTAATCACATCTAAGAAGACTGCAGTCAGCTAGCCTTATCTGAGCTGAGGTATGTTGAAGCCTAGTCAAACCAACAGCCGTTTACTTTTAAGCCCCCTCATTTCCAACATAACCTGTCAACAATGTTGAAATCAACTTCTAAATCTAAACCAATCAAATGCTGATGCTTAACCTAAAGAAAGCTATTTCAATCTGTTTCTATATCCATTAATGTATTATGTGTATTATGCTGCTATTGTAAGGACTTCAATATTTGACGAAGAGGTTCTGGCTTGAAGGACTAACTTGAAGAGGGACCAATGTAGTGGTGGAGCCACATTGATCCAAGTGTGGGCAAATGCCCCCATTGAATTCTTTTTTGCAATATACAACCCCACACACACACACACACACACCACAAAAAAAAAAACAACAAAAACAATGTAATAAATATATTGTTCAGACCCTACCTTATAACTTGACCCCAATTGGTCTCTTAGGCACATACCTGCGTTTGATAAAAGACCCATTTAACTTTTAAGTAAACCCACCCATTAATTAATCATATTATCTCTATTCAATTGTCTTAATTTGCCGTCATCGCGATTCGTGAGTCCGTTCGTTTCAACTTTCAAGAGAAAAATCAAAAGAAGGCTTTGAATGATTCTTTAGTTACTTATATTGAGAAAGATGTATTTGAAACAATTGATATGAGTTGATTACACAAAGATTCCAAGATATGAAAACTCGTCGAGGACAATTGTAAAATGTCTTTTCTTTTGATGTTGGAATGAATGGATCTATTTTAGGGGATTTATAAATATTACATTTTATTTGTAATTTTTTGCCTTCACTATCCTAGGGGTCCTGGCTCCGCCACCGGACCCATGGATTTGGAAAACATTGATAATTGTAACTGTAGGATTTGGAAACATTGATAATGATAATTGTAGACAATCATTGACAATAATGGGGGCTATGTAGGAAAACTATTGAGAAGAGAAAAGGTTAGAAGAATATTGAGACTTGCAAGGCTTGTAAGACCCTTTAATCTTTAGCTTGTGTTTGAGCCTTTGAGGCAACTTTTAAGCCCTCAGAGTTTTATCTGATGAGAGGAAGAAGGAATTGACAGAAGGTTTACTGCAGAAGGATGTGACTTGTACAAATAATTTTCTTCAAAATGGGAAAAGGTAAGAGGAATAGAGCGCTAAGAATAATGAAGAATCAGATGATGAATGAAAGAATTGATTAGGAAAATGGGGGAAAATAGGGGAGAAAGAAGGATAGTAGGTCTTTTAGATTGGCAAAAAGCTGTGATGCCCTAGAACCATGAGCCAAGAAAGATAACAGAAACGATGAAGCATTTTTGTTATAGTATGTGATCAAAAGTACTCAATCACTTGAAGAGCAATATTAGCAAGCAGACATTGAAACTGATGATAGTTGGTCTTGATTTGACAAACAAATGGATGTTAGAGGGAAAATGATATTCTTGAGGATGCTAGAACCTTTAAGTTGAAGTCTTGGTTTCTTTAGTTCCACGCTTAGAAAACAACTGGTGATATTTATTGATAGCTGGGCTTTTATTTAACTCACAGAAAAGAGGTTGGAGGTGAAAGAGTCTGAAGGGTACTTGAATATTTAGGCTGAAGTCAGGGTTGTTTTGGTTCCAGTCTTAGAAAATAGCTTGTGATGTTAAGTGAGATGTAGCGCTGCATCTGGGTATTCACATTAGTTTATTCATGATATCTTTTACTTCCTTTTTATAGTAAAGTCGTTTTTTGTTATGGCAAGTTAGCACATAATTTCCCATGTTTTCGCTATTGGCTTATTGCCATGTTTGTCAATTTTTTTAAAATGATATCTGAATGGGTTCAAGGCTCAATTGTTATGATCCTATCTTTGACCTTTTTTGTTTTTATTTTTCTTCCTTTATCTGTTATCCAGAAATATCTAACAATTGTTACTCTACATGTTGCCTATTATAACTGGTTCAGGTTCCTTCAGAACCGAAGCCAGTGCCTGTCCTGCCCAAAGCTGATCATCCACAGTCTCCAGAGGTGACACCTGCTAAAGTGGAAGCTTCACCTCCTAAAGTTGAACCCTCGCCTCCTAAAGTGGATGCTTCACCACCTCCTCCACCAAAGGTTGATTATGCCACTGACCTGTTTAATATGCTTTCCATGGATGGCTCTAACAGTAATCAGCCTGAATCATCTCCCAGTGACGATAATGCATGGGCTGGATTCCAGGGTAAGTTCCGTTGCAGTCTTTATATATTTGGAACGGGCTAGGAAGAATTTTCTTCCTGAACACATAATGGAGTAATTGTAGTATTTGTAGTTCCACTTATTGTTACTAATCATGGTCTCCTAAGAACCTGCAGCAGCAGGAGCAACAGCTAATGCGGAGAAGAAAAGTCCTGCTGATTCAAATGATTCAAAACCAGTAGAAAGCAAACCCCAGTTGGCATCAGGGTTAGAGGACCTATTTAAAGACTCGCCACCGATATCGCAGCCTTTGGCCCCACAAAAATCCCAGGCAACCGTAACAAATGACATTATGGGTCTCTTTGAAAAGGTGAGGCAATGACATTATTTCTAAAAAGAATTATATGGATGTAAGCTTATCAACCTATCCTCTTCGGTTTGTGTTTACTAATTATTAGTATAGGCTGACAGCTTACTTAACAAAGTAAGCTGTTGCTGATGTGGCAGCCTAACTGTAAAGAAATTGGTTTGTAGCATAGGGTTTTTTGCATTTTACCCCTTTTATTATTGCAAGTAGAAGTCCTAAACCCGATGCAATACAACACCCAAGTTAGTGAGACGTTTTATGATGCCTTTTCACCCTCTTCTCTCCACTCATCCCTTTCTCTTCTCTTCTCTGCAATTTTTTTTTAATCAAGCTTCAACAAAAAAATATGATCTAAAGAAATAGCAACAATTAAAAGACAATCATGAGCTTACAGATCTAAATCCAGTCCAAGTCACATCCATTGAACTTATCTTGGTACTAATCAAGCTGGAGAATTTCGTGACCAGAAATCTGATCTTGATGGTAGCAAAATTTTTCAAAAATCTTTATGCTCAATCATGTTTTGCTAGATTCATCATTTTTTTGCTCAATTTCCTTGTAGGTTCTTATGGTTGCAGTAATTCCTCAGAATTTTCAAATTTTCTGTGATGGTTTTGGGTAAATTTAGAGACATGATTTGATGAATATAGATTAGTTCCATTCTAGTTTAAAAAAAAAATCACATATATGTATTCCATCAGACAGAAGAAGGTGAAATCTGATCTTGATGGTATCAAAACTTTTCAAAAATCTTCTTTGTGCTCAATCATTTTTTTCTAGATTCATCATTTTTTGCTCAATTTCCTTGTAGGTTCTTATGGTTGCAGTAATTCCTCAAAATTTTCAAATTTTCTGAGATGGTTCTGGGTAAATTTAGAGACTCGATTGTGATGAATATAGCTTAGTTCCATTCTCGTTTTTTATAAAAATATATGTATTCCATCACCATGGTACTTTGGATGTTACCGCAGAAATTCAACTTTGGGCAAATGATGAACTATCATCCCTCTTGATGCATATAGTGATACTTATGTGCTAATTTGAACTTTGTGGCAATAATTACTTAGTGGATATATTATCCATGGATTTCTGTTACTTCAATGCATACACGTGCGTACTTAGTCCATACACCCATTAATTGCATGTAAAATCTCATCTAATTACTAATAGATTGTAACTACATCCCACTTTTCGTTACAAAAGTTTCTCCAACTTGTGATTACACTTATTGTATCTTCTTTCCATAAATTAAAAAAAAAAGATAACATATGGAAAATGAAATTTCCCATCTCCCATAATCCCAATCGTAGATGAAAGCAAGAGCGTGGAGCTGCAAGACGCAGTCGGGTGATGGCAAGTAGGAAAATAGAGTAGATCAAGCAACTTGAAGAATATGAAGATGGAGTTCATTAGATGTGAATCCCCTTCAATTTGATTGGATTTATACGTATAACTCTATATTTGTTTGTCTCCTTGTTGCAAGTCTTTAAATCACTCTTTTGGTGAATTTTGATGAAGAAAACTGTAGAGAACATAAGGAGGAAATGAAATAGTGAAAAGGTAGGGAATAAAAAGTTGGAAGTGGGGGGAAACTGGAAAGCAACCTGCTGCCTTGGGAGTTGTGTTCATTGAGTAATTGGACATCTCGTTGAAATAATGAAGGGTTTAAATGCAAAATATACCCCTTAAAGGCCCAGCCCTTGCGAGCCAGCTTGCTGGCACATCAGCGACAGCTTACCTTGTTAAGTAAGCTGTCAGCCTATTCACATTATTCCCTTATTATTATTATTATTATTGTTTGTGTGGTATTTCTTTTCTTTTGTTTTTTTGTTTTGGGTGGGGGAGAGGGGGATGAATAACTGAGACACTTAATGACACTTAATGAGTTATGCATGCACAGTCTAGAAGTTGGTGGTTGTACCAGAACATGGAAATAATGCATCCAACCCGCATGTCATAAAACAAAAAAGCCTCAAAATTCCAAGGATGTGCTCAAAGTTAAACAGGTTGAATACCCAGGGAGAGAGAAGGGAGAAGGCCTGAGTGGAAGAATACTTATTCTTCTTTTGGGAGGAGTAGGGAGGGCTTCGACTGCCTCATCTCACTTTCACTGCCTAGAAGATAGTTACTCTATATTTAAGCATTGTGCTCTATTCCCAGTCAGCTGCATCATTGATCCCAACATGAAGTTGCTGGCAATCTTACATAGGCAGATGCAGAATACAATTTTATTAGAAATGATGACTATTTTATTATGTAACTTTTAGGTCGGCTGCACAAATCCTTTGTCAATTGTCTTAAGGCCCCTTTTCAGTTCCATGATAGCAAATGGAAAACATTAATTTCAATATTCATGCCATGCTTGTACATATATGGCTGTCATCGTTAGATTTTTCTTTTTTCGTATCAGTCATGTCTTTTGATCTGTTTATATCTTAATAGAAGCCGGTAAGCATGCCAATTCAGTTTCAGGTTGAAATCTGATTGTATTGCATTGTAATGCTCATTGCTCATAACGGGTCATGAGATAATTAAATGTTACTTACAACTGAACTTTATAGCATATACTGAGTAATGTGTGCTGATACCCATGAGCTCTTATTGAATCTGACTACCTGTTTGGGGCGGTTTGTCTTGACTCGGTTAATGATTCCAATAGACCAATTAATTTATCGTGTTGTTGTTCGGGAATCCCTTATTTCTGTTCCCGGGATATATTGGAAGAATATGCACATTTGTTGACATTGATGCTGTTGGTTCTGCAGTCCAATATGGTTTCACCATATGCTGTTCATCAGCAGCAGCTTGCATTCCTTTCCCAGCAGCAGGCTCTTCTCATGGCTGCAGCTAAATCTGGAGGGATTCCTCAAGCATTTCCTGCACAGACAAATGGCCCTCAATCATTTCCTATGCAAATAAATGGGATCGCTAGTACCCATGTACCTAATGGAAGCACCCCAACCCAAAGCTGGCCAAATCTTGGCTACCAAATTCCAGGAATGACACCAGTAGTTGGGCAAAATGGCGCCCACAACTTCAATCAGGTGGTTCTTTAGAAAGCTTAAAATGTCTGACCTTTTTTCTTTGGGTAGAAAAATGCTTTGTTTATCTTTTCTTTCCTTCTCTGCAGCAGTTAGGAAGCATCAAGCAGGGATATCCCAATATGCATTATGGCGCTTTTCCTACATCAGGGTAGGTTGTCTCCTTCTGTCTTTTTTTAAAATTCTTGAATTGATGGTTGTCCTTTTTGTTTATTAACTAGTATAGTGCACGTGAGTTGCACGTGGTTATAATTGTTTTATGTTTAATTAGTTAAATTTCAATTAATTTTTCAACTAACGAGAATCTTTTGGATAAGTATTAAATTAACTTTTAAATAGAAAATAAAATAAAAAGTTTTAATGTCCCTTGCACATTAATATGAAGTCATGTAGGTCCTAAGTAAAATGTTTGTCATATCCAAAAAAAAAAGTGAGATGTTTGTTTTTATTGAATTGTTAGTCCCAAAATTCAAAGTTTAGGCCATAGAATAAAGTACACCAAAATTAAACTTCAAAGATATTGGACCTCTTAGATTAAAGTCTACTAAAGTCAAAATTAGATTTTATCAAAATAATAATAAAATTTTATTGGAACTGGCTTAGTATTTGCACATCATTTTCCTACATTCCATCTCTAGTTTCGACTTAATTTGCATAACTTTCAAATAAGAATGTAATTGAATCTTAAAATATTATTTATATTATAAAATATTCTTTAAATTTATAATATTTTCTTTCTCTGGCATAGAAACTTCAAGTTTCTATGTCAATTTAATATAACTATTATTATCATTTATCAAAATATGTGCACAACTTCATACACTTAACGTGATTTACTTGCATAAAACTCTATACTTGATCTTATGCAGTAATGTTAGTTTTGAAAATAACTTAATGAGATTTTTTTCTTAGAAAAGGTGAATTGCACTAAACATCCGTTTCTGTAAAATTAACCATATTTGAGTCCTTCGATAATCCATGTGTTTTGGAGAATAATGTAAAACTTCATAGTACTAAAGATAGTTCAATAGATAATTCATTTGAATTAATTCTCAAAACTCATTCATCATACTTCTAATAGAACAGTGATATTTATCTATTGAAACTAATAGATAGCAGTAAGCAAATTGCTAAAGAGGTCACTACAAATTACCAAAAGAATGGGTACTTTGCACTTTGGTACCCTAAATTATATAGTTTTTAAAACTTTGGTACTGCAAAATTTTTATTTGACACTTTGATACCCCAAAGTTTACATATTATTTTGACTTTGATACCCAAAGTTTTTCCCCGGCACTCTGATACCCCAGAGTTTACATATATTTTAACTTTGATACCTCAAAGTTGACATGTTTTTTAGTTTGGATACGCCAAAGTTTACGCACTTTTTACTTTTTTACCCCAAAGTCTGATGTATCGAAGTGTCAAAAACAAAACTTTGGGGGTATTAAAGTTAAGAAAAGTGTAAAATTTAAGGATATCGAAGTGTTGGAATAAAATTTTGGGATATCAAAGCTAAAAAAGGTGTAAACTTTGGGTTATCAAGGTGTCGGGAGAAAACTTTGGGGTATCCAAGTTAAAATGGTGTAAACTTTAGGGTACCCAAGTGCAAATAACCCATAAAAAGAATAAAAATGAAAAGATGAAAATTTGTCACCTTAATTTTTTATTTGAGGAGAATGAACAATTGTGGAATCCATTCCAAATTAATGAGTTTAAGATTTTCTAAACTCTCCATCAGCCAACCACCTGCAAAGCAAGAGTCAAGCAAAACAGAGTACTAATTAGTCTTCTATTCCCTAAATACTACATCACGGTCGGAAAAAGAACAACATTATGTTTCTTAAAAGCTCACATCATCTAGAATAGGAAGAAAAATAAACTAACTTGATAAAATTTTGTCACATGAGAAGCCCCTCCTCTTTCTCTCAGCAACTTTCTTCCTATCTTTGTAGTGGCTCAATTAGGTTATAAACATTAAAATAAATTTTTTAAGTTTAAGTGGTCAAGCTTGAAACGAAATTACGAAATTATAATAAAGTGAGAGCAATTTGAAGGGAAAACTTACTCTTGTAATCAGAGTGAAATTCATTAGTTCCACACTTAGATCAACCACTTATCCATTACGGTCAGCCACGAAGAAGACTGTTGATGAAAATAATTGTAAGAAACTAATAAATTTTTTTTTACCATCCTGAAATTTCTACTCCTAATGTCATTCCCCAATCGCTTCTGCAAGTTGGATCAATTCCTCAATGTGGCGTGTAGCATCTTTGCATCGATTCCTCAATGTGACGTGTAGCATCTTCGCCAAAGACTGTAATTGAATGAATTAATGCTCCATCAAGATGAAGCTATTAGGTTGATATGAAAAGGAAAAGACTGCCTTCAAAAGAAGAAGGAAAAAAAAAAGATAATGGGCTGAAGGTTCATTGAGTTGATATTGTGAAGAAGAGGATTACCCATTAATTGATTAACTACATAAAAACTAAAATGTAACTGAAAGCTATGAAAGTTTGCTAGCCCATTTGGCGTTACCTAGAATTGGACCGATGAACGTTGTTGAATTATGTCCCTTGGAAAATAAAGATGAAGCCAAACGGTTGAAACAAAATGGACAGTGCATTTACTTGCTTTATATTTACCAACTAAACGGAAAGTTTGCTCTAAGCACTCAAAAAGCCACACAAAAGGCATAGCTGTTCCAACATAGTAATAGATATTGTAATGATTATTTATTAATTATAAAGTATACATTGCATGGAAGTTAAAAGTTGCTAGCATATTAAGTGAATGTAATTATGGTGTATTGAATCTCATAGCATTTATATTTTATTATTAATAAAAATAATATGAATAATTATAGTAATTATGTTTGTATGTATTTATTTAGGTTAGGTATGTTTTTTAAATGCTTATGTATGCATGTGTATTTATGTGTTAATGTGTTTATGTATGTATATTGGAGGACAATTTGGGAAGAAATGTTTTAACATCCCAATCCATTTTTATAATAGTATAAGCTAAAATTCAGGATTTATTCTTTGCTTTGAAGGTTAGAGTCGAAACCATTCTTTGTATATTTCATATTTTGCGATTTGTATGTGAATGTTATGTAGTTTTAAGGTCAAAATTACAAAATCATCACAGTGGAATCAGTTATGAAGATGTAATCAAGGTTTTAAAAATCGGTTATTGGAAATAAATCGGACGGTCAAAATTCATATCGGATCCCGGTTATCGGGGATATATCGGGGATAAGTAGTAAAAATCGGAGTGTCATATCGGACATATAATATAATGTCCTAAAATGTAATCTAAGATTCAAAGCACATTTAATGAAGTATAAACATACTAAAATATAAATAACTCATGTTTAGATCACTAACCAATTGTTGAAACTTAGTTCTTGATTGTGATATTAGGTTTTTGGGTGAACGATGAAGCGATTGGGAGGATTTAGATGTTTTAAGTTGCGGATCGGGTCTGAAAAATATGGGTTATATGACCCGAAACCCAATTAAGCAGTTGGTTTTTGTTCCCCCGAAAATCGGCTTATATATCGGGCAAAATCGGCCTATATATCAGCCTATATATCGGATTTCGGCCGATATATCGGCCAAAATCGGGTGAAAACGATAACCGATTTTTTTTCCAAAAATCGTATCGGAAGGGGTCAAAACCCGATATATCGCCGATATTTCGATAATATCGGCCGATTTTTAAATCATTGGATGTAATACACAAATATTACTTATGCGTTATAATTATATGTAACTTGCATGTTACTGTTGGTGGATTGTAAGGTTAAATTTTATACTTCGAATAACCTTATAGAATATGTTTCTATATATGTGGCTCTCTTCTGCACACAAATGACTATTGCAGTCAATTTTACTATAAACAGAAATATATTGCCACATATAGCATTTACCCTTTGCTTGTTAATTGCTGATTTGATATTAACTTTTTTATTAGCTCTTCACTTATAGTTCAGAACTTCAGTGTTTACATTTTAATGTAGTTTTCATTAATCATTAGTGATAAATCAAAATGCTCATTAAATTGTTACTACTATGCAGTACATGGACATTTAGACAATTTTCTGAGGTAATATGGATATTTATATTTCTACATTGTTTCATAAATTTTATGTTTTTTAACTTCAAAAATGTTGTGAAATTTCATTTTCCCCTTGTAAAAGCAGAAGATGGCATATTCATATTGTGTTGTATGTGTTAACTTTTAAGGTTCTCGTGTTATTGTTTACTTCTTGGCATCCAAAGGTTGCCCCGTTCTTTTTTTTTTAAAACAAATTTACAGATTAAGCTAAGAAGATGGTAATTCAGTAGTCTTTCAGTATCTCTGTTTTTTTTTTCTTTTTTTCCTTTTTTTCTTTTTTTGTCACTTGTTTGAACTTGCAAATCAAAAGTAACTTGTGCAATACTCCTCTTGAGGAGCATAATAGACTATTAGAGGCTGTGTTCCTGTGGAAGGATTTTATAGGTTAAATTGTGTGATTAGTTTTGCGTCTTTCTCATTGTTTCATTCTCTTTTTATTTGTCCATTCTAGTGCACTAATTGTCCATTTTGCCAAAAAGCTCTGTATTTAATTATTGTCTAAATTTCACAAAACTACCATGAACTTTTTGGGGCTGTTTGGGAGAAAACTGTCACACATTTTTATTAGAGAGAAACTACCTTGAACTTTGTCCACTAAGCCAATGATGCTTACCAATAGTTAAGCTAAAGTTGTCAAGTGTTGTGCATGTGCCATGTTTTGGATAATTTGCCCCCTATGTATTTATATATCTCCTATATTATCCTTGTGAATGTTGTGGATTGATAGTTAGAAATAAGGGTAGTAAGGCCTTTTGTGTGAGACGTCAATGCCTTCAGCAACAATGCCCACTAGTTCATGATATTTTTCTGCAGTTTTGAAAATTCTTGGTGGTTTTCTCTAGTAAAAAGATTTACATCAGTTTTGTGCAGAATCCCCCAGATTCCATGGTATTTTCGTGAAATTCACCTCTTGATTTTTCTCAGACATAAGAAATAGAATCGTCATAAAAGTCTGTCATGTATTCTGAAGATACATTTTGTTGCAGCATGAACAGTACAGGATCACCTGTGCACACCAATGGCGTGATTGCTGGAGGACCGAGCAGGTCCTCTGCATCTCCTGCCCCTTTGAGCACACCAAGCAAATCCGGCAGTGACTTTGATTTCTCTTCACTAACTCAGGGAATGTTCTCCAAACGTTGATGCCCGAGCCCATTTCATTTTATTTGCAAAGGTTAAACAGTTCTCATTGTGTTTCTCTTCGGTTGTAAACCATTTATTGAGTCATTTCATGTTTCTTCTCCGTCTTTGTGCCTGAAATCAATAAATACTGGTTCTGCTGGTTTTTGTTGGTGATGGTTTTGTTGTGTATACCTCGTTTGATTTTAATGAAAGCAATATGTTGCCCATACATATTAAGTGGAAGGAACTCTCATAAAGGAGAGTTAATAATACTAGATAGTATTCATTAGTGCTATGTGTAAGTATCAAAGAAAGAAAGTTAGCGTGCCTGAAGTATATGATAATTTAAGAAAGAAAATGTGTGTTTGAAATAAAATCAGTGAAGTGGTGAACTGGCAGTGTGCTGATATTGTTGGCGATTGTTCTGTTTATATATGTACTTTGATTGATTTAGTTAGTGGTAAAGTACTATTATGTTGGGCATTCATGTAGAGGTGGGAGCAGCTCCTATAAAATAGCGTTACATTATTTATTGATGTTGAATAAACAGCCATTAGTTGAGAAGTATATTGTTTTAAATAAAAGGTAAGTTTGCTGTTTGTATGTTACCAAGATCATTCATGTTTTTTTTTTTTTTTTTTGCTAAATTGTTTATATTGATTGAATACCATTATAGCGAATACTTGGAGAGAAATGAATGCACTAGACAACTTTCTCCTGAAGAGACATACCAGTTTTATTATTCTGAAGGTTAAAACATGAAGTGTTCAAAATAAATCAATAACATTCATCTAAAAAAGAAAGAATAGAAAAAGATCAATAAACTTGCAGTTGGTATTGGAGGGATCTGGTTGTAAGTGAAAGATATATGGTACCTCGACTGTTCTCTCGTCTACACTTTTATGTAGCTTTTCTCCCTCACCAATGATTTCAGGTTATATAAACCTTTACTTTCGTTATATGAAATATTTAATCTAAAACATTTATCCCATTTACGCAAAGGGGTTTTTGCATATACCTTTCAAATATTCTATATTTGCAAAAAGATCCCTCGAATCTTGGTAATTGCAATAGTATACCAGAATCTCTCATATTGATTTTTGTCTACCCTTTTCATTTAACCAATTTAGTTTTTAAACAAGAATATGTCGCAAATCTGTTAAAAATTATTGGAAATTTTGCAATTGCATTGTTTAGAAATCAACATTACTAAGTTGGAGGGGCAGAACCGCAGAGAGGTCTAATATGCGAGTTTTGGAGGGCAATTGCAAATACTAAGACTTGACGGGTAATTTTGCAAGTATGAACGTGGTAACTTTACGCATAGGGGTATATATGCGAACTCCCCTTAAACAAATTATTGCCCAGTCGACATTTGGGAAACAAAATTACTTAATCATACTATTATTAAACTTAATCTTGGTTTCATTTGAAGTCTTATCTCGAGGTATCATACTGCTGGTATGCGCAGCCGCGAGTGCTCGCTCATGCGGGCCCCGCCACTCAAACGGTCCATTTTCTGACCGTTGGGAGCAGCACTTTCTTCTGTACTAACTATCTCCACTAATTAATTCCCGGTTAAATAAATTAATCATCATGACGGGGACATTCTGGGAACTCACCATCATTCCTGAAAAGGACAAACTCTTTTCACCCTTTATTTTCTATATAAATCCCCTCTTCTCCACTCAAAAGCTCTCCCAAATTGAGAGGAACCAGAACCAGAGCTTAAAACCCTAATGGGTTCAAATAGCGGGTACCGAACCCTGCCGACCAAGCTCGCCGCCATCTCCGCGGCTGCGCTCTCGACGGCGGCGGTGCTCCGCCTCTTCGGTCCGTCGATCGTTCGATTCGCGTCGTCGGAGATCCCGACGATGTACGGCTCGTTGGTCACTTGGCTGACCCCGCCGTATCTCTACTTCGTCGTCAATGTCATCATCATCTCCATCGCCGCCTCCTCTAAGCTTCAGGATTCCCCCGGATCCGATGAGCTTGTCGGGTTCACGGCCGCATCCGTTTTGAAGCAGCAGGAGGTTCTGGTGGTGGAGGAGGAGGAGGTTAGGGTTGGGTATGATGTGCCGGCGGAGTACGAGACCGCGGAGGAGGGGAGGAAGGATGAAGAGGAGAAAGAGGAAGATGAGTTTGTGATATCGAGATCGAGCTGGAGCCCGAAGAGGAGGGAGAAGGTTATGGAGATTCAGACGAAGAAGATGACGGAATATTCGTTCTTGACGGAGAAACCGCTGGTTTCTGAGAGGCTCGGTCGACGCAAGAGCTTGAAGGCCAGTCCTGAAGGTAAAAAAAAGTCAATTTCCCCTCTCCTTTTTGTGTAAAAAGTTTTTATATATAAACCCAAGAACTAACTTGACTTGTTTTTAGATCCACCCACTACTAGGATGATTCTCAAACCCAAAATAGCATATACTGACTTATTTTATTTTAAAGAAATCTAATTCGTGTATTTATATTTCCTTGGTAATGTTTTGCTATACCTTTTCCTTTTTCCAATTAATTTAATAATAATATATTTATGTTCAAGATGCAATATTTTGATGTTTGATGTAAGTGGCCATATTCTTTCTAGAAAAGCATGTACAAAACCAATAGTGCACAGAATATTTAGAAAAACTCCATGTGATATTTTGAATTGAAAAATAAATCAGCTTAAAACTTTGGGTTTATAAACAAAAAAAAAAAAAAGGAAATTCTTTTCTCCCCATTTTTACGGTGAGCAGATTTGTACTAAAAAAGCCAAGGTCAATTTGGTCATTTTCAGCTGGGAGGGCGCTTGGCGTCGCCCGCTCGAAGCGGAGCGACACGCTGGAGAGCACGTGGAGGGTGATCACGGACGGCCGGGCCGTCCCGCTCGCGCGCCACCTCAAGAAGTCGGACACGTGGGACACCACGCGCGCCTCACGTGACAACCCCGTGCTGGGAAGGTCCGAGACGACCCTGAGCGAGGCTCAAAGGGCGGCGTCGCCGACGGTGACGAAAGACCCGTCGCTGGGGAGGGAGGAGCTGAACCGGAGGGTGGAGGCGTTCATTAAGAAGTTTAATGAGGAGATGAGGCAAGAATCATTCAAGAACTACTTGGATTTAGTTAATTAGTTAAAGAGTCGTCAATGTGTTTGTTTGGGGGATATGTACATGGGTTATATTGGCTGGTTAGTTAAAACTTGAAGTTACTTTTAACATTATGCCATTATGCTTGGTGCTAATATTGTGTCTTATTAGGCTTTTATAACAAATTTGGATGTGCCCGTTTCTTGTTTAGCAGTAAATAATAATAATAATAACAATAATTCGTAAATCACATGATTCAATTAAATCTAATATGTTATGAATCATTTCAATACAATTGTCATTGTATAGAAAACTACATCCGATGTTGCTCTAGATTGGATTGTGGTGCGTCAAATGAAGTTAACTTTTGGATAGGAATACTAATGTTCAGACTCATTTTGTATTTATTGTATTAATTCAAGGATAAACAGCCCTCAGCTTATCATTTACCTAATAGACAAAAAAAAAAAAAAGTGTTGGAGACTTTTCTCTAAATTGCATTATTTCTGTCTTTCACTCAAGATCATAATCCTCTAGGAAATGATAAATTTCATTTCGTTGCGAAGTGGACTCTCCACTGTGTATCATTGTGAAAAGAATGTGAACTTTTCAAAAATTTTGGGAACTAAGGGTAGGGGTGCAAACAGATCAAATATGATACTTAATTACTATTCTGTATCGACTTACTACTCTTTGTTACAAACACGAACCCGTGCATGATTTGTTAAAGAAAACTCATAATTAATCCGTACCCATCCCTATTGAACGAATACGGATAGGACAAATATGGGACGACACATACAAATGCAAAATGGTTATGAGAAAAATTGGATATGATTGAAAAATATATAGATAACGCAGCACAAAAAAATATATTTAAACGGAGTAAAATTTCTCATGTCAAAGTTCATCAGTGCGTTTGATTGTACAAAAAGTTGGATTGGATCTTTGGATCACCAAAGTCAATCTCAAATACATTACTCTTGTACTATTACTAACAAATTTGTGTGGTCTTTTCTTGAAAATTGTCAACAAAAAAAATTGTGAGTCTCATGGACCCTATTTTTTGTTCGTGGGAGTACATATTGAGTTTTCCCCCCTAAAAACCACCTTAAAAAGGGGGTCATTTTATAAAAAATCACCTTTCGTTTTTAATTTATACGTAAACCATTTTTAAAGTGTTTTTTTTCAATCAACCATCTCCCAGTCAAATTTTTTATTGAAAGCTCAAAAATACCTTTAAAGTACATATTGAGTTTTTTCCCCTAAAAACCGCCTTAAAAAGAGGGTCATTTTACAAAAAATCACCTTTCATTTTTAATTTATACGTAAACAATTTTAAAGTGTTTTTTTTTCAATCAACCATCTCCTAGTCAAATTTTTCTATGGAAAGCTCAAAAATACCTTTAAAAACTCACGTTCAAGATACGTGACTCACTTTCTTAATGTTTAGGTCTAGGTAGGATACAAGTCATGTACTTTAAACATACATTTTTAAGGTTATTTTTTAAGAGAAGCTTTGGCTAGACGTGATTGATTGGAACAAAAACCCACTTTAACGATAATTTATGTATAAATTACAAATGAAGGTGGTTTTTGTAAAATGATTCTATTTAAAGGTGGTTTCTAGGGGAAAAAAACTTATAAATTTTGTAGTACAATTATCACTACTCATATCCTTTTGCTGCATCCCTCTTTGGAGCTCCCATCCCCACCCATTTTCACCAAAATCACAGTGGCTTTGATGAGATATGGATCGCGTACTTGAAACCTCTCAATACCAATGGCTACTACAAAGCAATAAGCACTTGAACGTAGCTTATAAACATGAAAGTGATTCTAGCGGTATTAGCTCTTGTTGAAGAAATTGTGGCCCATACTATGTATCATTGAATGCCATTATTATTGACTACTCACAATGTCTATAGTACCGGGAAGCAACCAAATATATGACTAATACATACGCATAAGTATAAAATGCATTTATTGCAGAGGCTAATGACCTTTTGTAGGATAGACTGACCTAGCAATAAAAATATCAAGAGAAACGTCAAATATACCATGGTTGTCAAATTTAATGTTCTTTGGCTTGTTATTTGAATTATAGCATCCATTGTCAAGGGAGTTTTGTAGTCGTGGACGGATGGCGAAAACAAAGATAGGGATATCGAAGAGTAATTCACGGGAACAAGTTTTGGCCATACGTACTCATTTGTCTTTTTTCAACCAAGTTAAACAACATATCATGTTTTATTCCCTAAGAAGATTCAATTCACATGAAAACATAATATAACTAAATTCACATGAAAACATAATATAACTAAATAAAGTTTATGTGACTTCTATGTACACAACAAAAGCAGAGGAATGGTTAGCTAAATCTTTGTTGACGTTTCTTGTTTTACAATCTTTTGACCTTCATCAAGTTTCTAGTTTTACATTCTTCATCGACTTTCTAGTTTCATATATCTTCACTTTTACAACGTACTTACCAATACCATAGTAACTTGACCTTCATCGATCAATCACACTCATCAATTTTACAACATACTTACCACCATGGTAATTTTTTCTTTTTAATTCCTTTCCACTTTCGTAAATAGTATATTATATTGGCTAAACCACTCATTTATCTATGTATATGTCCAAAATAAATAAATAAATAATAAGAATAAATGTCTGACTCATTAATTTCACTATATTTATTTATATTTATCTTGTCATCTTTAATCTTTTACCATTTTACTAGTTATGATCATTCACTTAAACTTTAGAAAATTTTACTTCTTAGTTTGTCCGATTCAAGTATGCCCATATCTCTTCTTTAATTTTTCAGAACTTATGTTAGAGAAAATATCTCCTACATAGTTTAATCCCACTATTTTTACCGTTGTGATATGGAAAAATACACAGAATGTCTAATATAATAAGGATTTTAAGAATTGAAAAATACATAAATCCTTTAAAACAATGAAAATTCAAGACTTGAAAAGTACCTACTACCTTTAAAATAATGATAATTCAAAGACTTGGAGAGTACATAAAACTTTTAAAATAATGAAAATTCAAGACTTACAAAATGCATATAATCTTCAAATTAATGAAGCTTCAAGTGGGGTGGAAACAAACCAAAAATTAATGAATAGTTTATCAATTGTTCAAGGAACTATTGGATAATATTCGATTCATTAGTTTTAAACAAATAGTCTTTACTATTCTAAATTATAAACGAATAGAATTTGACCGACGTATATTCGATTCATTTGCTTATCAAATATTAGTTAGAATTTGAACGCTCATAATTTGTATTTTTCCATACATGATGCTATATTTAAGTTCTTTATACTAATTTTGAGAGACTTAAAAGTCTTAAACCAATTTTCTAACAAAATGTTAGAATTAAATATATGTATATCATAATTATAAAGGAATAATTTTCAATTGTAAATATAACTACTATTTGAAAATCAAATTCTTTAGCAAAATAAAAATATACTGTAATCTTTGATAAATATTAGGGTTTTTTCCTAGAAACCACCTTAATAATAGGGTAATTATACGGAAACTATCTTTCATTTTCAATTTATACATAAACCACCTTTAAAGTTGGTTTTTGTTGCAATCAACCACCTCCCAGTCAAATTCTTCACTTAAAATCCAAAATTACCCTTAAAAAACTCACATTCAATGTACATGACACATTTTTTTAGCATTTGGATCTTATTAGGATACAACTCACGTACCTTGAAGTTGAATTTTTTAAGCTTATTTTTAGTTTTTTAGTGAAAATTTGACTAGGAGGTGGTTGATTGCAATAAAAATTAACTTTTAAGGTGGTTTATGTATAAATTGAAAATGAAAGGTGGTTTTCGTATAATTACCTCATTATTAAGGTGGTTTCTAGGGAAAAAAAAACCCTAAATATTATTCACGAATAATTGTCAAATACCGAATGTTCAAGTCAGAACGGATTTGTTCCGGGCCCTGGGCTTCAAGTCCTGTTAAGGTCTTAGCCATGTAAAGGGGCCTTAACAACAAAGCCCAGATGTGATTAGTGACGAAGGCCTACGCCAAAACTTGCCATAAACACTTGTACCAAAATCCTACGAAAACCGTCCTGAACTTGGAACGACCATTTCGTCCTCCCCCAAAATCTGAAACCCTAACCCTAGAAATCGAAAATCCAAAATGGCGATGGCGAACGAGGTGAAGCTGTGGAACGACAAGAGAGAGCGGGAGATGTACGACAGCTTCGCCGACCTGTACGCGATCGTCAAGACGACGGAGAAGCTGGAGAAGGCCTACGTCCGAGATCTGGTCTCCTCCTCCGACTACGAGTCCGAGTGCCTCAAGCTCATCGCCCAGTTCAAAACCCTGGCCTCCTCCCTCCGCGACGCCGTCCCCTCCGTCGACCGCTTCGCCGCCGCCTACAGGATGGACTGCCCCGCCGCCCTCAACCGCCTCCTCGTCTCCGGCGTCCCCGCCACCGTCGAGCACCGCGCCGCCTCGTCCTCCTCCAGCTCCGCCTCCGCCGCCGCCGTGGCCGAGTGCGTGCAGCACTTCATCACGGCCATGGACTCGGTGAAGCTGAACATGGTGGCCGTGGACCAGGTGCACCCGCTGCTGTCGGATCTGAACAGCTCCCTCGCCAAGCTCGGGGGAGGGATACTGCCCCCTGACTTCGAGGGGAAGGTGAAGGTGAGGGAGTGGATGGCCAGGCTGAGCAAGATGGGGGCCGCCGACGAGCTGACGGAGCAGCAGGCGAGGCAGCTTAATTTCGATCTGGAGTCCTCTTATAACTCGTTCATCGCCGCCTTGCCCAGCGCCGGCTCCTGATTGAGGATTGCTGCCTCTTTGGATCTTTAGGTAAGGGAAACTTGGAACAAGTAAGGAGATAATCTCCTCTATCAAGATTGATCTATATTTCATGCCTAAACAAATTAGTAAACAAATTAGTATTTGGATATTAGTTACAAGGCATTGTGCTTTGTCTACGTTAGCAAGCAAGCCAAGCTGAAGCTTGTTTCCTTAATAATGTGTCCTACATTGATTACCTTTGTAGATATCACACTTACTAGAAAGCCATGGAAAGTGATCTAGCTAAGCCAATTCCTATGTCGTCATTTTCTAAGTTGAAATTCAGCGAGAATAACAACTAGTAATTTGAAACCACATGGAATGAGACTCATAGAGGACTTTCCCATTATAATTTTCATGTTTCATTTAGTTCAAGCTTCATAAATTTGGACAAATTTAAACTGGAGTTTCAGTGCACTGTCAACTGAAACTTCAAGACGTTTATTTTTCTTTCTCCTTTAGGTTTCGAGTTTGGCTAGTGCTTCAATCTTGAGGCAGCAAAACTCTGTCAAGTTGAATGAATGATCAGCAAGCCTATCATGACTTTACTTTGCTGAGGTCATTACAAGCACAATGGGTTTTCTTCTTGAATAATTGATCCATGCTTGTTAATTATATAGCTCAGCTTGTTTTATGCACCGCGATTGACATTGTAGCAATGAGCTTTATATTTGAATCTAGGGACCATGGGTTGATATTTTCTTGGTACTGGTAGTAAGCGGTGGCAAGAATTTTAAGTGATTGTTGTCTATTAAGTGATCTTACCTTACGTTAACAAAGTCCTGTTCTGAGCATAGGTAGGATTTTGAGAGTAATTGTCTAGTCGGAAGCATGGAGTTACATGTTAAGGCTTCCTTTGCTCACAAGGAAATAGCTTGGAGAGTTTCAGAATGTTGTCCAGTGGCACGAGTGCATGGCTGTCCCTGGTGTACTTCTCTTGCCACGCTTCTATGCTTAATCTCATCTGTTTCAGAGGAGTTCCAGAATGTGGTCCAGAGGAGTGAGTTCGGTGGCTTCATTTATTTTTGGTTCTTCTCACCATGTTTCTGTGCTCAATCACTAGTTTTAGGGTGCAAACTACTTTAGATCTCCCTGTTTTATACCAAGAGTGGGTTTCACTTGTCCTGTTTCAGTCCTTAAAAAATTTTTAGATCCTATGATGTCTGTCTGTTCATGTAGTGCATTGCTTTAATTTCGCTAGACTTTTACGCTGTATATGGTGTTTATTATTTATATACCATCTGTTCATCGTGTTCATATTATTGCAGACATTCAAATACTTGATGTGCCTTTTTCTTTCTAATCCTTTACTTTTGGAAATTACAGGGCAGTTCAAGCGGAATATTTGCTATTGCCTCATCATTGTGTGGTTGGAACTTGCTTTCTATCTGTTGCCGAGGAATAATGGGTTGAGATAGTGCATGAAATTGTCATTTGTGTGAGATGTAAAATTGACATATGATATATTACTAAAATTGTTTCTGTAAAAATTAGCTGGTATAGAACTTTTCTTCGGTATAATATGGAATTCAAAAATTTTGTCCAAGTCTTACAGATGGGGAACTGTTATATACATGCATTCAATTCCATGGTTTGTAAAGAAATCAGTGTAGTTCTAGCAAGCTACATTCATGACCAAAGTCTGAGTTGGAACTGCGCAAACACTATGCTTTCATTTGCCTGCTGCTGTTACAAAAGTGGAATATGAGGCTCTCGAAGAAATCATGGTGTATCCACCGTGGAAGAATATCTTTGTTATAATATGGAATTCAAAAGTTTTGTCCAAGTCTTACAGATGGGGAACTGTTATATACATGCATTCAATTCGATGGTTTGTAAAGAAATCAGTGTAGTTCGTCTGAGTTGGAACCGCGCGAACACTATGCTTTCATTTGCCTGCTGTTGTTACAAAAGTGGAATATGAGGCTCTCGAAGAAATCATGGTGTATCCACCGTGGAAGAGTATCTTTGTTTTGCGTGTGGTGATGCTTTATCTTTGTTTTGCGTGTGGTGATGCATCCTGGCTAATTTTTTTTTTTTAAAAAAAGAGAATTATTTACTGGACGATGGTTTTAAATGCTTGAGCAAAAGACGCCTTCAATAACTATTAATTAGTCTTCTAGCGTGCTGAAAATGGGTTTTGAGGGTCGTTGATGGGTTTCTCTCCCCAAATTTGTCTCTTTCATGAATGTAGGGTATCGTAAATTGCAAGACATATCTTGAATTTTTAAGAGTGCAACTCACAAGATCAAAAGGATAACTTCCTTGAAATTTCAGATACAAATGTATAATGATGTTGAAATCAACATTATGTACAGATTAAAGTTCAAACGTAGGATGTAAATCAAGCTTACCATAAAAACATTTTGACATGATTTAGACCAAAATTAGTCACGAACTTGTATCTTATGACAAATTCCATATGCATGCGCTGATTTCAGATTAAGAAAGCAAGCTGCTCATGCCTTCCCTCAAGTTGGGCTGTAAAGATTGGCGAATAAGGCTCAAACCCAGTCCTCAATACACTTCAGTAAATACTTTTAGTCGCAAAATTTCCATTTCTATATCAGACAAGCCAGTGTATATCTCCACAATACAACCTCTTTCAGCTTTTCCTTTGAATTCGTTGTATCAATCACAAGGCAGAAAAAGGGTACCTTGTGCATTTATGCTACCTCACCTATATCTATTAACGATTACACAACAAAACCGGAGCTAGTAATTTTCTCATCTCTTTTATGTTTGCTGTGTCTTACTTATAACATATCCGAACGAGCTTCTCCACAATTTCCTGAAAGATTCAAAGATTCAGCGAGAGCTATATCACTTGACGATCTCAACAAACTTTAAACCCCCCTTGGAGCACATAACCTGCATTCCAACAAGCGCAATTGGGCTTTTTTCTTGTTATCACCTAAATAACCAACTTTTAGGCAGTAGCATCAGCAAAAGGCCTCATGACGCTGCCAGTATCAGCCTTTGGCGACGGCTCCTCCTCCCTCTCCGGCTGGATGTTCAAATCAATCTGAGCCTTGAGAGGTGAAGGCGAAATCACTCTATTCTCAGCATCATTATCAAACTCGCCCTCAACACAAATCACCGGACTTTGAGGCAAAGAACCATTCCCAATACATTTGCCTTCTCGCTGAAGGGGCTCATTGCCTGAAATCATCATCTCCGGTGACTGGTCAACAATCTGCTTCTTATTTGTCTCAGCTTCTTTCTCTGTCTGTTTCTTCTCACGCCGGAGCATTAGGGTTCTGAAGCGGCGCTTCACAGTGAGGCAAACGTTGCACGTGCACGATTGCTTGTGCTTGGGACCTTTGCCACTCGGAGGCTGGATACATACAATGCACGTGCATCCTGGCCGATGGCGAGGATGCTTTGTTGTGGGTTGAGAAGATGGAGGGAGGGATTCCCCCTCTCCAAGTATTGCGAGGTTGGCAAGTGTATCAAGCCCATCGGATACTTCAAGGTTGTTGTTTTCTAGTTTTACCCTTGACCTTCTTGAACCTGTTTAAAAAGAAATGTTAAATCATGAGGAGCCGTTTGCAAAAATAAATAAATAAATAAATAAGTAAATGAGAAATTGCATGTGTTAGATAATCATAAAGGATGTAACACTGCTTGCAACTGTAACGTGTTTTTTTTTTGTAATGTCTGGCCTTATAGTAGAGTGTGATTCATTCATCCATATCTAAACATGTAGACAATGCTAATTTTAATTTACATTTCCTTTACGTTTCCTGCTTCATTCACCCGATTATTTGATGGGTCTTCAAACAGATTTTCATCTTACATTCACTGCATCTAGCAAAAGGGGTATGTGTCACCCCTAGGTGTGTGCACGCCTTCTTTTTGGATGGGGTTTTTTATCCTTTGTGTGTGAGTTGCGGGTCTTGAGGTCCTTTGTCCATATCCACATAGTTCTTGTGTGCCTTTTTTTTTTTGTTGTTGGGGTTTTGCGGAGATGCTCTTTCAACAGTGTTGATGCATGTGTTAATATGAATGAACGTTAGTTGCGGCCATTGCTATGTTGCCGTATGATACAGAACTATGTGGATATGGACAAACTCTAAAATTTTAGGGAGTCACTGACTGTGAATAACAACAGTAAAACATGAATTACATAGAACACACAGAAAATTAGAAAGAATTTAAAACAACTGCAGGTTTAAGTTCTTGTTACAGATTTAAATTCTGAAGGGGTAATTGAGTTACCAATATTTCATTGTATCATAGCAGACTTCAGTTAATGGTTAAATTTCTGAACCAAAGTAAATAAAGGTTTACGCCAAGACTAATTTAAGCTACTTATCATCAATGTAACTTCCAACTCTGGTTCTCTTCAGATGACCTGAGCACTGGGTTGATCATGAAGCCCCACATTGATGAGATTACTTCAGTGCTCAGCTAGAATTGATAGTCTTTTTGCATACATGTAACGTGTGTGAAAATTATAATACATTGTCTTTCAACTACAACGAAATGTTGGCACAATATAGGTTTTATCTATGATAAATTATCAAGTGGACAAATCCAAGATAAGAAATACCAGTTTAAAGTGTTGCGCTTAATACTATTAATATGAGATCAAGAAGACTTATTCACCATGTCCAAAAAAATCCGTTCAAATAGATGGAGAATGTCCTATGCAGATGCTTTTATGCTACTCATATTCGTAAATATAAAATTTGAGATAAGTAGCATATCCAGTACTTAATCCAGCCTATAGTGCTATTATGGCATAATGCTAATTGGTTTCCTCATTTGCTGGTTCTGACATCCAGCTCCAACATGCATGTTATACAGGTGAACAAAATTAACATACTCTAAATTAATGAATTAATTTGATCAAGAACTAGCAAACAGGAGAAACTGTAAAGCTAAGAGATTTAAATCATGATGTTCTCATACCGGCTGTAGTAGGAAGAATATCTGCTAGCTCCGTATTTATTTCCTGAGCGGTTGAACATGAAGACCTATAAAGGTAGTAAGACAGAAAAACATAAGATATCAAGAATAAAGGGGAAAGCTATGCAGTGCTACTTTAGGGTAGCTTCAGGTAACCTACGGAATTTATGTCTGGAAGAAGTATACGTATAACTCAGAGCAAGCATTTTAATAGAGAGTTGATGCCATGGCAACAGACAGTGTAAAACTGTGGTGAATGCTTCTGTGAACTCTTATTAAGCTTTGTTTTTAACCGACCAGAGTTGATGGGGGAAAAAAAGCTCTGATTGCAGTGATTGATAATATAAATCAACAGAAGGGACTGGATGAATTATCTTCAAATGACTAAGGACAACTTGTAACTAATTGGGTCAAAAGAAAACACATGCTTCATGAATGATATTCCGTAACATCTTCTTGGCAGTGTAACCTCTCATATAGCCCATACTCTTGACCTTTTACATGTACGAAACCGCTCCTTCAAATAATATAACATTTACATCCTATAGCCACCTTTCAGAAATCCCAGAATTGTAGATAACACATTTGCAAAGTCAACTCCAACTGGATACAAAAGCATGAATTGTGGTTATTCTTGGAATTAAAACTCCATGATATAAGAAACCAAGTAATAGTATATGTCCTAAAACTCTTTAATTAGAAAATCCTGGTTGCAAAATTGAAGGTGACTGAAGTGAAGTTACAAGAAGTTAAAACTTGTATTGCTACCTAAAGAGGTCACACAACACATGTACTGATCAATATTCACAATGGTAGTCACCCCAGAGTCATGCCTGAAGAAAATAATAAACCAATAACAAACAAGAATTTAAATCTTTCTTGGATTTATGGTGCCATGATGCTTCCGTTATATGGTGAATTGTGTTGATCAAATTATTTTCTATAAATTAAATACTTATCAGAAAGTTCATGAACTGTGCAACATATATTGCTCCAAACGTGAGCCATCACCACCAAAGGTTTTCACATCAAATAGGTTTCTATGGATCACAAGACTTCATGAAATATTCAGTAAAAGTTTATAAAAGGGTTCTCAATCTGATGCCAAGCATCGGAATCCCTAAACATTCCTAGCCAAGGAAATCAAAATATGGAGAGGAGAGGGGCCTGCCAAAAAATTCTAGCAAGCTAGCTCACATGTAGAAAACTCTACTGTATTGTTCATGCAGTTGAAGCCTGTCCAACCAAGGAACACACCAGAATTCTATGCTTAATAAAGTCACAAAAAAAAGGTCCAAAGTCAATTAATTAAAAACTATGTTGCCCCCTCCCCCATCCAAACTTCCCATTGCATGCAACAACTCTTGTTGCCCCCTCCCCCATCCATATATGTTGCCCCCTCCCCCATCCAAACTTCCCATTGCATGCAACAACTCTTGTTCCACTAATTTTATCATGCAAATGAGACATGTCATATCTGCAATAGCCAGATAGGCTAAAACACAAGGAATAAAAATGAAGAGAGAAATCGAAATCCAAGCAGGAAAAATTCAGTAGTGTGTATCCAGGGAGATTCATCATCAAGCACTTAACATGCATTTCTGCACATGAGATAGTCATTAAACTTGAGCAATATGATAGACTTGAACCAAACCACTAAACACTGGCTGATAAGGTGTCATTTTTTTAATGGCACCATAAACTTGAGAGGAAGGACATTATACCTAAAATGGACCATTTTCAAGACAAAATGTTGCTGTAGTTACCTTTCAGGATCCCATTTGTTCTCAGAGCAAGTCCATTTAGAAGGAAGAAGAGCATTAACTGGTAGCTTACGCCACTTGAAACAATCTTCACACTGAGCCCATTGAATATTCTCACTGGTTGTATAATGTGACCATATTATCAGTAAAAGGTATTTCCACCAATATCAACAGAATACAAGCATGTCAAGCAAAGATGAAAGGTGACAAAACTGAAATGTAACATACAACTTTAATAAATTTTAACAGAAGTGGCTTAAGTGGACCAAAGACTCCCTTGGCTAAAAATAAAAATAAAAATAAAAATAAAAAAAAAATAAATCTGAAGGCCTTGCATGTACTACATTCACCTCCATAACAGTTCCAACATTATCAGTACTATTTTTCTTAACTCCAAAATGGCCACATACCATATGATAAATTTCAACGAACAAAACGAAATATTTCACTATGTAACTGTTGAATCAAAAGCAGAGAGCTTATGTTTACCAGAAGAAGGAAACAAAGGTATCAGCATTTCTCCATGAGCTAGACTTAACAACTAGTTATGTAGCAGAATATCAGCTACAACTGAGAAAAATCAGCAGTTAACTACAATATCACTATGTCCACACATACAATATTATTTTAAAGGCAAAACATTCATACTAACATTACATGCTAATAATGTCATGTATCCGCTACAGCTGAGATTATGGAATATGCGAGATCTGATATATATCACGTTCCCATATGATAGTCATGAGACCACAGGTACCAAGAATTTTTCCAAGTGAGGAAGTGTTGGTATTATCGCAACACAAGAACCTTCTGAAAAATCAAACAACCAAACATGGCAGCACTTAATTGATATGCAGGCAATTATAAGTGTGTAATTATCACGTAAAGGCTTCAGTTAAATATGTTGATAATTACTCACCGAAATCTAGACTTGACATCTTTCCTGCAGAAGTGCCGACATGACATGATATGATCAATGCAACCATTTTGGGATTCTCACTAAATAGTTGCAATGGGAAACGCTTCACCGTTGTATGTATATTTCTACTTGCTATATTGATCTGCATTCTAGTTTCTCAGCTTACGTATAGATTTGAGCTCCCATTGAGCAACCCATAAAATTATGTAACATTAATTTTCAGTACAGCTTAAATAAGTTTTTTTTCCTCTACACCTCATTACAGCTTCAATCCAATGGGCGCTTTCTGTATAAATGAGGAAGAAGTAGTCGCCTGCTAGGAATAAACAATTGTCATTTCTGTTGTTCCAGATTTTGTCTTACATCTGGCATATCTGTATTCTATATCTGGAATGCTGCAACCTACATTTTTCACTCTTCACTTACATTTCTTAGTTCTTAGGGAAAAATGTCTCTGCATTTGTGCTTTCAGAATTATTTTACTACCCCCAAGTTATTTTTTGTTTATCACTTGCCTGTCCTTTATATTTTATATCCTATGTACCCTTTTATCATTTAGCAGATTAAAGAGCAAAATTGACCCACATGTTGCCATGTCATTGGTGTAAAAACTATAAAAAAAGAATTTTTTTGTTCAAGAATTTGTTTTAAAGTACATCGCATGTCTAACCACTTTAAACAAAATTATAGCAAGTAACAACAAAATATATAAACTTATTATACCACACAAAACCGTTAAAATACAGAATGAGTTAAAAATAGTTTGATTGGGTATTTTGTGTCGAGGAGTGAATTGGAATGGGTGGGTTAAAAAAATAAATAATGGTATAGCTTTGGGCTTATAGTTAAAGGAAACCTTTTTTTTGGTGGGTGGGTTGTTGGTGGGGGTGAGAGTTTAAAAATAAATGGGGATTAAAATGTAGATTTATACATTAAAATCCATCCATGATGATGTGATATTAGTTTGAGTAAAGCCAAACAAATTGTTTAAGCATTAAGTTCAACAAATTCAGCGTGTGCCTAACAACTTAGAACGAACATATAGAAAGCTACAATAATAATTAGTAACTTATACCAAAATGCTAAAATAAAAAGTAGGTCTAAAATTAGTTCAAAGGAATATTTAGGGCCAAAGAGTGATTTTGGAGGTGGATGGGTATGAACATAACTGGAGGTACAACTTTGGATTTATGGGAAAAACACTTAACGGAAGTGGATAGGTTGAAAAGTAAATGGGTAAAACTTTGGGTTTATAAGCAAAAAACTCGCCTACAGTTTGCGATGTTGTAACTTCAATGTTAAAAATAAAAAAGACTTTAAATATTTGGTTTAAAGAATACTTCATATAACTAACCACTTACAACAAAATTTAGCAAGTTACAAGAATAAATTACAACACACTATATAATGAACTGCTAGAATACAAAGTGTTAAAAATAGTTTGGTGGAGTAATTTGGTTCTAAGAGTGAATTTGGAAGAGAGTGGGTTCAAAAATAAATTAGGGAAAGTTTGGGTTTATAGGAAAAAAAACTTTTTTGGAAGCAAGTGAGTTTAAAAATAAATGGCACTAAAACTTTAGGTGCAGCATTTGTGATTTTAGAAATGTGCGGGCTTAAAAATAATGTGAGTAAAACTTTGGGTCTATAGACAAAAACTCATCTACTTTTAGATGCCGCGACATTTGTGTGAAAAAAGCTAAAAAATAACAGTTTAATTATTTGTTTTAAAAATGCCTCATATACCTAACCACTTAGAAAAGAAATGTCGCAAATTAAAGTAGAATAAAATAACTTACATCATTCACCAAACTCTTTAAATACAAAGTAAGTTTAAAGTAACATAATTTGTTGGAATACTTTAGATTTGGAAGCGGGTCACTCAAACTAAATCGAAGTAAGACTTTGGGTTTATACGTACAAATCCCTTGCCTGGGTTAGTTTAAACACAAAGACGGGTAAGACTTTGGATTTATAGGCAAAAACCCCTTATATTGCTTCATATTATATTATTAAATTATTTATTTTTAAGGTTGACGAGAATTTTGGACCAACAGTTGGTTTGGAAGTTGATGGGCTTAAAAGTACACCGGTTTACAATTTTGAGTTTATGTGCAAATTTGAAGTTGACGAGCAGTTTGGTCTAAGAGTCGAGTTGATGAGTTTTAAAAGTAAATTGGTTTACAATTTTGAGTTTATGTGAAAATTTAAAGTTGAGCATTTTGGGCGTAGTGTGGGTTTGGAAATTGATGGGCTTAAACATAAATTGATTTACATTTTTTAGTTTATGTGCAAAAACCACTTTATTATATACCTTTTCTATGATTCTATCTATAAAGCTATTGGAGTGCACAATAGCTTCTACAGTCGTAACCCCAACAGCTTTAGTTAATAGATAAATGCTATGATTTTTTTTTCTCACCCTTATCATTATCTTCTCTAGGGAAATATTCCAACAAAAAACGGACTTTCTCTCAGTCACTCAAATCTAATAGTCCTCTCTCCTCTCCCTCAATCAATCATCACCCTTTAGCTGTTAAGAAAATAAAGGTACTGACTTATCCTGCCCCTCTCCAAATTTAACTGCTATAAACACAAGCAGAATCAGTTATATGCATAATAAAGTTAATTAACTGAGAGTTTCTTTTTGCTTCATTGGATTCAACCAAATGTTTTGTTCAATTAAATCACTTCTGCATCACAGTAGACCAAAAATCCGAAACATAAGAGCATGTAAGGTGTCGTTGAATTGTTTTTGCATGTATATAATATACAATAACAAGATTGGCATGGACATGAAATATAAAGATGTTAAGAAACAAATCCTTAATATCCCCTTAAGCTAAATTATAAATCATAAACGCAAATGCATAATCAACAAACCACATGCAGTTTTGATTAAAATAACTGTATCATAGACTGAGAAGCCAAACAAGTGAGAAATTACCCTGCTTGGTTTGTGGTGAAAATTGTAGGCTTTCCAAGCACCGGAGATTCCTGCTAATAGAATTAAATTAAGAATGCAAATGTACATAACAAAAACGAAGATACAAGCTGAAATAAAATCCAATTGAGGAATTCTGCTGGTCAATTAGCAAAAGTAGCAAGCCCATTGGTGACCCAAGGGCCAAGACAGACAAACTGAATGGATAGAAAAATAAAATGAAAGGGCATGTTTAAGACAAAGTTATCCCAATAAATAAATCATTTAACAACCACTCAAATGGAAAATTGTAATAGTGAAGTTCTATAACGCAACACTAGGCATACAGGATAAGTGATGTAAGTCTGAAGATGAAAGAAAACAACAATGTCATACCTCATATTCCTCAATTTCATGGCCTTCAATGACTACAATATTAGGATTATCATTAGGAGGTGGTCGGAGGAGCTCCTGCGCCTGTTCCCATGTTACTTTTAGCTCAATTGAGTCTTCACTTTCAATCCTTAAGCGTTTACTTCTTGAACCAAGATTACCGCCTTTCCTTCTACTTGGGCCATGAGAAAGTTTAGTCGCAGACCCGTCTTTTTGAATAAATCCATTTTTGCCAAATTTAGACAAGACGGCCTCATCTGCTGTATTGGATGGGCTTTTTGATTCTGTGCCAACCTTTTGAGACCTAAGAGGGCCATTTTCGCTGAAGTCAGCTGCATTTTTGTTATTTTCTGGAGGTGTTAAAAAACCATTTCCAGTTTTAACTGTTTGTGCATCCTGTAAATGACATTGAAGGTTAGAAACAAAAAACCTCATAAGAATTAAACAAAAATAAAAAACTTCACAACTATTTAGCCACAACCTACAGTGAGGAAATTTGATATCGAGAGAAGAATTCCATTATTAAGTAATATTACCTACAATAAATTACCTGTTCGGATGAGGCATTGGAAGCTTTCCTAAATCCCATGACCAACTTCTTCTCTGGATCTATCCGACTGAATGTTACTGCAGAATCCCATTCAGTATTTTCCAATTAGATTTCTGAATCTTTTATCTACGACTAAAACCTCAATTGCAAATTCATTTGTACCAGATATTAAGGTTAGAGCAGGAGAAAATGGGCTAAATAGGATAAAGAACAGACACATAAACATGGGTTTCTTGTTACGTACGTGACAGGAGTAGCCATCCTTCCCCAAAAGGAAAAGATCACCTAATGAAATAAGATAGCCTATTTTGATAGAGTTATTATCTTTACACACTCTTGGGAAAAGCTTGCAAGGATTAACACAGAAACATCATACATGAAACCATTCCGAATTGAATGCATGAGTTAAGTGCAACAATGAAGAGCAACATAAGGGGGAAAACCAGTTTAAAGTAAATCCCTGAAAAAAAATCTGGTTATAGAACCGAAAATTGAAGTTTCATCATAATACATTGGAATTCGAAATGGAAGGTAAATCAACTTTTTGAGACAGTAGAAGATAAGAGAATCATGGATATGAATCGAGAGTTGAAAACATTTCAAACAGGAGATTTGTTTTTTCTTTTTAATTTCACTTTATTTATTTACTTATTGGTCCTCGAGTGAGAAAGTCTTCGGAAAGTTATCAATGAATTTACCTGTGTCGCCCGCTTGTAATTGCATTGACTGAATGCAAGGAGTAACTCCCTCCAAGACGTACATCCTGCTGTTATTATTTGGCCAGAACCGGAACTGAAACGCCCACTCTTTCCCACTAGCATCCTGAACCTTTAAAGGAAGTCCTTCAGGCTGAGATATTGGAGGGAAGTATGCCTGTTTTGGATACCAAACATTTCCATTGAGACATACTACTAAACCTCAGGGGCTTTATACATACATATAATATATCATGGTCTCCCAAGGAGTAAAATGGGGTTACAAACAATTCCAAACTTGTACAAGATGTCATATGCACCTTAACCTTTAAAGAAGAAAGTAAACAAGATAAACCATGTATCCTTTTTCCTTTTTTAAAAATAACATTTTATTGGATTAGTGCAAGCAGGTACTGGAAAAAGGAAGTACAGTGACATGCAGACACACAATTCCACATCTCAAATAAATTCATTACTGGCCCAAAGAAGCCATATAGGCATATACAAATGATGAAAAAAAATAGAATAATACATACAAATTTGGCAGGAAAGTTCACAAAAGTATATCTTTCAGAAGTCAACTATTCAGAAGGATCAAACTCTGCTTTCTTTCAATCCTCCATAATATCGATGAGAACTTCACGTGCAAATATCCTCCTAGGCATAGCTTCACTAATAGATAACACACTGATTTTTTTTAACTACCATGGCCCTCCCTTCCCTCCCCACACACACACACACAAAACCAAAAAAGAAAAATCACATTTGCATCTTAATGTCACCACTTCCATCCTGCTGTATAAAATCTTGACAAAAAATTCTGAAGAGTGCTTGCATCACATTCTTGCCCTTACAGAATTTTTTACTTTGTTATATTAATCCTATCAATTGTATCAAAAAAGAGCCATGATTTGGAAAAGAGACCATCCGAGAGAGAATCACAGGCGGGGCTCTGAAAGAGCTGGAGGAAAGGGACAAAGAGCCAAGAAACACAGGATGGAACCTGTGTAATGCTGACATGTATCAGACATGATATTTTAGTTTTATGTTCAGTTTCCCGCTGCATGCAGTGTGTCATGGAGTGTGATAATTGTGTCAGTGTGTCCATGGCACTGCAATATAAGAAAATAAGAATGTAGACGCACTGCAACAAGGGATAATGCCATAAGGGCAGCAGGTATTGTAAAGTGGAAAATAGAGCATGTTACTGAGGGAGGAAAGAAACATATGATATTTATGACATTTCCCCCGAAAAAAGTGTTGTCTAGCATGGCTGGGCATGACAAGTGTGCTCATACTTGTCTGGCACATGCACATTGTAGAACTTTATCCATTTTAAACCTAATGTGACGCATGAGTTAATGCCTCCTCTTTTTCGAAATAATAATTCCTCCATAGATCAGTTTACTATGTTCTTGTCTTTCATATTATGCAAAATAGCCCAACAGGCTAACATGTATATTGTTAGATGGGTAAATTTCAGGAATAAACACATAAATAACCATATCCTCACATCTGGAGTTTCAGAAAACTGCAACATCTAAACCCCATCTACATACTCATGTCCATGTCTAATGATCATAGAGGAAGAAAATGGTGTTAGAATCCAAGGATGGTAGTGACAAATGGAGCTAAGAATGAGAAGAGGAGCAGAACTGTCATTTCCTTGTCTATTTAGCAAGGTATTAAGGTAAAGCTACAATTCTTCCAGCATATTGTAATTTCCTTTTGTAGAAATGAGGAACTCAGTCCTACCTTGTAAAGTTTATGAATTCAAAATAATTTAAGTTTTAATTGATGTATGAACAAGACTGCCCTTTTACTTCTACAGCCATCCTGAAAGTTGTATGTAACAAGTCCCCATCTAAACTGAGTATAAATGGAAGCTGTATCATATCCCTGTATGTGGTGGGATAAATTGCTCTATACAACCCAACCCTAATACCTCGTAATAAACCGAACAGTTAAAAGTTACAGCCCCAATTCCTAAATCCTAATCACCCAGAGTGTGTCTCATGACTTTGTGTTAATTCCTAAATTTTAATCAACCAGAGCGGAGATAGATTAATGAATTTGAGGTTAATTTTGATGATCAAGAGATCTAATCTTAGCTTTTCATATATAACAAACATATTAATGAACTCTTTTGCATCACACGAACTTTTTTTTTAATCTGGTTTTCTCATATCCGTTTCATATCCGCAATTCCGCATGTATATTTGCTTATATATCCGCAAATATATTTGTATCCATATCCGACTTTAGCGGATATGGGTATCAATTTTCCTTACCAAGGCATATCTAAATCCAAATCTGTATCCGTATCCATATCCGTGTTTGGTAAGCGAATACGGATTTGTAAGTACCATATCCAAGCCGTATCCGAACCGCGTGCACCCCTAATCAATAGTCTTGGATGTACATACATGAGTGTCTTCCATTTGGCTCGATTAATGTCATTTCATTGCTTAAACTAACAAGGGTAAATGAAAGATGGAGCACAAGGAGGTGAATGAGAAGGATAGCACTGAGATGAGGGAGCAAGCATCTAGCATTAAGTATATGTAATCAATAACTAGGATGAGAGGAGTACAAGGGGGTGAATGAGAAGGATAAGACTGAGACAAGGGAGCAAGCCTCTAGCATTTAAGTATATGTAATCAATGTCAAGAATGAGAATCTTGATTTTTAGTTTTTATTTTGGCCCCCTCAAAATAGTCCATCATAGGTTGTGTGTTTGTAAGATTTTAAGGGGCTAAAACAAAAACTAACTACTTCAAGCAAATCCAACAATTTGCAGGTAAAGCTGAATTAAAGAGGGCATGACTTTCCTATCCTCAACCAACACAAACTCTGGTCAGGCTTAAACTGGACCCATCCCTAATTAAAATTAATGTAGATTTCAAACCCTACAAGCCCAAATTCAAAATCTAGGTCCAGCATGGACAAGTTCCAAGTCAGTCAGAGTTGCACTCCATCATGAATAAACAAGGTAAATAAACTACTTAATGTTTTAGATCTCATATTTGATAGTTCCTATGAAGCTCACATTGGGACTTAAGCTGAATTTTTTTCTCATCATGATTGACATCCACAACAACTCCCTCAGGTCTACTTTATAAGGACTAAAATCTTGGAAATTGTATGCCATGGTTACAGTTATGCAAAGGACCAAACCAAGATGTAAAATCTCTCAAATGGACAACAATCTACTGTTTCAAGTTCTGAACAAAGCAAGCATTGTTACAAAAAAATTACTGTTGAGAGTAAAATGCAAGTTTAGAATGAAACAAAGTAAAATATATAAGAAAAAGGTTATATATATCTTGAAGTTCATGCAGAACTTGTGGATTTCTGCATATGCTCTAGTTACTAACTTTAAATTATCAACACAAATCCATTCATTAATAAAACCAAAACAATCTTACAAAGAAAAGCTCCAAGGATCACGTTTACTTACTATTGTATGTTAATTTTTAACTTTAACGAAGAAAGTCTAAGGACTTACCTCAGCACATTTTTTCGGAAGCACCAAACGTCCAATACGACCAGCGTCACTGGCACTTAGCATCTTCTCAAACAACGGTGTGATAACAGAATTTGAACTTAATTATGGTTAGGGATAGAATGAGGTAATTAGACCATACACAAAAAATTTAAAACCTCACTCCTAGCTGCTGGTGAGGCCAATTCAACTTCTGAAATTTGTAACTATAATACTAAGTTACTAAGCAACATAATAAACTAATAAATCCTTTCCCTCCATTCTGTTACAGGAGAAATTTGGATTCTAACTAATGTTATTAAACAAAAAGATACTGATCATGACAATGATAGCATTAAAAAGGATACTCTCCATTTATCTGTTTTAGCTCTTGATCCGTAATCCTCGGCCAATAACGAGGAAGTAGTTGTGTTCGTGTCCGGGCATCCACTCGAGATCTTCCGCTGCGCACTTCAACAGAGTTATCATTCAAATTGTGAGGATTAGAGGAGAGTTGTTTTGGAATTGGAGGAGGCATTTGTCGTTGTGACTGAGTCATTGAGGCTCTTCCTGGACCATTGGAGCCATTTGGTGATGAAAAAGAAGCGGCCAAGCCAAGTAAAGGTGATGACTCTCCCTTTAAAATGGTTGATTGTAATGGCTTTGCATATGAATTTGGGCGCGACTCAAAATTAACTCCAGATGTACTTGCAGAACAAGGATCAGTGATCACACCTTTTCGTGAAGATCCTAGATCATTATCTCCTAAATGGTGGCCAGAATCTTGCAAGACATTTCCTTCTTCTCTATACATGTTAAATACAGAAGCTGCATCCAAACCAGTAGCAGTTCCATTACGCAAAACATGATTGCCAGGTGTTAGTCTCTCAGATGGCTCTGCAACCTTTTTGTCCTGTGCAGATATAGAAGCTCGAACTCCTGCAATCAGTCTTTCAGTATGAAGAGGTCTATCAAATTCATATGATAGTCGTTGCTGCAAATCAGACTGGATTCCAGTGCTCCACAAATGTGGCCCTTGCCGCCACTGGCTAGGAAATGAGCCAGTCATTTGATGCCAACTCTTTGCAGCATGTTCTTTTGGCCTCTCAGACACTTGTGAGGACAGAATCAAAGAAGGAGACCACATACTATTTGGTGCCTGAAAAACAAAACTCCATTCACAAAAAGTCAATTATGGAATCGAAACTGAGCATCCATTTTTAAAAGAAAAACATTCCCATCAACTTTTGATTACATGGGACAGAGATGAACCCAGATGACGAACACATGCATCAACCAGTGGAAAAGAACAAGCTACGAAAAAATGAATTCGTGAATCCACACATTGATGCTGAAAAAAATAGCAGTGAATCTACACACTTGAAACAAAAGGAGTTAATGCTCTTTTCCAAAATGATAACAACGGAAATAAAGAAAGAAGCCATGAGAAGTTAATTTTACCCACTCATCAAAGGACAACTTACTTCTGGCGACGCACAATAAAGAACAGTACGCTATTTAAAAATTTATATGGCATAAAAATGTGCACATTTAACTACCCATACATACAGTTAAATATGTCTAATAAATGCAAGAATTATAAATATACAATTGTGTGCTTAATCAAAAGGTCATGCCAAATCAAGTTGGCTTCAAAATTCAACAACTGCCTAGATATAAAGAAGTAGATTTGGTCGCTCCAATGTTTATATATGGAGTTAATCCTTCTAGTGTGAATGTCAAGGTTTAAAATCTCAACATTGGTGTTGATATCGATTCGGAGTTCCAACAGTAGCAACATCTAGCATTGGAAAAGGGATCTAATGGGGATAGCAGCTACTAAATTAACATATTATTTTTTATCTAGAAAAAAACAACTGCAAGCTGGGACATCACCCAAATCAACCAACATAGTTAGATGACTAAACCAGTTTATCAAATTGCAAGCATATCTTATATTGATAACACAAGCAATTTTCATTTACAGACCAACAGACCATTCAGGGTTCAAATACCCATGAAAAAAACCTAACCCCATTAGCCGAAATACTTCTTGCTGTTTCCTATGAAAACCCATTAAACAACCCACACCACTATAAACCAAAGGCAGACTTACTACCTCTTCATATCGGAATGCAAAAGGTTCAGATATAACCCCCACCCCCAAATATATATATATATATATATATATATATATATATATATATATATATATATATATATATATATAAATCTCCTATAAACTTAAGTTTATAAGGAATAGTCATACACCAACTTTTCTATCCATTGATGTTGCCTTGGGATCCATGAAAGATATGAAGCCCATTTTGAGATTTGTGCATCTCTTGATGGCACAAATCTAAAGGCAACATCAATGGATAAAAAGTTGGTGTATACTATTCCCTATAAACTTAAGTTCATAGGAGATTTACTATATATATATATATATATATATATATATATATATATATATATATATATATATATATATATATATATATATACAACATCAATGGATAAAAAGTTGGTGTATACTATTCCTATAAACTTAAGTTCATAGGAGATTTACTATATATATATATATATATATATATATATATATATATAGCAAATCTCCTATGAACTTAAGTTTATAGGGAATAGTATACATCAACTTTATCCATTGATGTTGCCTTTAGATTTGTGCCATCAAGAGATGCACAAATCTCAAAATGGGCTTCATATCTTTCATGGATCCCAAGACAACATCAATGGATAGAAAAGTTGGCGTATGACTATTCCCTATAAACTTAAATTTATAGGAGATTTGCTCTCTCTCTCTCTCTCTCTCTCTCTCTCTCTCTCTCTCTCTCTCTCTATATATATATATATATATATATAAAAGAGAAGAAAGACCTGCCTATCATATCCATCGCATGTACCTTGGGATTGAGATTGCCCTAACTTCGTGATTAAAGCACTCAAGAATTTCCATGCTCATGATCAGTGAGTTAATAGAACTCACATTTAGAAATTGAAGATCTCTTTCAAGATTTTACCAAAGCTAGGTGATCTTCTGTCCTCCACTTTTTAATATGTAAACTGTGCTTAAAATTTTCATTGAACCATCAAATTTGAGTTCATGGGGGTACACATGAGATAACTTGTGTAAACAGTGTTCTAAAACACTGTATACGTATAAGGAATCGGCCCATTTCCGCGTGGAAATGGGCTGATTCATTAATTTATGCGGACAGCCGCATATTTAAGTTCAAAACGCATACTCGCCCGCATAAAACGAGCATGCGGGCGAGTTTTAATTTGGGTACGAATGGTTTCGGGTCAAAAAATTTGAACCCGCAACCATTTTAAACCCGTTTTAAAAATAAAACCCACCCGACCTAGGGTTTTTTCTCCCGATCTGCCTGCCTCCCCCCATCTATTTATCTCTCTCTCCCCCACGTGCCCCCATCTCCTCGTCTCCCTCTCTCCCATCTCCGACAAGGCTCTCCCATCTCCGGCGAAGCAGCAACCTCAGGCGACGGCCACGGAAGAAGCAATAGGCGGCGGCAGCAACTTTTTGTTTATAAACTTTTTGTTTTAATTTAAGTGTTTAATTAGTAACTTTTATCTGAGTAGCTAGTTAATTATAATGTATGCATGGATAATGGATGCATTGGATTGAGTGTTTAATTAGTTACTTAATTATTGATTATTCAGTCACATGTTTATTTGCATTTTTCTTAGTATATCTTCTATTTTTTATGAATTATATGCATTTTTATTTATGAAAAATAATAAATATATGTTAAAAAATTCAAAAACGCATAATTCCGCATAATCCGATTAATCGGCGCATAATTCGATTAATCGTTACTCGCTCTCGAACCGCACGGATAATAAAACCATGTTTTTGAACATTGTGTGTAAATACATGTTTCTTGTAGTTGATTTCCTGCAAATGTGAAAATAAATACACTTTGTTTTTTGTAGTTGTTTTTGTAGTTCATGGGGGCACAACCATGGTGCCTTGCCTTCACCTCCCTTAAGTTAGATACCCTCTCCCTCTCCCTCTCTCTCTAGTTGTTTTTGTAGTTCATGGGGGTACAACCATGGTGCCTTCACCTCCCTTAAGTTAGATGCTCCCCCCCCCTCCGTCTCTCTCTAGTTGTTTTGGTAGTTCATGGGGGTACAACCACGGTGCCTTCACCTCCCTTACGTTAGATTCCCTCACCCTTCCTCCCCCCCTTCTCTCAGGCTCTAAATTAGGGATTTTCACCGATATCTTTTCTAAGTTTCTATTTGATTTGCTGGCAAATTGTTGCAGCTGGTTTCAAGCTGTATCAGTTGATACAGGCTGAAACTCACGATACTCAAATATTGTCAAATATAGGCCAGACCTTACAAAATATGACAAAATATGGGTTCTTTATTACATCCAATTTGAGAAAAACGAATAACATTTCCAGCCTTTTTCCAGGGGAAAAAGTCTTTTTTTCTCATGAAGGGAATAAGGTTATAGAAAGCAGAAAGCGGAGTGAAGCAGCAAGATATCGTTCAGGCTTTTTTGGGCGTAAGTGGGCTAAAGCAGAGCGGCAAGATACCGTTTAGGCTTTTTTGGGCATAAGTGGGCTTTTTTATTTTAAATACGGAGAAAGTTCCAAAAATAAGAAAAAAAATAGGAGAAAAAGTCTAAAAATTATAAAAACAAACAAAAATGGAGGAAACAATTCTACAAATGCAGATAAGATTATCTATATAGATCCTAAGCATGAAATAGATGTGTAATAATACTCAGATTAAATCACTTAATATTGTTAAATAACATACACCTTGTAATGAGATAAAATAACATTTAATTTGATATACATATCGCATAGTCAACAAAATAATGACCTAATGTAAATTATCAAAGGGAAGAAAAATACCTCATAAATAAAATCATCATTATATTTCTCCAAGTTTCTTCCAAATCTCAAGTAGAATCCTTTTAAGAAAAAAGGGGAGAAACCATGTAAACATGGGGAAAAAACCACGTAAAGAGGTCCAATTCCTTAACAGTAGTATTCCGGCTGCTTTTGGCCGCTTTTATGCAGTCTTACCAGCTTTGAGCCGCTTTGGGTTGCTTTTAGGTCTCTTTCGTCTTGAAAGAGCTTTTCAAACGCTTTTGGGCCTTAGCGAAGACAAACGCGCTTTTTTCCCACTTTTTACAGCATTGGAAGGGACTCCTCTCATGAAAAGAGCCTTTGTCAATAGATTTGCCTTAGATCCTTTAAAAACATTACAGCTGGATAACTCACTAATAAACGTTTTTCTCATCCATGAGCCTTCTTTCTACAAAGTAAGGACTCCTCTTGTAGTTTGTCATATTTTGTCATTCAAGCCTATTTGTGTGACTATGTCATGTAACTCTCACATTATATGATTACAGAATTCTTCACTAGCTGTTTAAATATCACAACAACGAATTGCCGCTGATATATATGAGCACATTATGCAACTTTAACTATATAGTACAACATATAATTATTTGTAAAAAAAAATTTTTTAAAGCCAACAATTGGTTATATTCTAAAGGGTTCAATGGCAGTTATGTCAATAGTAACCTGAAGTGTCATGAACTCACAAAAATTGTCAAAGATATCAGACATAGCGGAAAAAAGGGATGGCAACCAAGCAGCATCATGTTTAGCAAAAATAAAAAAAAAGCTCAAATAACCAACAGTAACTTTGAACGGGTTATATTTGGTTTTCCATACCATAGACAATGTTTTCTTTGCGCATAAGATGCATTCGATCCCTCCAGCATCGAGAAGCACGTAAGAAGACGCGGAAACTATGCACCCGCAGTGAACTCTCTGTCAAAGGATCCCAAAATCAGAATACATAACAAAATTGTCTCCCAAAAACTAAACATGCATCTCTCTTTCTCTCACCTTTCCACAAGACTCGCACTTCCTCCAACCAGCAGCATCCAAGTGAAAAGTCTCACAAAATGTCCCTTGTTCGTAAGCGCAACTAACAGCACAGATTAACACACTCATCAATAATAACTCTAAAGAACCAATCTTTAACCCTAAATAACCATCAGGACATCAAATTCAACAGCGAAAACCCCCAAATCCCAACAAATCAAACCGAAAGAGAGGGAAAATAGTGAGAAATCATACGAGCATCGGTCGCAGAGCTCAGCATAATCGCCCGATCGAAGCTTCCACCCCTTTCGCCTCTGAGCCTCCGATTTGGGCTCCTTACACTGAGAATTGAAGCAGATCTTGAGATTAACAGCGGCGGGAACGGCCGCAGCGCTCGAAGTCGTCGTCGACATCGAGAATCCGACGACTCAAAACCCTAGAAAGATGAAGAAAGAATACGAGATCGCGTGATTCGTAATCATGAGGAAAGAAAGGGGTTTTATATGTAAAAAAGAAAGGGTAGGGGTCTGCTTTGTTTGTCTTGGCGTCGTCGCTTATTGCTGCTGCTGTTGGGGTGAGAGGGAGATGTGGTCACCGCCCTTTAAGGTTACCGCTTACTGTTGTCTTTGAGGTTTCTACGGTCTTCGCTCTTTGACTTACAGGTGGGGTCCACATGCAGATTGGGTGAGCGGAAGCGAGATGTACTTCGTTTATGGTTGACACGCTGTCCTCGTTTTAAGACTTCATTTCTTTCCTTTTTCAAATTTTTTTCCCGTCATGTTTCGGTGTTAGCCCCTTGCTCTTTAATATTTTGAAATCAGTTCCTCAAATCATCGAAGTTGTTATTTGTAATTTATTTCAAATTAATCCCTCCAACAAGAGTATCAAAAAAATTTATAAAGATATAATGGATTGATACTGAAATAGGTTAATGGTGAGGGCGTTAATCAAATAAAATCCAACTCATCTGCATGGCACGTAATAAGGTCGCGCCTCATTCACGTGCTCTTCACACCAAACAGGGAGCAGGCAGAGCGATCGAATCATGTGATGCCACGTGGAGAGAACTTTGGGTAACAGTTTAAAAAAAGTCGGATTGTGGTGTGGACCACGTGAAATGAAACGGGACTGGTTAATATAGTAACGTCTGATTGAGGATAAGAACGTAGGCGGCATTTAGTGTTTAAGTTGCCTCGCGGAGGAACATTTGCTAAGGTGTTCCTTCGCACGTTTTAAAAGGCGGACGATGATGGCAGATGCTTGTGATTTGTCATTTTTGAACGAGAAGTTAAGAGCGAATCCCATGCTGATGACGTCGCGATGAGTTTTGTATTAACTGGTAACTGATTTTAAAACAAATCATAACAAAAGGATTCTTAATAGAGCTCACGTTGTTAAGTTTGTTTAATTGAGTACCGTTTATCTTTTGTAGAGAAAAACTAATTTAATGAAGAGAAATCAATGTTGTTTTGTGTGTTTAGTTGGGTATAGTTGGACTATCATATTATTCTAAGTACATTGAAATTTGGTTAGATGTCATTGCTACGTTGTAGCATTCAGATTGAATGATACTGATGTAATAGCAAGTGTTGGAAGTAGCGACATCTAGCATATCCTCTCTTCGTGCTTTGTAAGAGAAATGCTAATTAAACTAAGAGGGTGTTTGGGAGTTAATTTTTTAAGCTTATAAGTTATGCTAGCTTTTAGTGGCTTTTAGCTTTTATGATAAAAATGTTATGAAAATTGTTTGGATAGAATACTAATTTTTTGGGTCAAACCTAGCTTATTTAGGTGAGCTTATAAGCTAGTTTTTAAAAAGCCGGGGCATACCAGCTTTTCAAAATGAGACTTATAAGTTAACTTATTTGATATTTTACCAAACAGGTAGATATGAAAAAGCTACCTTAAAAGCTAGTTTGACCACAAAAAAAGCTCCCCCAAACACCCTCTAAATCTCTCTGAATTTATCAAACAAAGTGTGCGAACAAAATGTATTAAAAAAATGAGTCTGACATGTAATTCTGGCATGTAATGGCAAAAATTGTAGGAAGGTTTCATGGTTAGAAAAACTACAAAATTCAACAGCCAAAGTCCATTTGCATTTAATTCTCAAGTGAAGAGGAAGAAATTTTATTTAAATAAATAACTTATTTCACATCTTTGATAGTATGTATATTCTTTTGATTAAATTTATTAAAAGAGTCATTTTTTTAAGCAAATGAAAATTTCTCTAGTGACTGATATTTGTGCAATTAACCTCGCGATTGATTAAGGCAAAGATGCAATATTGTGTTTATTTCAGAGTCATGCAATGTCTCTGTGTATATATGAAAGCAGTGGCGGAGCCACCTTAGAGCCCATGGGGCCTTGCCCCCACCCCGCCTCCCCCCCTCTTTAAAAATAAGGGTTCTTATATATACCCCCTTATATTATGTGCATTTGCAAAACTACCTCTTATATAAGTCTCAATATTTATAAAACTATCCAATTTAGGAAAAAAAAGTCCCAAATCCACAAATCATCAATTTTGTTGGATATTTTGAGAAAACATTTGACTATTTTATTGATATTTTTATATTGCAGTTACAAATTAGCCTATCAAAGTTAATGATTTATTGCTTTGGGGTATTTTAAACAAGATTGTAATTTGAGAATAGTTTAGCAAATACTGAGATTGTAGGATAGTCTTGCAAATATGCATGATTTAAGTGACATACAAAAACACCCAAAAATATTTTTTTAAAATCAAGGGGGATAATGGTAATAATAATTTCATAATTCATAGGGGATAAAGTGTAAGATCCCTCCCACTTTCTCAAAACTCCTCCGTTTCTCTAGCAAGTTGCGAATAGATCTTGAGTCGTTTGGATTTCTCATGAGCTCCCCTCATCCACCCTAATCCCCAAAGACCCCACTATGTTTACTATACCCTCAAAGACTCAACTAGCTAGATCTCTTTTCCATGCATTCCTTTTGGCCTCATCCCCAAAGACTCAGCTAGCTAGATCTCATTCTCATGGTTTCCTTTTGCCCTATCCGACTACCTTCCCTTCGTCTCCAGCCTCAACCAAATGTTATCCTAGTTTATTTTTTCACATTGTCCCTCTCATTTAGTTTGGACCCCCCTTACCGAAATTTCTGGCTCCGCCACTGTATGAAAGAGAAAAAAACTAAATGGGGTTTTTGTCACATTAGAACTTCAAATTTTTATATATATATTTAAATTAAACCCTCAACTATTCTAAGTCGTTTTAAGAAACCTTTGAGAGATTCCATCGAAAACTTTTACCCTAGTATGGTTAAATTACATTAATACCCTTGCTAGTAGATTTTTCCCACTTTGTCTCTCTTATTGGTTCTCAATCTCTCTCCAGTTTCTTTTGATTTTCCTATATTCTTAATCCATACTACTTATAAAAGAGGATATGGGTGTCAAAACTTTTGATTTCCAAAGCTGTCCTTCAAAATTCATTCAAATTACCATATTACATCAAAGTCTCATTCAAATATTATAATAAATGTAATAGTATAAATTTTGATAATTAGGCATTATGAGATGGAAAATTGTTAAATTGGTATTCATGTCATATTTTAAAAACCGACATACATTCAAAGGATTGTTTTATATTATGTAATTCGAAGTAGGCATAAACGATATATGGCATTAATGCTTGCTTTTAGGAAATCCGACTCATTATCTTCCATGTAATTGTGTAACTAATCCAACTATCACCTCTTCCAGTTTCCATCTTTAAAAGTACTTAATTCTGCAATTATGTACTTAATTAATATCTATGCCTTTTCAAATTATTTAATTTCAAGTTCATCAATCTATTAAACAACTGCTATCATTGTCTCTCCACCTCCTCTCTTCTTTCATATTCCACCAGCGTTTAAAAAGACCCAGCAAAAAATTCCCCCAATCAACATTGGTGGTCTCTTCTTATCAGAACAATGGATGCTTCATCATCAGTGGCTGCATGCACTTCATGGATTGATCTGATGATATAACAAGGCCCAATTTCTCTACTCTTCATTTATTTCCTTGAGATTTTACATAATTAGTTTACATTCATTTTTTTGGAGGAATTATTTGGGTAGGTTGCTGACTAATTGTTGGTGGATAATGGATTCAATCGAGTGTAATTTGGTAACTCGAGAGCTTCTAAAAAGCCCGATTCGGTTCTGAAGGCTTTGAATGAATACTATGAGTTGTACAGTGATTTTATATTTATATATATATATATATATATATATATATATATATATATATATATATATATATATATATGGTAATATGGTAATTTGAATGAATTTTGAAGGACATATTTGGAAATTAAAAGTTTTGACACCCATATCCTCTTTTATAAGTAGTGTATATATATATATGGTAATATGGTAATTTGAATGAATTTTGAAGGACATATTTGAAATTAAAAGTTTTGACACCCATATCCTCTTTTATAAGTAGTGTATATATATATATATATATATATATATATATATATATATATATATATATATATATATATATATATATATATATATATATATATATATATATATATATATATATATATATATATATATATATATATATATATATATGGTAATATGGTAATTTGAATGAATTTTGAAGGACATATTTGGAAATTAAAAGTTTTGACACCCATATCCTCTTTTATAAGTAGTGTATATATATATATATATATATATATATATATATATATATATATATATATATATATATATATATATATATATATATATATATATATATATATATATATATATATATATATATATATATATATATATATATATATATATATATATATATATATATATATATATATATCCATTCTGTCATTTTTTATTATCCTCTTACATTTATTCACATCCTAATATACGGTGTGCATACTTTTGCATATGATATATCATATTCGGATGTTTTCTATTAGTTTAGTATATACATATGTAGGCTATAAAAAAATTACTGAAGACAGCCAATATCCGCGAAACACTATCAATGAAGATTACAAGCTGACGACTTTTACGACAACAAAGGAGAATCAGAAGCTAATGTCTCCAGAGTACAAGGATTACAAGTTGACAATCCTTGTGGAAAGATATCACAAGTATTGATCTCTTCAAAGCAAAACGCGGGGGCTCACCCCCCGCGTTTCAATTCAAAACGCGGAGCACATGGCCCGCTTCAATTCAAAACGCGGAGCACATGGCTGCGTTCAAAGCCTAAAACGCGGAGCACATGGCTGCGTTCAAAGCCTAAAACGCGGAGCACATGGCCCGCTTCAATTCAAAACGCGGAGCACATGGCTGCGTTCAAAGCCTAAAACGCGGAGCACATGGCTGCGTTCAAAGCCTAAAACGCGGAGCACATGGCCCGCGTTGAAGCTCAAAGCGCGGGCCTCAACCAGCGTCCTAGTTAAAATGTAGACGCGGAGGTTCATTCCGCGTTCACACTAAAATCGACCGAGGCTTGCTTCGGCGAACGGCGTTTTGACTCATTCAAACATGAGTTGAACGGTTCCTCAACCGTTTGAGAGATTTAGGGGGGGCGGTTACACCCCACTAAACCCCCATTATGGAGCAATTCAAGAAGGTGGTTACACCCCTTTAATCCCTATAAATGGGGGGTTTTCACAGCCAAATGGGGCAGGTTGAAAGAGTTTGGCCGGAGAACTAAAAAGGAGAGAAGGAGGGAGAAAAGAAAAGCTACTTCTGCGCAGCTGTGATCGGCGTGACGATCGGACCTTCATCCGTAGTCTGAATGGCATGAAACTTGGAGGGAAGCCTCAACACTCATCATTCCTAATTATGAACGGTGAAGATTGATTTCTACCGGTTGGATTTGGAGATATTAAGGTTTTACCGAAGCCAATGGTGCAGAGAATGGTTTCTTCTGCGCAGCTGTGATCGGCGTGATGATCGGACCTTCATCCGTGGTCTGATCGGAGTGAAACTTAGAGGGTAGCCTCAACACTCGTCATTCCTAATTCTGAATGGTGGAGATTGATTTTTACTGGTAAGATTTAGAGATATTGAGGTTTAACCGAAGATTCGTGTCTCTTTTTTAAGAAAGGATCAAACCTCCTTTGCTGGCATCAACTCTCCTAGAAAGTTCAACTCGATTACAGTTTTCAAACTTGCATGGCAAGTTCTTCTCCACCATTCTTGGCTAAAAGGATTATTAATCCTTTTCTAAAATCAACTCTATCAAAGAGTTCTTAACTCGGTCAGAGTTATAAACCTGCTCCTGCGAGTTATTTTTCAACCTCGCCCCACGAGTCAAGACGGTCAGATCATCAACGAGATACAAGATTCAAGCTCCCACCGCTACCGTGAAGAACCCAGATTAAATAAAGGGAAGGGTCTCCGTTGACCTTTCTCTCTTTTGTAAATCGGGCAACCGATCGAGGAATTTGTAATTTCTTTTTATCTAAGTCAGTTAGAGAGAGAGAGATTGCATTCGAGAGAGTTGTATTTATTCTTTCTTTAAAATCAATTAGAAGGGATAACATTTATTTTACAGCTTTAATTTTCCTCACGAACGAAAGATGGCGACTCCGCTGGGGACGATCTCTTTTACCGATGAAGAGGTGGTGGTGCAATCCGACGTCAAGCTCATTGGGACAACTGTTGAAACTCTGACCGTAGAGTTCGATCAAGCCAAGTTCGAAGAGGCACTCTCCTCCGGATCCCTTAGCCCCAAGGCTATGCGCAAGATCCACAAAGCCTCTAAGGAGACCAATGTCCCTTCGGTTACCGTGGCTAACCTGATCAGTAAAGATGGTGATGTCACTGCAAAAGCCTCAAATCAGGCGAAAAGGAGCGCTACTCACCGAAGAACATAGCCCCGAGATGGCCAATTGACCAACCAACGCGAATTTCACGTTTTTGAGCCAAAACGCGATCTTGAGCTTCGCGTTTCTTTTACAGAACGCAAGCCTCGCGTTTATGTGCCCGAACACGAACCTCGCGTCCCCATTATAAAACGCGGGTCTCAACCCCGCATTCAAATGTTCAAACGCGGACCTCGCGTTCAGCAGGGGGTTGCACGTAATCCTCGCGTCCCCAATTTAAAACGCGGGTCTCAACCCTGCGTCCAAGCATTCAAACGCGAACCTAGTGTTCCCAATCTAAAACGCGGGTCTGAACCTCGCGTTCAAGTGCTCAAATGCGATCTTCGCGTTCCAAGTGCCAAATCATCGGCATATCGACGCTGCTCACATGCGGCCAAGCCGTCGGTATTTGACCAATTGACAAATATCATTTGGTCTACCGAACGACGGCATTCTCACAAGAAGGAGACTTCAGAGGTCGAATACCTTGGAGTCACTTCTAACATGATTGGAGTAGGCAGACCGTCAATCTCTAGCTCCAATGAGCCAGACGAAAATCGGCCCCCGGGCTTGAAAGAGGCTTTGAATGACTCCGACGGAGTTTACCGACATACTCGGACTCGAACAGGGGTCATATCCCCCGTCAACTATCAAAAGTTGGCTAAAGAAATTGAGTCTGATGATGAGCATTCAGCCATCGCAGAATCTCAATCCTCTAGTTCTTTCGTGGAGCATGGGAGCGCTGTCTACACGACGGAGAATGCTAAAGATTTCAAGAAGAGGCTCGAAGAGCATCAGGCTATGATGCAAGAAGCCCTGCGATCACAACAAGAGTCCATCGATCAACTTCGAGAAATGGTAGCCCAACTTATTACAGATAAGGCTCAAGTTTACATGGCTAGCTCAACACCTCAGCCGGAATCATCACGGAGGGGGAGTCAATCCCCAAAATGGAAAGAAAAAGTGAATGAAGCTCCCGATCAAGAAGCTCATCACGTAGAATCCTCCTCTAAAGAAGGGAGAGAGGCCGAAAACGAGCAAAGTTCTCAATCGGCAAAAATGCGAGAACTGGAAGCCCGCCTCAATGCCATGGCTAATAGGTGCGAGCTCCAAGATCAGGGGGTTGTCAGACCGTATCCTGCAGAATGGGATATGGTTCCTTATCCTCCAAAATTCAAAATCCCGACGCTACAAGCTTTCGACGACACGGGATCACCGAACCAACACATTTATCATTTTAGGTCACAGACGGGGAATGTGATGGCAAACGATGTCATAGCAGCTCGTTTGTTCATTGGCACCCTCAAGGGGGTTGCCTTTGAATGGTTCATGAAACTGCCTGCAGGATGTATCCAGAAATGGGCAGATTTAGAGAGACTCTTCCTGTCACGATTCTTTGAAGATGACACGGAAATCACTGTCACTTCTCTCCTTGCCATTAAGCAAAAGGAGGGAGAGCCTATCAAAGTCTTCGTCGAACGGTTCCGAAGCATGGCTCTTCGATGCTCGACAGGTATGACGCAGTCTGCTCTGATTGACACCTGTCGGCACAATTTACAAACTAATCTTCTAGCTCGAATGGGGGTTGCAAAATATCGTTCCTGGAAACAACTAGTCTCCCGGGGCGAACAGGCTGAAGCAATTATTGCTAGGATTGAAGCTGAAGAAAAGGAGACCGACTCCGAAGACCTGGCTATTGGTGACCCGGCTCTAAATCGCAAGGCCGAAGACTCGGTTAGTATCAACCTAGAATAATTACAGACTGGGGGTTGATTATTTATTGTTTTCCGAGTAGAATAATAAATTCTAAACATTGTCAAGTTAACAAAATACTTTTGACAATGTAAGCACTTCAACGTGCAGCAGCACCACTAAAATCAACTTATCAATCCTCTCCAATAGGAATGATAAGTCTACAAAGTTGCTCAAATCGTAACACAATCCAGTCAGGTTAACAATGCACCTCTGACAACCAACTTATCAATCATCTCCAATAGGATGATAAGTCCACAATGTTGCTCCAATCGCAACATATCCTTGTCATGTTAACCTCACACCTCTGACAACCAACTTATCAATCATCTCCAATAGGATGATAAGTCCACAAAGTTGCTCCAATCGCAACGTATCCTTGTCATGTTAACCTCACACCTCTGACAATTAACTTATCAATCCTCTCCAATAGGATGATAAGCTCACAAAGTTGCTCACATCACAACGCAATCCCCACAAAGTTAAGATTAGCTCGTCTCGTTATTAGCAAGGCGACCTCTTCTGACAATCAACTTATCGACTCTCTTCAATAGAGCGATAAGTCCTCAAAGTTGCTCCGATCGCAATGTATTCTTGTCATGTTAACCTAACGCCTCTGACAATCACCTTATCGACTCTCTTCAATAGAGCGATAAGTCCTCAAGGTTGTTATTAATAACACCACAATCCACGCCTCACAAGGGTGGAGAATTTTATCCCGAATCCTAAGTAGGGGTAAGTTAACGCCTAACACACGTTGCCAATTTAGTCTTTTACCGATCGAAGAAGACACCAGAATTCAAATCTGGGGAATTTTATCCCGAAACCTAAACAGAGATAAGCTTGCATCTAATATATGCAGCCGAGTAGTCTATTCCCGTGAGAAAGACGAAGCCTACGTATTCAACATCGTAGCATTAAGCCTAAAAGAGTTTTATTCTTTTAGCACAACGTCACATGCAGAACGGATTTAGATAATCTGCATGCTAGCCCGATTCAAACGGTAATCGGTAAAGGCTCATCAAGTCCGTTGATGGCTGGGGGTTGGCCAATAACCCTAAAGTCAACGCCTAACACGCGTTGCCGGTTAGTCTCTTGCCCGTAAAAGACGACAAAGTCTATGTATTCAACATCGTAGCACAACGTCACATGCGAGGCGAACTCCTCTAACATCAACTTATCGACACTCTTCAATGAGAGCGATAAGTCCTCAAAGTTGTTCAAATCATAACTAAATAACAACAAACAACTTATCAATCCTCATCAATAGGATGATAAGTCCTCAAATTTACTTAAATCGCAATCAACTTATCAATCCTCCTCAACAGGATGATAGGTCCTCAAAGTTGCTCCGATCGCAACGTATCTTCATCAAGTCAACACTATACCTCTGATGATATAATCAACTTATCAATCCTCCCCAGCAGATAAGTTCCTCAAAATTGTTCAAATCACAACTAAACCCCGTCAATCAACTCATCATCCCTTTCCAATAGAATGATAGATCACAAAGTTGTTCAAATTACAACACAATCCTATCAAAATCTGTACACATCCTCAGCAGAGTTTGATAACCAACTTATCAATCCTCCTCAATAGGATGATAAATCCACAAAGTTACTCATATCGTAACTCAATCTTGTCATGTTAACCTCACACCTCTGACAGTCAACTTATCAATCCTCCTCAATAGGATGATAAGCCCTAAAGCCTTGTTCACACCACAAGCCCGAAGCCTTGTTCAAACCACAAGCCCAAAGCCTTGTTAACACCACAAGCCCAAAGCCTTATTCAAACCACAAGCCCAAAGCCTTGTTCACACCACAAGCCCGAAGCCTTGTTCACACCACAAGCTCTAAAGCCTTGTTCACAACACAAGCCTAAAAAGCCTTGTTCACATTACAAGCCTAAAGCCTTGTTCACAACACAAGCCCAAAAAGCCTTGTTCACAACACAAGCCTAAAAAGCCTTGTTCACATTACAAGCCTAAAGCCTTGTTCACAACACAAGCCCAAAAAGCCTTGTTCACATTACAAGCCCAAAACCTTGTTCAGACCACAAGCCCAAAGCATTGTTCACACCACAAGCCATGTAAGCCTTGTTCACATTACAAGCCTTAAACCTTGTTCAAATCACAGGTTTTATATTTTGTCCCTCGACAAAACCTAAACCTATCGACTCTCTTCAATAGAGCGATAGGTCCTCAAAATCTCGTTCAAACCACAAGTACATAATTTTATCAAGTTAACTCCCCACCTCTGATAAAATTAACTTATCGACTCTCTTCAATAGAGTGATAGGTCCTCAAAATCTTGTTCAAACCATAAGTACCCAATTTTATCAAGTTAACTCCACACCTCTGATAAAATCAGCTTATCAACTCTCTTCAATAGAGCGATAAGTCCTCAAAAATCATCATCAAGTTAAAAAAATTTCACCTCTGATGATAAAACCAATTTATCAACTCTTTGCAATAGAGTGATAAGTCCCTAAAAGCTTGTTCAAACAACAAGTATGAAAGGCATGCCAAGTTAACACTATACTTTTGGCACCTTAAAGAAAAGTCTAAAAGACTTAGTTGGAAATGCGGGGTTCATCCCCGCGTTTTACTCATAAAACGCGAAGGACTACCCCCGCGTTTCAACACAAAACGCGAGGGTCGCTACCGCTTTTAAACACGTAACGCGATGGCCACCGGTGTTTCAACCTCAAAACGCGAGGATCACCCGCGTAGCAAAGTTCAAGACGCTCTGATCCTCCGCATTTTTAAAAAGCAAAAAACGCCGGAGTTCACCCATGCAAGACGAATGATTAGCGTGGACAAAAAGCAGAACACAACTTCTTTGAAGACAGAATGAGGAGCAATACCTTCTCAGGATCAAGCAAAAGAAGATATCCAAAGTATTCCGAAAGCTCGTCCCAGTCAACCGCGAACTTTTGAAAACTTTGGAGGGGGTTCTGTAGGCTGTAAAAAAATTACTGAAGACAGCCAATATCCGCGAAACACTATCAATGAAGATTACAAGCTGACGACTTTTACGACAACAAAGGAGAATCATAAGCTAATGTCTCCAGAGTATAAGGATTACAAGTTGACAATCATTGTGGAAAGAGATCACAAGTATTGATCTCTTCAAAGCAAAACGCGGGGGCTTACCCCCCGCGTTTCAATTCAAAATGCGGAGCATGTGGCCCGCGTTCGAAGTCCAAAATGCGAAGCACATGGCCCGCTTCAATTCAAAATGCGAGCATGTGGCCCGCTCAAGTCCAAAATGCGAAGCACATGGCCCGCTTCAATTCAAAATGCGAGCATGTGGCCCGCTCAAGTCCAAAATGCGAAGCACATGGCCTGCGTTCAAAGCCTAAAACGCGGAGCACATGGCCCACGTTCGAAGCTCAAAACGCTGGCCTCCAACCCCGCATCCTAGTTAAAATGTAGACGCGGAGGTTCATTCCCGCGTTCCTGCACTAAAATGCGACGCCGGAGGCTGCCTTAACGCGAACTCGCTTTGACTCATTCAAACATGAGTTGAACGGTTCCTCAACCGTTTGAGAGATTTAGGGGGGGGGGCGGTTACACCCCACTAAACCCCCATTATGGAGCAATTCAAGAAGGTGGTTACACCCCTTTAATCCCTATAAATGGGGGGTTTTCACAGCCAAATGGGGCAGGTTGAAAGAGTTTGGCCGGAGAACTAAAAAGGAGAGAAGGAGGGAGAAAAGAAAAGCCACTTCTGCGCAGCTGTGATCGGCGTGACGATCGGACCTTCATCCGTAGTCTGATCGGCGTGAAACTTGGAGGGAAGCTTCAACACTCATCATTCCTAATTCTGAACGGTGAAGATTGATTTCTACCGGTTGGATTTGGAGATATTAAGGTTTTACCGAAGCCAATGGTGCAGAGAATGGTTTCTTCTGCGTAGCTGTGATCGGCGTGACGATCGGACCTTCATCCGTGGTCTGATCGGAGTGAAACTTAGAGGGTAGCCTCAACACTCATCATTCCTAATTTTGAACGGTGGAGATTGATTTTTACTGGTCGGATTTAGAGATATTGAGGTTTAACCGAAGATTCGTGTCTCTTTTTTAAGAAAGGGTCAAACCTCCTTTGCTGGCATCAACTCTCCTAGAGAGTTCAACTCGATTACAGTTTTCAAACTTGCATGGCAAGTTCTTCTCCACCATTATTGGCTAAAAGGATTACTAATCCTTTTCTAAAATCAACTCTATCAAAGAGTTCTTAACTCGGCCAGAGTTATAAACCTGCTCCTGCGAGTTATTTTTCAAACTCGTCCCACGAGTCAAGACGGTCGGATCGTCAATGGGATACAAGATTCAAGCTCCCACCACTACCGTGAAGAACCCAGATTAAATAAAGGGAATGGTCTCCGTTGACCTTTCTCTCTTTTGTAAATCGGGCAATCGATCGAGGAATTTGTAATTTCTTTTTATCTAAGTCAGTTAGAGAGAGAGATTGCATTCGAGAGATTGTATTTATTATTCTTCAAATAGCATAGATCAATTTTTCCTCGCGAACAACATAATCATATGATTCTGGTTTTCCGTAAATAGTTCTAAATTCAACCTTAACTTATATACTGCTTACTAGATTCAAATGATCCTATGACCCCAAAACTCGAGGGTGCATTATTCAAATCCAATTGCACAGAGCCTCCCTCAGCAGACTCGCTAATATTTTTCTCATCTTCTTGTCTTTCCAGCACTTCAATATTAATCTCAAAACAACTTAGTAAAAAACATACTTTTAGTACCAAATGGCAAAACTTAGCCGGAATTCATTGAAAGTCGAACAAGAGTATAACTGAGAGTCTCTCCCTCTCTTTCGAACATTCTCATTAATTAAAATTTAATAAATAGTCATTTGCTCTAAATTTCCATACTTGCCTGAATGCTAAACAGGAGTTTAATTAAAAGTTAATGAATAGTTATTAGCTTCAAATTTGATGCGGACCAAGTTAATGAATATATGGTCAATTACTATTATCTTTCATGTTTTGCCCTATAATCTTCTCTCATCCTCTTTCCCTGTTTGCAATTGTGGAGAAGTATTTATTGCAGTCTATTGCAGGTATTTGGTGTAACTCTCTAGGGAAGATGAGGAAAAACACTGGTGGAGGAAGAGGGGGGGTGGTCAAGAGGGAGCACATGCTGCCCTGACCTGATCTCGTCGTGAGACAAGTTCTGATGCATTTTGCGGTCTGCATCCTTGTGCTCATTTCGAAGTAATCTTAAAGCCTTCGGGTGTGTTTGGCAAACTATACAAAACTGGGTCAGGACCAGTCCTGGCCTAGTTTTGTGCTAAATCAGTTTTCTTTTGGACCAGCCTCCCCTGGTCCAAAAGAAAACTGGTTTAGTGCTAATTTTTTTGCAAAAAAAATTAGGCCAGCTCTGCCCTGAGAATTTGCCAAACAAGAGACAACTTAAAATTAGGTCAGGTTCAGTCCTGATCCAATTTTATAATGTTGCGAAACACACCCTTAGGTTCTGCTGTATCTTAAAAACTCAGTCCCTAAGAGGGTAACAAATATTTTTTTCGGTAGAATTGGAACGATTACTAAATTATTACGGACTTGAGAAAAATGTGCATTCTTTGTCTCGAGGCCCAGGGGATTAACTATTAAGGTTCACAAAGTTTTTGTTAGTTCCTTGGTTTTGATGATGTTCTAACAAACAATTTATAACTAATCTTGTTTGTCTAGTGTTTGTGTTTTCATGTTTATTCTAGGCAAACAAGGTGTTGGAGGATGGATGGACTTGCGCCTACACGATCATATCCATTGGAGGATGGGAGGAATAGTGGAGTGAAGCAATGCAATTCAAGTCAAGATTCAAGATCAAGCTTCATCCGCAGCCAAGACAAGCTTATTGTAAATCTCAAGCTTGGGTAAATTAGTTTAGGTTTATACTTGTGTGTTTATACTTAGACCTCAAGATTTATACACACACACATTTATTTTTGATTTATCACCGTTTTGGATTATAGACTTAACGACATGATTTTATATCTTTTTCAAGTTTATAAATCCATTGGAAAGTGTTTCAAAACGTGTTTGAAAAAAATCAAAAATCTCAAGTTTATATCTTTTCAAACATGCACCTAACATGCACGATACACACTTTTTGTTTCTACTGCAAAACAAGTTAAAATTGAGAATTTATTGTATCCATGGTTCATTAACTTTATCATATTAATTTATATCTTATATAAAGTCCATAAACCAAATCACAAGATCTCAATACTTATTCATGTTCAAAATCATGCTTTTCACATATCGTATTTTTCATGTTTTTGCAAAACAATTGAGTTTTAACAATTGAAAATGCAATTTAAAAATTTCTTCGTTTACATGTTTATATTTATATATACAAATATTTTCCCAATTTTTACTAATTTTGGAGTTGTTTTGTTATTTTCAATTGAATTTACAAAAGAAGTTTTCAGCAGTTTTTAGAAACTGTTTATTTGTATTCAAATAATTATTTCTCACAAATGGAAAGTGATATTTCAGAAATTCTTTTGTAAAATGTTTATCTATATCTTTATAACCTTCCTAAATATTTCATAATATTTGTAGTTGATTTACTATGTCAAATTGACTTTACAATGTCAAGCATTTTAGCAGTTTTTCAGAATCTGAAATATCTGTCCTGAAACAATTATTTATCACAAATGGGAAGTGATATTTTAGAAATTTTTTCTCTAACATATTCATATACATGTTTAGAAACTTCTCTCAAAATTTCATGATATTTGGAGTTGATTTACTATTTTTAATTGATTTTACAAAGCTATATACGCAGATTTCCAGGTTTCTGAAATTTTCGGTATTGTTCACGGTCGTCCGCTACAGTGACCATTGCCTAACGGCTATTTTTCCAGTTTTCATTTTTTAGTCATTTTTGCTGGGATTTTCTTGGGTTTTGGGCTTTGTTTCTTCATCCTATATATACCCCATGCCCTCATTTATTTCAAAAATAATTAAGAAGGTTTTTAACACGTTTTTGAAGAGTTTAAATATTTGTTTAGTTTGTTTAAAAGTTTAGTTTGTGAAGAAACTTTCACAAGAGCTTGAGGAGATCATCCATTGGTGTTCGAGCATTCAACTCTTCTCCTTCTTTCTTGTCATCTAGAGAAGTTTTTCTAAACTCATATCTAGCGATTTATATGTTTGATTTTCATTTCCATAAGCTAGAATTTATTTGAGTTTAGTATTGATTATTTCTCTTTGTTTACACACAGACAACCATTGAGCTTATAGTATTTGTATACATTGTAAAATTTGAGTTGTAGGTAGTGTGACTTAAAGAGTAAGCTACATTGAGTTCTCATCAATTGTAGAGAATAAAATTTGTATTTGCGAGCTTATTGTGAGGACTCACATTGTAATACACAAGGATATCGAGAGAAGTGTGCGGTGAGAGACGGGGTTGTCCCAAGAGGAGTGGCGTCGGTAGTAAAGCCTAGGGAGAGGTAGTAAATCCGAGCACTTGAGGGAAACACGGGCTTGAGACCAACACTTAGAGGGTGAGGTTGTGTGATTGCAATTGTGAGAGATTGTAAAATTTTCGGTGAGCTAGAAAACCGAATGTGTAGATGTTGTAAACGTTATTCAGGTGAGCGTAGAAAACCCGGTTTTGATAGTGGAGATCTCCTCGAGGCGAGGAGCGGAGACGTAGGTCGTGGGGACCGAATTCCGTGATCATATCGTTTGTTTGTGTTTGCTTGGCGTTCATTTCTATTTGTGCTTATTGCCTATTTCGCCAATTTTTTGTTGATCATTTCATTCTCTATTTTGTTTACTATTGGTTACATATCCTTGCATATAATCTTGTTGAATATCATTCTTGCTAGGATATAATTTGTTAATTAGTTTTAATTGGCATTAATTCGGATTAGATTAGCATATTGTCCTATTCACCCCCCTCTAGGGCAATTTCAATTGGTATCAGAGCTTGGTGCTCTTTGATTAGAGGCTTAACAACCTTGAGTCAAAGATCCAAGTTATTATATTGCTAATCTAGTTTTGTGATTTTTATATCTTACTTGCATAATATATTTATTATGGATATGCGTTGTGCCCCTTGTTTAGGCTATGATCCACATGTTGCTCCTTTGTTTAATGATTTTCCTTATGCACAATGGATGCTTAGATTTAAATTATTTGCTAGATCTAAATATATAGATATATGAGAAATCATTGAATGTGCATATGTTGTGCCCAACTTGGATAAATCTAAATGGAGCACAAATGATAAAAGATTATTTATTATGAACAAGATTTTATTAGAATTTTTGCTTAATGCTTTTGATCATTCTATTTCTAACAAATTTGCTTGTTTTGATAGTGCCTATATATTATGGAAATACATAGAGGCACATCATGGTAACTTGGAGGATATCCAACAAGCTTTGGTGGGTTCCTCTCTGAGTTCTAATGGAGCATCATCATCATCATCATCATGCACACAGCCACTAGGCGATAGCCCTAGTGTGGTAAGCGATTCGGAATCCGAAAGTGACTCATCTATTAGTGATATCGCTCGTGCATATAAGAAATTAAAGAATGCCTATAACAAATTGCACAACAACTTCATTAGTTTTAAAAGCAAGCATGTTATTTTGAAATCCAATCATGAAAAGTTAGCTTCCAAATTTGATGTCATTGCAAAAGAAAATACTATGCTTAAAGAAAACAATAATATGTTAAATTTGGAAAATGATAAATTAAAATGGATATTGCTAACTTATCTCATGAGAAAGATAATGTCATGTTAGAAGTAGAGTCTATTAAAATAAATTTTAACTTTTAAAAATGATCATGTTTGCTCTACTTCTATTGTCAATGCTTCTATGCTTAATGATGAGTTGAATAACATTAAAAATCGCATTTCATCTATAGATTCAACTCTTAATACATGCATTGTCAATCATAAGAATCTTATGGATATGTGTGCTAAGTCTTGTACAAATGCTTCCAAATCAACCGTACATCATGCACACATATATAGTAAAATTCACAAGTGTTCAATTTGTGGTCGCAAAGGCCATTTAGCTAAATTTTGCTATGATGCACATAAACCCATAAAATCCAATGTTCCTTGTGCATCCCATCAAGATTCATCATGTCATACATATACACATGCACATATTCACCATGCTCATCATAAGAATGCAGGTGTGTATAAATGTGATATATGTGATCGTTTTGGACATTTGGCAAAATTTTATTTTGATTTGAAAAGGGTTTCACATTTGCCAAATATTGTTAGAAGACCATAAAAGTTTAAGTGTGATGTTTGTGGTAGGTTTGGACATCTTGCACAATTTTGTCTTGATTTACAAAAAATTTCTAAATTGTAAAATGTTCCAAAAAGATCACTTTTATTTGATGATGCTTCTCATTTGCAAAAAGCTTTTAAAGACCATCCATGTTTGCAAATGATTCACGTGCACAAGCCAAAGGTCAATATATACAAATGAGCCTCTTTCATTACACACATTGCAATCGGAAGGGTTATTTGAGTGATTATTGCTATGACCGGATACGTGCACCATATACGTCCAAGAGGGTTCGTAACGCTAGGGCCTTGAGCTTAATAGATAGGGGTCATGTCCCTAAGTATTCCGGCACCAAAAATATTTGGGTGCCAAAATAGTTTTTCTTTTAAAAAAAAATAAAATAATAAAATAAAATAAAATAAAATAAAATAAAAAACCCCAATATTTTTAGTGTTTTTATTTCTTGGTTTTGAAAAATGTGTCTTGAATTTTTTAATAAAAACATTTTAAAGTCAATTCTCTTGTTTTCATTCTATTTTTTTAAGTTTATGTTTGACAATGTGTTTTGAGCTAATGGATCATTATTTGGTGGTTTATAATGTATTCTTAGTGTGGTTTGATCAAATTTTATAAAGAATATATCTTTTATTAATCAAACATCATTTATATGAGAGGTTTGTGTTTGATTAACCCCGGTTTATTGGGTGTTTATTTCCCAAATCATGTTTACCGTGTATGCTTAAATATTTATGTGGGTTATATCAAGCTCAAAAGCTTGATTTGAGTACCTCTCTTGCCTTATTGTCAAATATGGTAAATTTTTATTATTTTTGATTTTGTGATTTAAATTGTGATTTATGATTTCATTTGAGTGATTTGTTTTCATTTGAAAACTTTTGCATGACTCTCATGTTTTACTTTCTTTTGATTTCATAAATCTATTTTCACATGATTTTGTGTATTGAGACACACTTTTACATATTGTTATATCCATGTGTGCTCTCATAATCTTGTTGTATGTGAGTGATATTTAGTATGTTTACTCACATATATATGTTTGCCATGATCTTCCATTGCATATTTTATATGGCATTTTGATAGGGGGAGCAATCCCTATTTATGTTTTTGTTTTATACTCACCGTGCTTATAGGAAGGGGGAGCCTCGCTCTCTTCATTCTTTTATTTTTCCTCACTTTTTGATGTTGCCAAAGAGGGAGAAAAATTGTGAGATATATTCATGTTTAAGAGTATTGTACCTTATTGCATATTTTATATATACTCTTTGTGTAAATTGTTTGTCATCATCAAAAAGGGGGAGATTGTTAGTTCCTTGGTTTTGATGATGTTCTAACAAATAATTTATAACTAATCTTGTTTGTCTAGTGTTTGTGTTTTCATGTTTATTCTAGGCAAACAAGGTGTTGGAGGATGGATGGACTTGCGCCTACACGATCATATCCATTGGAGGATGGGAGGAAGAGTGGAGTGAAGCAATGCAATTCAAGTTAAGATTCAAGATCAAGCTTCATCCGCAGCCAAGACCAGCTTATTGTAAATCTCAAGCTTGGGTACATTAGTTTAGGTTTATACTTGCGTGTTTATACTTAGACCTCAAGATTCATACACACACACACATTTATTTTTAATTTATCACCGTTTTAGATTATAGACTTAATGACATGATTTTATATCTTTTTTTAAGTTTATAAATCCATTGAAAAGTGTTTCAAAACGTGCTTGAAAAAAAATCAAAAAATCTCAAGTTTATATCTTTTCAAACATGCACGAACATGCACGCATACACACTTTTTTGTTTCTACTGCAAAACAAGTTAAAATTGAGAATTTATTGTATCCATGGTTCATTGACTTTATCACATTAATTTATATCTTATATAAAGTCCATAAACCAAATCACAAGATCTCAATACTTGTTCATGTTCAAAATCATACTTTTCACATATTGTATTTTTCATGTTTTTGCAAAACAATTGAGTTTTAACAATTGGAAAATGTAATTTCAAAAATTTCTTCGTTTACATGTTTATCTTTATATATACAAACATTTTCCTAATTTTTACTAATTTTGGAGTTGTTTTGTTATTTTCAATTGAATTTATAAAAGAAGTTTTCAGTAGTTTTTAGAAACTATTTATTTGTGTTAAAATAATTATTTCTCACAAATGGGAAGTGATATTTCAGAAATTATTTTTTAACATTTTATCTATATCTTTATAACCTTCCCTAAATATTTCATAATATTTGGAGTTGATTTACTATGTCAAATTGACTTTACAATGTCAAGCATTTTAGCAGTTTTTCAGAATCTGAAATATCTGTCCTGAAACAATTATTTATCACAAATGGAAAGTGATATTTTAGAAATTCTTTCTCTAACATATTCATATACATGTTTAGAAACGTCTCTCAAAATTTCATGATTGTTGGAGTTGATTTACTATTTTAATTGATTTTACAAAGCCATATACGCAGATTTCCGTGTTTCAATTTTCTGTGACTGCTTCACTTCCGGTCGTCTCACATAAGGACCATTGCCTAACGGCTATTTTTCCAGTTTTCATTTTTAGTCATTTTTGCTGGGATTTTCTTGGGTTTTGGACTTTATTTCTTCATCCTATATATACCCCATGCCCTCATTTATTTTAAAAATAATTAAGAAGGTTTTAAACACGTTTTTAAAGAGTTTAAGTGTTTGTTTAGTTTGTTTAAAAGTTTAGTTTGTGAAGAAACTTTCACAAGAGCTTGAGGAGATCATCCATTGGTGTTTGAGCATTCAACTCTTCTCCTTCTTTCTTGTCATCTAGAGAAGTTTTTCTAAACTCATATCTAGCGATTTATATGTTTGATTTTCATTTCCATAAGCTAGAATTTATTTGAGTTTAGTATTGATTATTTCTCTTTGTTTGCACACACAACCATTGAGCTTATAGTATTTGCATACATTGTAAAATTTGAGTTGTGGGTAGTGTGACTTAGAGAGTAAGCTACATTGAGTTCTCATCAATTGTAGAGAACAAAATTTGTATTTGCGAGCTTATTGTGAGGACTCACATTGTAATACACAAGGACATCGAGAGAAGTGTGCGGTGAGAGACGGGGTTGTCCCAAGAAGATTGGCGTCGGTAGTAAAGCCTAAGGAGAGGTAGTAAATCCGAGCACTTGAGGGAAACACGGGCTTGAGACCGACACTTAGAGGGTGAGGTTGTGTGATTGCAATTGTGAGAGATTGTAAAGTTTTCGGTGAGCTAGAAAACCGAATGTATAGATGTTGTAAACGTTATTCGGGTGAGCGTAGAAAACCCGGTTGTGATAGTGGAGATCTCCTCGAGGCGAGGAGCGGAGACGTAGGTCGTGGGGACCGAACTCCGTGATCATATCGTTTGTTTGTGTTTGCTTGGCGTTCATTTCTATTTGTGTTTATTGCCTATTTCGCCAATTTTTTATTGATCATTTCATCCTCTATTTTGTTTACTATTGGTTACATATCCTTGCATATAATCTTGTTGAATATCATTTTTGCTAGGATATAATTTGTTAATTAGTTTTAATTGGCATTAATTCGGATTAGATTAGCATATTGCCCTATTCACCCCCCTCTAGGGCAATTTTAGTTTTGAGGTATAAAGTATCTGCATGAAGTGGAGAAAGAATGTGGATCTTAGAAATAACTAATACGTATTATGAATGAAGGATGACTGTTCGTTGAGAGCTGAATTAGCTCCAATGTGGAGATTGTTCTTATGTTTTCTTTGTTCATGAACTAACAACATACCTTTTATTGAAAGACCGAGTTAATAAGAAAATATTATTCATCAATGTATTATACGCATTGATGGTTATCACGAGAAATGCTTATGAAATATTATGTTATTATAAAACATCATGATGAATATGTTTAGAGAACTATATACTAAGCACGTGTGTGCTTATTCTATACCTGAATGAAACTTCAAGTCTTGCAGAGAAGATGGTGGAAATGAAGAAAGATGAGGTCTATTCCTTTGCTTACAAACTCATTAAGTTCACATCGATTTTCTGCTTGTTGCAATTGCAAGTGTCAAGAGTATTTTCATCTATGAATATCATGAAAGCTAAATTTCGTAATTGCATGGGAGACTAATGGACAAAATAATGATTGCTTAGTTACATATACAACAAAAATGATATTTTTATATTATTAGTCATGATACTATGCAACAATTAAAAAAAGACAAATCGTCGAGGTAGTTTGTACATTTTAGATGCATGTTTTTTGAACTGATTATATTAATTCGACTATACTTTTAGATTTCAGAGTACCTTTCTTTTATATATAATTATTTTGCATATAACATTTCTTTGTGGTTTTCGAGTTTGCGACCTTGTCGCTTTCTCTGCAAAAAATCATGATATTATTGAATACAAAGAGTGCCACTCAAGCTCCAATTTTGGCTATGCCACTCAAGGAAAAACCTAGCAAGATTAATGTATTTTTAGTTAATTTATAGTTAAGTTAACAATTTTCAACTTAGAGAGACTCAGTTAAGAGAACTTATAGAATTGGGGACTTATTTAAAATAAATGAGTTTTGAAGGACTTATTTAAAATACTTATAGGTGTGGGGACTAATTTAAAAATAACTTAGAATTGGCCTTCCGATATAAGAAAACCCTATGTTATAATAACTGTATAATAATAATAAGTAATTCAAACAATTCTTTTACACAATTTTATTTTATTAGACAATTTCATTTATTAATACAAAATTTTAATTGTTTAACAAAAATTTAATAAAACATGTATAATCAATGCAAAGCACGATCTTATACTAGTAGACTTAAAGTTCCGAATTTAGAGGATTCAGAAGAGTAACGATCCAGGGGTAAAAGTCAGATAACAGTAACAATAAAAGATGAGTAGCCACAGTTCCAAAGGGTGTTTTTAACAACTCAAGTCATTGAGGGTCTAACTTAGAAACAGGAAGATTTGGGGAGTCTAATATGCAATTTACAAAGATTTGGGGTTCTGATATGAAAAACACAACACAAATACACATTGACAGCTCAATTTAAAAAATGTAATATGCACACACAGACAGCTCAGAAACCCAATGATTTTGAACAATGGTGATTTTTCACTATATTAATCCATTCATGTACATAAATATATGCATAGTGTAAGTATTTTTCTTAGTAGTTAGAAGAAATTAATTACAAGCAGAGGCAGATGACATCCCCAAGTAAAGAAGAAGACTATCATCTAGGAGAAAAATGGTGGCCAAGCCCCTATCAACAAACATCTCGATAGGAGGGCCATAGGTCATAAGATCACCAGCTCTTTGATGACACTCATAGGTACCATCTCCCTTGCAAGAACCTCTCCGCCAGAGTCGATGATGCCTCCCTTTCTTGGATTTCCGACACGCTGCCCAGGCTCTAACCGAAATGCCTTCACCTGTAAAGTTCATAAACTGAGATCTTGTTGCAATTGCAAGTGTCAAGAGTATTTTCATCTATGAATATCATGAAAGCTAAATTTCAGAATTGCATGGGAGACTAATGGACAAAATAATGATTGCTTAGTTACATATACAACAAAAATGATATTTTTATATTATTAGTCATGATACTATGCAACAATTAAAAAAAAGACAAATCGTCGAGGTAGTTTGTACATTTTAGATGCATGTTTTTTGAACTGATTATATTAATTCGACTATACTTTTAGATTTCAGAGTACCTTTCTTTTATATATAATTATTTTGCATATAACATTTCTTTGTGGTTTTCGAGTTTGCGACCTTGTCGCTTTCTCTGCAAAAAATCATGATATTATTGAATACAAAGAGTGCCACCCAAGCTCCAATTTTGGCTATGCCACTCAAGGAAAAACCTAGCAAGATTAATGTATTTTTAGTTAATTTATAGTTAAGTTAACAATTTTCAACTTAGAGAGACTCAGTTAAGAGAACTTATAGAATTGGGGACTTATTTAAAATAAATGAGTTTTGAAGGACTTATTTAAAATACTTATAGGTGTGGGGACTAATTTAAAAATAACTTAGAATTGGCCTTCCGATATAAGAAAACCCTATGTTATAATAACTGTATAATAATAATAAGTAATTCAAACAATTCTTTTACACAATTTTATTTTATTAGACAATTTCATTTATTAATACAAAATTTTAATTGTTTAACAAAAATTTAATAAAACATGTATAATCACGCAAAGCACGTATCTTATACTAGTAGACTTAAAGTTCCGAATTTAGAGGATTCAGAAGAGTAACGATCCAGGGGGTAAAAGTCAGATAACAGTAACAATAAAAAGATGAGTAGCCACAGTTCCAAAGGGTGTTTTTTAACAACTCAAGTCATTGAGGGGTCTAACTTAGAAACAGGAAGATTTGGGGAGTCTAATATGCAATTTACAAAGATTTGGGGTTCTGATATGAAAAAACACAACACAAATACACATTGACAGCTCAATTTAAAAAAATGTAATATGCACACACAGACAGCTCAGAAACCCAATGATTTTGAACAATGGTGATTTTTCACTATATTAATCCATTCATGTACATAAATATATGCATAGTGTAAGTATTTTTTCTTAGTAGTTAGAAGAAATTAATTACAAGCAGAGGCAGATGACATCCCCAAGTAAAGAAGAAGACTATCATCTAGGAGAAAAAATGGTGGCCAAGCCCCTATCAACAAACATCTCGATAGGAGGGCCATAGGTCATAAGATCACCAGCTCTTTGATGACACTCATAGGTACCATCTCCCCTTGCAAGAACCTCTCCGTCAGAGTCGATGATGCCTCCCTTTCTTGGATTTCCGACACGCTGCCCAGGCTCTAACCGAAATGCCTTCACCTGTAAAGTTCATAAACTGAGATCATGTTGTAATTTGGAGCATGAATATAACAGTTCATATATCATGCATCTTAAGGTAAGGAATTCGAATCTACATGCAACTAGAACACTACACATAACATACATAAACTATTTTCCCTTTCTTTATCTTATGTTTATGATGCAGACAATTATAGGAGCATGGGTTTTAATTCAATTTTTTTTATTATAATATTGCAAAAAACGAAAAATAATCATGAACAGAGAGTATAGGTTATTGGTCAAGTAAAATCCCTATAATGAGGCAAGTGATGTGGCTTGTTAACCTAATTCGGATATCCAAGGATTAGGTCTATGATTATAGACTATGTTTCCAACTTTCATGAATCGTGTTGGCTTGCTAAGTATGCCAGTTACAGAACAATCAGAATGCATAGTTTTTAACAGAATGAAACTTCAGAAACCTCCAATCAAAGATAATTCAACAAAAACTCACTGAACCCTGAGGCAATGTGATTCCAAAATTTTGAACACATAAGAAGCCCATACCCGTCGGTAAGTGCCAATGTAATCTGGCAAAGGTACACTTCTTCCACCAATAAGAAAACATTATAAATAACTGCAATAAGTGATTCTATTGAAGATAAAGTTAAAAACAAGCATTTACTCGCAAAACACAAGGTGAATTTTGTATCTACTCCAGGTGGTGTGCTTCTACCAAAAGAATAGTTAAATGTCGAAAAACTGGAATTTGTAGAGACTTAGAAAAAAGAATACATGGAAGGAAGAAATCAGACAGACTCAAAGCTAGAAAGCACACATCATTCAATTTCTAACTAGATCCAAGACGCGCGCGTGGGTAGGGTGGGGTGTGTGGATATTGTCTGTTTGGTTAATGGAGTCGCAGGTTACTATTACTGAGAATCGCGGGTGTCACTACTTGAATGTGTAGATGAGTAGTAATGGCAAATGGATGTACAGTTTTGCAAATATAGCTCCTGTACATCCCTGAGTTTCTCCTAAGAAGCATTTAAAATGATCATAAACTCGTATATTGCCACAATGACATTCAAATTTCTGTTTATTTAAAAAAGGGAAAATTACTTCCATCCCCTTAGGCTTTAAAAATGTGCTTCCTCCCACAAGCAAAAAAGTCAAAAGCTTTTACCCCTTGGACCTAAAGAATCATGCTTCCACACCTTGTCCCTGCATGAAATTCCTAAACTACTCATATCTTCTCCGTCTTCATTCTCTCCTTTTCCTCTCATCCCCCATATGAACCCATGAACCAGTCCTTTCTTAATCTCCCCATGAACTCATTACATCCTAAATCTCTGTCTCCCGCTGAGCTCCATGTCGCCTTGCTGCACGCTGCCTCCGTTCAGGCACCATCGGAGTAGGGAGGCGGCGAGGCTCGAAGGAGGCTGCGGAGTAGAGGTTGGCGACAAGGAGGTGTGTGCTGGCAGAGGAGAGCTCAGCAGCAAGGTAGCAGGCAGCGGCGAAGAACTGGTGGTTAAGAAAGGAGGACAAAAAGAAAGAGGATTTATTATCTCTATTAATTTGTAAACTTTACTTGATTGTTATAGCATTTGTTCATTTTCTCATTACATTTCCTTGATTAATGATATCCTTTTCTGATTATTTTACATTTGCTCAATTCTTGTTAACATTCTTTATTTTATTAATACCTCTATGTTTTCCTTTATCTTTATTTTAGTAATATATATTTTCTTGATTTTGTTATCTTTCTTTGTTTATTAATACCTTTATTCATTTATTTTTACCTCTTTTTGTTTGTTTAATGATATTTTTTCGCTATTTTTGTTCATTTCTTGTTACTTTTCAATATTTTTCTTTAGATTTGTTCAATTTTGTTATCTTTCTTAACTTGTTCTTACCATTGTTCATTTCTTATTATTTTTACCCTCTCTTTCTCCTCCTTCCTCAACCACCACCTCTCTCGCCTTGCCACCAACCTCTTCTCTGTCACCACCTCGCCTCGACCTCTCTGCTGTCTCTCGTTGCCTACCTTCACCCCCCCTTCGGGCCTCACCACCACCCCCACTTTGGCGGGGCCCGAAAGGGGGCAAAGACGGTGTGGGGGTGGCAGGAAGTGGAGATTAAGCGTGCAATATCTCACGAGAGAAATGAGAGAAAAAAGAGAATGAAATGAGAGAACAAGGATAGTTTAGGGATTTTCAAAAAATTCATATTGGTTTTTGTCTTTAGGGGGATGGAAGCATAACTAAAATTTCTCAGTAGATGAGTCAATTTTCCCTTAAAAAATAGCATATTTTACGCTATCACCTTCGACATGATTGACATCCAAAGGAGTATCAATAGCGAACTCATCCCAAGTAGCAATGGGAGAAGATAGAGGCCTTAGAATGACCATCTCTGCAGACCAACTAGTTTCATACTGCCCTATTCAATAATCCTAAGAATATCCTTTGGTACATAATACATATCTAGCCCTTTACTTATTCAAATATGCTAAACACTAATTTACCTTTCAGGGAACTCTAATATATGCTTTTTAAGTGAAAAATTAATCCTCCTCTGAAGTGTCCTAATTCTCTGAAACATCAATGCCATTTACCTTCAGTATGAAAAGAACACACTTTGAGATCCCTCATTGAAAAGAAAGTTTTCCACCACAGCCATATGATTACATGGTTTCATCTCTTTTGATAAGCATGAGCTAACCTCCAGTGATTAAGAAAACCACTAGCTGCAATTATTTCAATAGAAGAAAGTGGCATACCTTCATATACATAACATATGGTGATTTGACATGGCTTCCATCAGCCATCTTCAGCATCAATGCTAGCAATGCTGATTTTGGACAGTCCCTGATTATAACCACATCAAGGTAGCCATCTGAGAACTGCAACACATTGAAAGGAAAACAGCAAATTTTTATGTGAATCATTTTTTCAAAAAAAAAAAAAAGGCAACAATACATAGGAAAAGATAATCCAAACAATGGCCCAAAAGAACAACCTTTGCTTCAGGTGCGGGCATTACATCTTCACCACACCAGGGTACATTATTAAGCCAAACGGAAACAAATGGGCCATCAAGAGACCTCCATTCGAAACTACTGGAACAAACTGAAGGCCCCGGGTAACCTTGCTGAACTGGAGAACCATTCCCTTGACCTTGTTCAGTTACACCAGTGAATGCCTTGGAATCAATGTTGTGCTGCAAAGGTTCGCCAAATGCTTCATAGCCAGGAGCAGGAACAAATTGAACATGTCCATGATACCTTCGCAAGTTCATCATGCGCAAAAGGGCCTGCAGTTACATATATACTAACAATGAGAACAATCTCTGAATGAGGATATGCATCACAATTTGCACATGGTCGAATATAGATTGTATTTGTATATGATATAAACCATGGGAACAATCTTTGAGTAGGCTATTCATCAAAATGTGTTCACATTATTACAAGTATTGAGGATTATTTGTGTGCATGAGAAGGAGGAAAGGAGGAAGCAATGTCATATTTTTCTAGATTATGACTAGCATTATAGTCAATATAGATAGCCTCCAACTTGTTCATTGGAAGATAATTGCAAAAATTCTCTCACCTCAGTACATTGAAGAGAATCTAATCTAACTTGCATATGTGATGTTGCAAAGAAGTTTGGCACTTGGGGCGTGTTTGGCATTTCTTTAGGCAAGTGCTTGTCTGCTTTCACAAACAGAGCAATAAAGCGTTGTCTTTTTCTTAATAACTTAATAATTAATATTTTTAAGCGATTTATGAAGATGCCTTTGGATGACCTATAATTTTCAGCTTCTCTAGATCACCAAAGCAACAAGTCCACCCATGCGATTTTCTATTTTTCTCTCACATGACTTACTGCTTCCTAACTAGAATTTCAATCAGTTTTCTCCACTTCTTCCTCTAGTTTTCATCTTAATATTTCTCTCATTCATCAATTCTTATACAAATTTTGTATTGAAATCTATTTCAATATATGTTTTGACAAACACCTAAAGTTTTAGAATTACCAGTACATTAGGGGACCACACATTACTCTTGGCTTCATTATCAAAATATTAGGTTTCAAGTTTTCATGGGAAATTGATTCGCTGTTTTTCTTCTCCTGCTTTGGTTTTTAAAGTCGTCAAAGTTCCTCCTATGCTGGGGCTCAATTTCTTGACCGCAAGTGGAAGATGAATCATGTCTTAAGGGATTACGTCAAGTACCAACCACTCTATGGATCAACTTGAGATGCTTGCCTTCAGCTGGACTTATTACATTTGATGAAAATGCTTTATCCCAGTCATGGTCGTCTCAAAGGTGACTACAACCATTAAAATTTGTCCTTGACAATAGGACTCACAGGTGGAAGTGAACTCTTGGATTTTAACTGAGGGTATAGGCTACTTCAGGCTATCAATCAGAAAGAGCTCCCAACAGTTATTTTGAGGCAATATAGCTATTGATGAACTAGCGCAAATGGTCTGCATGCATCTATCTGGACGGTGGATTGGTCAACTACCACCTCACTGCCACAAGAGGCAGACTTGAAAGGGATTGTAAGAATCCCTTAATTTCCTTTCATAAAAAACATAAACAAAAAAGAATCCCTTAATTTCCAACTTAAATAGTAACTGTTGTCTATGCCTGTAGTCCTCTTGTACTTGGGGATTTTATACGTAATAAGAAAAAGGTTTCAGAAATACCAAACACCTTAGCTGTGTGAAGTAATTTCTGAAAAATACTTTTGGATAGCTCCTTTTCCAAAAGGATTGACCTGCAACAGAAAACAATACCAAACACACTCTTACCTCCTATGCAGCACAAAAATCCCATGCACCAAGGAAATTAGCAATCCCCTTTGGTGAATCAAAATATGGTGGGTCCCTTGATCTGAGCTATAATTTCATTTTTCTAGATCAGATACTCTGAATGCAGCAAAGGAATACTCAAGCAAATACAGAAAGGAAAATAAGCTGGACTACTATATGTATTGTTGAACTGATTGTTTGTCCTGTCATGATTATGGTTTTTAATGTAGCAGAATAAATGAGTTGAAAGCACATAGTCTAGTAGCACTCAGTTACTGAACTAAAAAAAAATATACGCACATAGAAGTCTAACCGAGCACTTCCCATCCACCTATACTTCTCAGATTCAATATCAACGTCTGCAATAAAACCTGCAGAGTATCAAAGTCGCATTAGACATACTCAATATCATAATTTTAATCAAAGTTACTTGAACACATACTAAATCATTCTCAAAAAGCAAAATACAGAAGCCTTGAAGCTTAAAAAGGCCTTAATGTTGACAATACCCCAAGTAAGCATCAAAACACTAAAAAATTTGGTCACTCCCTGGGCGACTGTAGTAACATCCAGAGCACATTTATGACCTGTATGAAAATGAGGGCTGTCAAAAAAGATTCATCTTAATGAAAGAGAGTTTAGCAACTAGATTTTGAAGCAAAATATAACCTCTGATCACTGAAAATGCAGAATTCGAGATTGAATATGTTTCATCAACTGCATCCAGAAGTGATTTTGCCATTCCATTTCCTGTACCTGCATCCACTACCCTACATGAGACAAACAATACTTGACTACAACAATCATATCTATTGTTTAATCAAGAGTTCAATTTTAGGAAATCTATTTGCTAAAAGTAAACTTTCTTTCTACTTAAAATTAAAATAAACAAATGAAGGAAACAACGAAAAAAACATATTTGCATTGTAAGATTTTTAACAAACGAGGAAAAGAATCCCAGGAATGGAGCTTTCCTACATGGCTCCTTGCAATCTCATAAGAGGACCGAAAAAGGACACTCATGTTATGCCTATTCCTATGCAGATCCCTTGTTCCACCTCTATGCTACCTCCTCAAGCCCATCCCCAAATGTATACACGCAAAAACAATTAGAAAACTGATTCATAAAATTCTGGAACAAAAAGAGTTTGAAGGAAGCACCTGGATGAGCAGTTCTCTTCATTGTTTTTTGATTGAGGCTTGTTTTAGGAAATGCATAATACAATGAATAGTTTTTGTTACAGTCTTAGACAACTAGTTAATACTAGTAGACAAAATGAGGAAATATGTTTAACACAAAGTTCATTTGAAAGGACTTTTAGCACATAACTAGTTTCACTATTAAAGTACCGAAAAGATCCTATGATACAGCCTGATTCTTTCTTTTATGAAAACATGTCAGAGGAGAAAGTCTACAAAAAAAGAATGATTGTAGATATACAAAATAAGAATGATTTTAAAAACACCTTATTAACTAGTTTACTGCTACAGCTTTCCAAAAATAGAGAGGTTAATAGGGACAAGAGTAATGAGTGTGGTTTTGCATTTTGACCAAACCATTGAGTTAATACTAAAAACCCGGAAAGGAAAAAAGAAAAGGGACATGATACCATCCAGCATTCTAAATTAGCATTTAAGATGGATGAGTGGCAATATGGTAAGAGGTAGGATAAAATGAGTGCGTCTGCAAGAAGTTAGGATAGCTTCAAATGAGGATCAATCAATCAAGACTGAGCACAAGCAACAGAAATCAGAAGTGTGCAAGTTAGTGGTGATAGTATCATAGCAAATGAAGCAACATTAACCTAAATGTACACGGATTGAAGCAGCTAACAAGAATATGACAATGGTTTCTTTGACATAGCGATGGTCCTTAAAAAGCTGAATGAAGAAAAAGGATTGAGATGACTTTATCCCAATTTCAACATGATTTAAAAAGCATCTTCTGCATATAACAACAAATCAATTGTCCCAACCTATTAGGTTCAGCTATAAAATTATCCACATACAGGTGTGCTTATCCCAATTTTCAACATGAATTTAAAAAATAAAAGAAGAAAAAGGAAAAGAAGTACCACTCTATATGTCAATTAAAAGACAGTGTCCCTACTATATAAATAAATAAAACAAGAACTTAGAGATCCAACCATCTTAAGGAATGAATTAAGAATATTTACTAATCCACCAAAAGTTTGAAACAAATCAAGTAATCATCTTAACAGACACATGATTAATTCAAACCAAGTCTCTAATCACTTGATGGACACCTCCTAACTACCGTGAAAATGCCAGAACATTTTTGCCTTTAAACAAACCAATATACAATTATAACCTTGAAGACCAACAAGAACTCCTTGAAACTTAAAGCAGTATTTTTTTTTTCTGTAAGTAACGTGTTCCACTAACTCTATATTACTAAAAAATTAACAGTATTATCTGAAATCACCTGAGGGAATTCATTGAGTGACTGGCAACAAAATACTGTCCACCAATTTCTCCAAGCAGCTTCAGTGTCAATGCATACTTTAAAGATGCAATCTAGTAAAAAGTAGACATTACAGACATATAGGTTTCCTGTAATAAACTAGACTCTAAAAAATAGCTAAAACATCATAAGCCAAATGTACCCATCATCGAACCTGAATCCAAGAAATAAAGAGGGTGGGTATTGATTTAGATTTGCCTAACTTACCATGTGGAAGCAGCCACATATCTCATATACAACAAACCATAGGCACAGTCCTGTGGTTCCGGGTACAAACAGACACAAAAACCATACTGAAAATTTTGGCCCAACTCTATACCTGTTTAAAGCTTGAATACCAAAAAAGGACCTAATGGGCAGTGTTAGAGAGTAATTGTTCCACATCAAGTCACATCTACACGTTTTCCAAAGTCAAGAATAAAACTAATTCAAATTCATTTTCAAGAGAATTGAGCACAAAGCAAACATGATAGACAAATCAACTCCTTGATAGGATTTTTCAGAAGTTGACAATTCATTGATTTGGCTCCCAAGATAAGCCTGTTTTCAAGTAAAAAACATAACTAACAGATTAAACTATTGTAGTATGTAAAACCAACTTTTGGCAACAGTTCCTTGAAAATATTAATCCATCCTATACAGTCACAATAGTTATATTTTATAAAGACCAAATGAAAATATTGGATGCTGCAACCAAAAAACAAAGCATCCACATCGATTTCTAGAGTTACTCTTAGTGAGAAAGGTAGAATATGGTTTCAAATTGCATAATAGGAAGAAAAATTAATGCACCTGCTGGAATTATTCCAAGAGGCGCTTTGATCGCAGTGTCCCAGTCTTCTCTTTGCAGCAGTCCATTCACTACCTATATAGAAGGAAAAGAGCAGAAATTAGAAATAGGGAAACAGTTTTAATAGAAGCAGTTCAGTCAGTCACTAGGAACTCGTCCTATAAGGAAGCTGTAGAGAGAACACATAAGTGGCAGGCTAAATCTATATCACGAGGGGTGAGACGCTATTATTTTGCAATTATTTAAAGTTGTCAATTAAGTGCTAATCTGTGAAAATTAACTATGTTAGGTGATAATTGTAACAACAACAACAACAACAACAAAGCCTTTCTCCCAAATGTTTGGGGTCAGCTACATGAATCCTATTCTTCCATTCTATTCTATTATGAAACATCTCCCCCGATAAGTTAAACATAATTGTTTCCAACCAAGTTTTTTTAGGTCTACCTTTAGATCTCCTAGCCCCATTAACTATAATACTATCACATTTCTTAACCGGTGCACTAAGAAGTCTCCATTGTACATGACCAAAATATCTTAGTCTATTCTCTCTCATTTTATCCTCAATAGGAGCAATCTCTAATTTACCACGGATACACTAATTTCTCATCCTATCTTTTAGCGTATACTCACAAGACCATCACAATATTCTCATTTCTACTACACTCATTTTTCGCACATGTTATTTTTTAATTGCCCAATACTCTGACCTATAAAGCATTGTTGGTCTTACAACTGTCCTATAGAAATTTTCCTCTAGTCTCATTGGTATTCTACGATCACATGAGACTCCCGAAGCACTCCTCCATTTCAACCATCCCGATCTAATTCGATGGACAACATCATCCTCAATCTCCCATCACGCCGAATGACTGATCCTAAATAGCGAAAATGATTACTTTTAGATATTTTTTGACTATCAATATGTACTATAGACTCTTTTCTTTTCTTAATTTACCTAAAAATGCACTCCATATATTCTGTTTTTATTCTACTAATTCTAAAACGTTTAAATTCAAGAGCTGGTCTCCACCTTTCTACTTTAGAAATTATATTTATACCTCTTCTAGTTTCGTCAACAAACACTATATCATCCGCAAATAACACACGCCATGGGATTTCATCCTGAATGTGCCTAGTAAGTTGACCAATAACTAATGTAAAAAGATAAGGACTTAAGGCTGATCCTTGGTGTAAATCTATGATAATAGGAAACGGTTTAGTCTCTCCTTCCTTAGTTCTTACTCTAGTTGTTACTCTATCATACATATCTTTAATCATTTCAATATATATACTAGATACATGTTTTCTTTCTAAAACCCACCACATTACCTCTCTAGGTACTCTATCATAAGCTTTTTCTAAATCTATGAAAACCATATGTAGATCATTTCTCTTCTATCTATATCTCTCCATCAATAGTCTCAAAATATATATAGGCTCCATAGTTGACCTCCCGGACATAAAACCAAATTGATTTTCATATACACTTGTCTCATTTCTTAGTCTATACTCAATTACCCTCTCCCAAAGTTTTATGGTATGACTCATGAGTTTTATACCGCGATAATTTGAACAACTTTGTATATCTCCTTTATTCTAGTATATCGGTATCCAAGTACTAATCCTCCACTCATCGAGCATTTTCTTTATCTCGATAATCTTATTAAATAATTTAGTTAACCATTCTAAGCCTATATCTCCAAGACATTTTCAAACTTCAATAGAGATACCGTCCGGTCTTATGGTGCTTCCACTTTTTATTTTCTTTAGAGCATGTTTAACTTCACTAATCCTAATTTTTCGACAATATCTATTATTTCTATCATTCACTATATGGTCAAGTTCTCTATGTTGCTCACTTGTTTGGTTATTATTAAACAATTTATGAAAGTAACTCCTCCACCTATCTTTTATTTTCCCGTCGGTTACTAGAACTCTTTGATCTTCGCTTTTTAATACACCCAATATTACCCAAATCCCTACTCTTCCTTTCTCTAATCTTAGCCAGCTTATATATATCTTTCTCTCCCTCCTTAGATTCTAACTTCTTATAGAAATTCTCATAAGCCTTGTATTTAGTCTCACTAACTGCTCTTTTTGCTTCCTTCCTCGCTAGCTTATATTTCTCCAAGTTTTCCTTGCTCCTACACTTTTGCCACTCTTTATATAATATTTCTTCTCTCTAATCGTCTTTTGCACATCTTCATTCCACCACCAACTCTCCTTACCATCTAATCTACAACCTTTAGATTTTCCTAGTATAACAAACATCTATATTATAGAGATAACTCTATAATTTAGATGATGATTGGCAACCCTAAAAAAGCAAAAAAACATACAAGAGTAGAATTCTTATACATAACAAAAAACAAACATCTGTGATTGGCAACCCTTAAAAAGCAGAAAACACACAAGAGTAGAATTCTTATACATAACTAGAGCATGTTAGGTGATGATTGGCAACCCTTAAAAAGCAGCACTTACAGCCTAAAGAAATTTATATAAAGCAATAACAAACATCTATGTTCCCCACAATCAATTGTAAGGGACTGTAAATGCAATTTGTCTCTGCTTCCTAATCATAGCATTTTGCAGAAAACATACAAAAGTAGAATTCTTATACATAACAAAAAAAAGTCTCATCTTTTACTTCGTTCACATTATCGTTCTACACACATCCTGCTACATGCTGAAATGGGAACGAATCAAAACGTGCTAAAGGAATGGATAATAAATGAGTGCCTCTTTAAGATGTTAGAGATAACTTCTTAGGATAAAATCATTAAGACCCGATCGAGCATGGTTTGAGCACAAACATTGGAGAACATTAAGTGAGCCAGTTAGTATGATTTACATGATCATAGTTGATATAAAAAGAAGAACTTGGGTAGATCTAGTTACACATAGGTTAAGGCATTACAAAAGGATATGATAGATGTCAATTTAACAGAGGCACTAGACAAAGCTGAAAAGAGAAAAACAATCTTACAGTTAACTTCAAAGTTTAGGCAAGTATTTACTGTGGTGGTGGTGATCATTATGCTGCTGATGCTAACTCTATAAAAAAGAAATGTTTGGGAATTGAATTGATGTGCAAGGTAAAGTGGACCTTGCATATTCAAAGAACTAGACCTTATATAGATACTGCCCAGCACAAAGATTAATGGTAGCATGCACCACATTGACTTTTTTCGCTTCTTTTTCCTTTTTGGGTTGGGTTGGGTTGGCATTGGGGAATAAATGCAATACATCGTTTTCTAGCTGACATATATATATGTCACTATCACTATTCAATCATAGCGTACTACATTTTATAATGCTAAAAACCATTAATCATCGATCTGATGCTATATTAGATCCTCTTTTCTGACTCTCTACTTAGTAAATCAAAAGGTATTGCTATTCTAACACATTCAGTATCTTCACATAGAAGAGAACATCTTGAAGTTAAAATCTTAAGCTACCACAATAACTGAATTCAGGTCCTAAGAGTTCAAATTTTTAGAATCACTAACCTCCACCAAAACACCATCTCCACTGATGCATACAATTCCGTCATATTTTAGAAGATCCAGTTTATATGCAATTTCTTGTGCGTGAAGTTGATAGTTGGTTTCTAAAATAAAAAGAGAAAGAAATAACAATTTCAATTAAGAGGTTATAGTAAAATGTTACGTAAGTCACTGTGTTTGTCTTTTCCAAACCAAAACTTAAATAGATCGATCAACCATCAATTATATACTCCAAGCCACTAACCTTGCAATGTATAGAGTATACCGGCAGCTATAAGTAGGGGTTTGATTTCATTCTGGAAAATCTTACGTGCACTTTTCTTTCCACCAAATGGGTTAAGAATGATAAACAACCTCTTTGGTCGACCTGTTCCACAAAAACACAGATTTTCCAGAATAATAAGATCAAAGTATGCAATATTAGTGTTTGTTAGACATACATAAATTTTTCCAGCAGAATAAGCAAATGTCAACTACCAATGTCCTTTTCATGTTAGCTAGACTTACAAATAAATAACATCAAGTGCACCGACTAAAGAAATCTGAAAAGGATCTACAAAGAAGGAACATAAAATGTCACCATTGAAGAAGATTGTTTAATACTAATAATTAAATACAACTTTGAGGCATTTATATGGGAGGGGGCAAAACTAAAGTTAAAAATCACTATACTTTTCGAGAAAGAACACTTATTGTTCAGTGCCTTGAATAAAAACACTTGAACTTAAGAAATTTGAACATAAAAACAGATAATGCTTACATCAGTAAATTCAAAAAGGAGTACAATGAATAAAATCATCTCTGAACTTCATTTTACAAAAGTATCTAAAGATCTCCCGGTCCCATCAGTTAATCCTTCATTCGGAACAAGTAACATATTATTATATTTATATACTGTTAACTTGAAAATAAAAAAGGTTACTTGCACCTTTTTTCCCAAAAGATCCCCCCTTTACACTTTGATACCCTGAAGTCCTATTTTCAAATTCGATGACCCAAATTGCAGAGAAGTTGCCATTAATTTTGTTCAAGAATAGATAGGTAAGTGAGAAACAAATGTTCTTACGAAATTTAGGTGAAACCTGGGGCTAATTAAAGCGCAGATAAGCCAAATAAGGCATTAGAAATTGGCCCCCAGTTCAATATAATTAGAATTTAAACATGCAGAGAACTGAAAATTGAAAATTTTAAATTACCAAAAGAACTGAAGCAATCAGTCAATCTCTGGCTCCACAAATCCACCGTCTCACCACTCTCCATCTCCAACACGTAATCTTTCCTCCTCCTCCTCCTCTTTCTATCTCCGACGAAACCCCTAACCCTAATTCGACGCTCGTCCTCAATCCCAAACCCCAGCGCCTCCTGTTCCAGCGCCAGGCTCCTCTCCTCCCCCTCCTCCGACCGCCACGTCAGCGTCCCGTCCTGGCCCAAGCTCGCCTCGGAATCCGAACCGTTGATCCGGATTCGCCCCGTTAGGGGTCCAATCAGGTTTTCGGATCTTCCCGCCATTTTCTGAGATTGAGAAGAGGAGGGCAGAGAAAAAGGTGGAGTATATGAGGAGGGGGCATTAGATTGGAAATACAGTGTTCTCACGTGACTTGCACGGCTCCACGACAATTGGAGTTAGGACATAAACATTGAGTGTTGCTTAATATTTGGGTTAATTTCATTAAACCCCCAACACTTTGGAAGGTTTCCACAAAACCCGCTGAACTTTTTATCTCATTGGACCCGCTTAACGTCTGTTTGTCTTCCGAAACCCAAACCCTCCAATACCTTAAATTTTTCTCACCAGACCCCCTATATGTAATGGGCAAGTAACCAAATGTCATTGAGAGAGACAACCCTCAACTTTGTTTAATTATTTGTCGATTATAGATAGAGGGGTTCCGTTAAAAAGTTTAAAGTTCAAGTTTGTGAGATACCGCAAAGTTCATGGGTGTCAAGAGGGTTATGTGCAAAACTCCCAAAAATTCAAGGGTTTTGGAAAATTAACCACATGTATAAGGATTGTTTGTCGTGAAGAAACTGAAAACTGAAAACGTGAAAGCGAACTTAAAAAAATGGTCTACACGTTTAATGCACTTTTGATTTTTTCTTAAAAAAGAATCAATGTCATCGTGAAATTGAAAATCAGGGACCACACTTACACTAATGTAGTATATTTTATTTTAATTTATAAGTGATATTTGTATGATTTTAAATAAATAATTAGTCTCAAATAATCTTTGCTTCTCTACTTTCAACAATAATTTACTTTTCCAAACAAATACTGTATTCCACTTACATCCTAAAATTGGTGCACTTCCGCACTTAAAAAAAAATATTAATAACTTTCATACTTTTAATTCGCCAAACATTCCACAATATAAATTTATATTTTATTGGGGTCTTTCAATATTAGTCCCTTAGATTTGTCTAACCCTCTTTAGCTCCCACCGACAAACTTGGATTTATTACTGTTTAAGGTGACATTAATTGTTTATCTATGTTATTCTATCAAACGTTCTAGGTTGTTTTGAAAGGAGATTTACTCAACCTCTTTGGTTTCATATACCATGATGCATCTGCCCTAGATAGATTTAATATGGCTCATATTTATCTTATTCCAAAAATTCAAGGAGCCTCATTTGCTTCAGATTTTAGGCCTATTAGCCTCGTCAACTGTGTGTTCAAAATTTTCACTAAAGTTTTGGCTAATAGGTTAGCATCTGTTCTGCCTATGTTGGTGGATAGTCTCAATTTACTTTTCAGAGTGGCAAATCTACTCTAGACTCGATTATTGTTGCTCATGAAGCAATTCACAAATGCTTAAAGGGTAATAAGGAGGTTGCTCTCATAAAAGTTGATGTTGCAAAGACATTTGACTGTGTTAGTTTCTCTTATCTTTTAAATCTCTAACACATTAGAGGCTTTGGTCAAAAGTGGTACAATTGGATATCTAATATCTTATCATCATCTAAATGAACTGTGCTGGTTAATGGATGTCCATCCAAACTTATCAACTGCAAGAGAGGTCTGAAATAGGGTGACCCTCTTTCTCCAATGCTTTTTATCCTAGCTGTTGATATTCTAAATAGGATGCTTATAAAAAATGTAGAAGATGGCAATCTCTCCTCTCTTTGATTGCAAGGAAGCTTTGATTTTGTGAGATCTCTTCAATTTGCAGACGATACCCTAATTTTCTTAAAGACTTTTATTCATGATATAACAGTTCCAAGGGCCATCCTTTTCTTTTTTTGAATGTGTGTCTGGCTTGAGCATCAACTATGCTTAGACATCTCTCATTTACTTTGGTAAAGTGCACGCTAGGGGTGCCAAATTGGCGGCTTGCCTTGATTGCAAACAAGAGCCCCTACCAATTAAATACTTGGGACTTCCACTAAAATATGAGAAACTAAAAAAACAGGATTGGCAGCCACTACTTGATAGGGTGAAATAAAGACTTTCTCTAATGGAAAGAAAAACACCTGTCAATTGCTAGGAGACTTATTCTTATTAATTATGTTCTCTCTACTCTTCCTCTTTACTTCATGTGCTTCTATAAGCTTCCTGATTGGCTTATAAAAGAAATTGACAATGTAAGGAGAAATTTCTTATAGTGTGGTAATGAAACTTGTACCCCTCTTAAGTGTCTTGTTAATTGGAAGACTATTTGCATGAATTAAAAAAGGATAGTTTAGGAGCAATTAACTTGAAGAGTTTTAACAAAGCTCTACTCTCTAAATGGCTATGGAAGGCCAATAAGAGGGATTCTTTTACTCGATCTATTCTGCATTCTTTATATCACAAAAAAAGGTGCCTCTTTATTGTTGCTCTGTTAAGCTTGCAAATTCTCTCTTCTAGAATAATATTTGCTGTTAAGTTGATCCTTGTTTCTCATGTGTAAAATGGTCCTTGGCTGATGGGCATTTCATACGATTCTGGGAGGATAAATGGACGTGAAATAACTCACTAGCAAGTATTTTTCCTGCTTTATATGACCTAGCATGGTCAAAAAAAATATTTCTATCATATCTCAGGGCGTCTTTCATAATGAAATTTGGTAATAGAAACCTTTTTTGAGAAGAACCTTATCTATCTCCTCATCTATTGAGAGGGATAAGCTTATGCAAATGTTATCTCTATATGTTCCCTGTAATGTTGAAGATGATCCTGCTTGGACTTTGGCAAGCCCACATTCTTTTTTTGTTAATTCTATATACAATCTAACAGTCACAGGTGGCATTAACTTTGCTTACTTCATTGGAAATCCTTTCCTCCAAGTAACACCAATGTTTTCTTTTGGCTTCTTAATAAGGGCAACTTGCAAACTAAAAGATAAATTGCTTCGAAGAGGATGGCAGGGTGATCCTTCATGTGTTCTATGTGGTAGTAATGTTGAAGACCTAGATCATTTATTCTATTTTTGCAATTTTGCTGCTAAAATCTGGGACTTTTGCAGGAACAAGCTCTCTGTTATTTATTGACCAACAAATTTGCAGGATTTAATTTCATCTATGGGATGTTTTATTAGATCAAAGAGAGACTCCATGATATGGAATGCTATCTTCCCTATAGCTTGTTGGTGTCTTTTGAAAGACAAGGAATAATTTTATTTTTTAATAGTCAGGAGCTGATGAAGGCACAGGAGAAGGTGGTAATTAAAAGATTGTATATGGCAAGTAGTCTAGTCGAGAGATTACCTCTTTTTGTTTCTTTCAGAACAATATGTTTTGGTCTTTGATGTTTAGTTTTAGATTTCTTTTTGACCTAATTATTTCCATGTTTCATGTATGAGGCTGGCTTTGGTCCCTGTTTGTATCTATGTGTGGAATAAATGTCGGCCAGGATCCTCTCTTCACTCTCATAGATGCCTGCAGGGAAAAGGTCTCATATCTCTGAGATTTGGAAATTGATAGTTCAATTAGAAAGTTTTCTGGATAATATTATCTTATGTTTGTAAATATCTTTAGTTTTATAAATAAAATGAACGGTGATCATTCCCTTATTTTGGCTTCCAAAAAAAAAAAAAAAATAGAGCTAAGGTTATAGTGAACAATCAATCTCGAGCCAAGAGTTGACATACACACATATGTTTATGTTTAGGGTAGTCTATATGTGTATATATGTATATGTATATATATGTATGCACTATGTATAGAAAACCAAGTAGGAGTAATGAAAAATCAATATCATAGTATGAAAACTCGAGCAGGATGTAATGAACAATCGAGAGATAGGGGAGGGGTAGGTTGTAATTAATTTCTTTGTCAAACAACTTTTGCAAACGGGTCACTTTCATGAACCAATATTTTCTGTCTAAAAAAACATTTTACATCTGTAAATAGCAACCAAAAAAAAAAAAAGAAAAAAAAAGAAACATGATGGTAATACAAAAGCCTAGGCTAGAAATACAATTGCACGGTTTTTCCCTTTGAAAAACAATCTCAATATAAACTGTTCACCCTAAATAATATATCAACCAAAAGTTGTTGAACGATAGAGACTTTGCACCGCACGGCCCCGTTAGATGACATTCTTGACATTTGGACAGAAAAGTGTAGAAATGAACTTCCAATAATCTAGACTTGCACTAGCAATTAGAAAATGAGAAATTGTTTAAAGAACATATTGTAAAATTTTAGGCTAAATAGCACTTAACTGCCTTCTAGTTTACATGACTTCGCAGTTAGGGCGTAAGGATATAGTTTTTGTGTGTGGATATTTATGTATTCTATTTGTTCTTAAAAGTAGCACATTGCTACCCTCTGTTGTTAGCAATTTACTAATTTTGATCGTGTTTAACTTATATGAAAGGTTTTAGGGCAACATTTCAACTGTAATATCCAACCTTAATGTAAGGTGTAACGTGCTATTTTCAAATACAATAGGGTATTTAAATGTCAAAAAAATACTCAGGGTATATTAGTGCAAAGTCATATAAACTATAAGGTATTTAAGTGCTATTTAGCCAAAAATATTTGACCCTACTAACAAAAAGGAAACAGAGCTATCAGAATAATCACGAGGCTGTTTCTACTAAACTTTTCATACTTTTCTCTTTTGCACCTAATAAGCGTCTTTCAAGCTATGCGATTATTCTCTACCGAGATTTCTTATAAATTGTCTTGTATATAGGATTGAGATAACTCTATGTCAGGGTCAGGCTCTGAACCGGACTAGATTCTAACTTTTCAAGCTGTGCAGTTATTTTTTCCCGAAATTTCTTATAAATCGTCTCTCTCTCTCTCTCTCTCTCTGTCAAAAGAAAGAAGAAAACAGAAAAAAGTATTAAAAAAAAAGAGAGGATATAATCCACCTCCAAAAGTAAGAATCTAGTCCACTTCAGAGCCTGACTCTGAAAAGAGAAGCACATATATCGTAAGAGAACTGATATAACTCCATTTTACACCCAAAACAACATAAGAATAGTGAAATCAGAGTCTAGAAATTAGAAATAAAGATTTACAAACTACAATTGACTAACATCTAACTAGGATTTAAAATAAAAGGGCAAAGCAAGGGTATCAGAAACGGTATTAGGCTCAAAGGAGAGTACAACTAAACGATAACTATCTCCGTAAACAGCACAATAAACACTCATATCATCTTCACAAATTTCCAAAGCCATCATAATATCTCCATAAGATCTTATATCATCTGCGCAGAGCGACTACAGACATACAGTTCAGAATGAAAACATAAAGAGGACATGCAGGGTGCAAATAACAAAAAAGAACAAGCAGCCGCCATCAAGAACTAGATGAACAAACCTTTTTTTTTTTTCGTTTTTTCAGTCCAGAATGAAAGTAGATCGTCTTCAGCAATAATTGCAACATAAACTTCGGCATTGGCTTCAAATTTCCACTACTATCTTCTGCCGCGAACCATCGTTTACTCATGGGTCAGCTACAGTATCAACATATGTTACGGCATTCTGTTGTAAGAAGCAATAAACTTACTACACAGATATATGTGGATTAGGAAAAGCATCTAGGATACAGACTGTCTAACTAATTACAGTAGTAGAATATGTAAGGGTAAAGCAAATGAAATACAATCAAAGGAGGGGGAAAAAAGCACATATCCTATGTACTTCAAGTGGAATACTTATACAAAAAAAGCTTTCAAAAAAACCCATAAATTAGGCTCAAGATGAGAACCAATCCAAGAAGAGTTTACTAGTAACATGAAAAGAACTACTCCATAAACCAGGCCTCATAGAACAAGAACTAAAGTAATCTACAGGACAGATTGCATAGACCATGAATAAAACTAAACGAATAACACTAAGAGAAACGATCTATATAAAAGATTATGCAGAAAACAAGAACCAATGCATTTTCTTTCAATCAACTAATATTGTGACCAATTACAAATTATTGGAAACAAGCAATTGAGATATTAGGACTAGTAATTTCTAGAGAAATTATACTCATGCATATCAGGAAAATTACTAGTGTAGTATACAAGAAAGACCTACCATAACTTTTAAATTTTAATCCCGTTTACTACCAGGATAAGAGAGCATTACACACTGAAGCAACACATACAAAGTAATTTAAATTTAAAGATACTTCAAACTAAACACCTTCCTGTATCTAAAGCAATAGCCAGTATATTTAACAAATGATATATTTCACAAAACTACCACAAACTATTTTGGCAGGAAAAGCCCTAAACTTTTTCCCATCAGAGAACAATACCAAAAATGCCTCCATTTCACAGAGGGAAAGTGTACATAGGATACTACTTATAAAGGTAAGCAATATTAACCTTATTTATGCAAATACACGTAACTTACTCCAGGTTAGACTCAGGATATCCAAAATCACAAATTTCGAAAAAAAAAGACACATGCACATGGCTAGATGATTTTATTTTCTTAACACATGATAGAAGTTAAAATAATAAATAATCTATAAAAACCAGCTTTTATCAAAAGGACGTAACTGACTTCATCTCATTCAAATTTTTTAGGTAAATAAAGATCTATACGTTCGCATATGCCAGTCGTGGATGGACAATTGTGCCATAACTGCCAAGTTCGACGCGCCAGCTCATGACCAATTTTTTGGCTGCGCAGAGTCTCCTAATTAGTATAGATATTAATGAGGTCTTGGGACAAAGAGGGCGGTTTGATAAAGAACAACTAGTTTGCCACATCCCAAAAAAATAGACAAAAGAGCTATAATAACTTCCAAAACCTTAGCCAGCAAAATGAGGTATATAAAGTATAGAGTAGGTTTACAAGGAAAAACTTTGTTTTGTGCTAATGTGATAGTATATTGTTCTTTTTAAATGTAGTTTATGAACATCTGCAACTGCAGTTCGACACGCCAGTTCATGACCAATTTTTTGGCTGCGCAGAGTCTTCTAATTAGTATAGATATTAACGAGGACTAGGGACTAAGAGGGCAGTTTGATGAAGAACAATTAGTTTGCCACATCCCAACAAAACTAGACATAAAAGAGCTATAATAACTTCCAAAACCTTAGCCAGCAAAATGAGGCATATAAAGTATAGAGACGGTTTACAAGGAAAATTTTTGTTTTGTGCTAATGTAATAGTATATTCTTCCTCATTAAGTGTAGTTTACGAACATCTGCAAATGTAAGGATAGATCAAGTGCAGATTCCCCCTCAAAAGTCAAAACATTCAATTTCCAACTGTAAGCAACATAAAACCCTTCAAGAGGCAATCATCATAATATTGCAAGCTCCTCTTTACGACAGGTGATATCTAAAATGGGATACTCAGCAATCAGCTGTAGAGTGAAGGTAACATCTAATTAACATGCTAACACCATGCTCAAAAATCAGTAATTGCCTTGTCTTTAGATATACTCAACAATCAAACAATTACCTTGTAAAGAGAGGTAACATCTAATTTACATGCTAAAACCATGCTCCGTCATCACATCCACATTAGAGACTCCTCAAAATGTTCAACAGGAAACTTTCCAAAACCAGTAGTATAATAGATATAAGCATACAAAACTTCTGTATGGTCTGTCATTCAACCTTCTGGAAATTACTGCACTATATCAGGCATGCTAAAATAAGTGATAATGTGATCATTTTGATGACTGAAATGAATTGTGGTTTCTAAGGCCATCAAATGCAGCATAGAGATATACACACGACATAAATTGATTTAGACATTTAGTTATTTAAAGAAAGAAAGCTTAGCAAAAAGAGGAAAGTTGAGATATGATTATGCTTCCCATCACAATTTAGTAGATAGACTGATAAATTTTGGGTAATTTTATGGGTATACCAAATGGTTAATCCATTTAATGCGAGGGAAAGAAAAGAGTAGAGAACTCCAACAAATTGTAGATTAATGAGAGAGAAAAGTATTGCAATTTACATCAACAGAAAGTTTGAAGTTTCCTATAGAAGAAAAAAAAATGGCTAAAAAATGGCTAAAAAAATTATCATTGAAAGTGTTAAAATCTATACAATGAAAGAAGGCATAAAGCATAGGAAAAACAAGTCTGGAACCAACCTAAAGAAAACGCCAAGGTTGCTGATAGCGGATCGCGTCGCGTCGCGGCGAGGTACCGCTAAGGCTATTTCGGGCTATTGCGGCAAAATCGCGGCAAATAGCGCACAGTCATATAGCGGTCAAACTTGGAAAATAATTTAAGCATACAGCAAATGTATCAGAAATTAAGCATTAGCATACAACAAATGTGTCAGAAATTAAGCAATAGTAATTAGTAATTGGCAAATAATCTAACTTGGAAAATAATTTTGATTAACTAATACCTCTTTCTCTCTGTTGCAGCCCAAGCCCAACAGAGGTCGCCGGAGGGAGGAGAGGAGGAGGGAGGTGTTGCCGCGTTGCCGAGGAGGAGTTCTCGCCGGAGAGAGGAGAGGAAGAGGGAGGCGTTGTTGAGGAGTTCCCGCCGAAGAGAGCGCTGACGAGGAGGACGAGGCGTTGCTGAGGAGTTCCCGACGGACGACGAGCACGACGAGCAGTCGAGGACGAGGATGACGAGCACGACGAGCAGTCAAGGATGATGGCGATGATGCAGGAGGACGACGAGAGGACGGACGACGAGAGGCGATGATGCAGTCAGGAGCGAAATGAAGAGGCGGCTAGGGTTCGGTTTCGGGTCAGGAGAGAGAGACAGAGAGAGAGAGAGTTGTATTTTGCGTTTTTTTTAAGTTCGGGTCGGGTCGGGTTCGGTTAAGGGTTTGTGTTAAAGCGAATAGCGGGTTTTAGCGGGTTTTAGCGTTTTTTATCGCTAAAGGCCGCATTTTCGCGCGTCATCGGCCGCTTTCGAGCAAAAGGCGGATTTTCCCGCTAAACCTGGCCGCCACGAGCCTTAGCGTGGCGGAAGACCGCCGCGAACGCGAATAGCGCCGCTATAGCGCCGCTATTCTCTGCTTTTTACAACACTGGAAAACGCAAATACTAAATTGTTTGTAACATGGTCTCCATCATTCACTATATGTACACAACTTGTGTGCATTATGTATTACTATTTTGTAGTCCTATATGACATATTTTAAGGTACAAGCACGTTGAGAACCATAAAAGAAAATCCCATAATAATTGAAGTTGAACAATCTGGCAGTATACTTGTGAATGATAAACCTACAAACAATGAAAACCTCGGAGTGATCTTACAGCTTGGTGTAAGACACAAAATTTGAATTACGGTCAAGGTCTTTCCATAAAAATATAAAGAGAAAATAAAAAACATAGAAAGAAAAGGTAGCCTTTGGAAGTATATCAAACAACTCTTCTCAACATTGTATTCTTTTTCAGTTGAATCATCTGCTTAGATGTAGTAAGTTCAATGCCGCAACTCTCCAGGGTGAAAATATAGCTCTTAACTACCATATTAACTAGGATTCAGGACAAGCAGTGAGTTTAAGAATATATCACGAGTCTTTTTTGATCAATCCAAATGAAAATAGACCTAAAAAGCTATTAACTTTAAACAACACTAATATAGAAAAGACTAATATCCCAGATTAGGTCATAAGACAGGTTTGTTTAAGTTTTGTGTCCTAGGATATTTTAACTATCTCTTGTAAGTTGTAAGTCTAAAAGGGTAGGCTTGCTGCCGTTCATGACTGTAAAGGATAAATCAAGTGCAAATCAAATATTTGATCCAACTTAAAATCCAGCTGAGACGATCATGACAGGAGACCAATCAAAAATTTCTTCTGTAAACCTCAATTTAATTCATGCTTTCTATATAAACCTCCTTCTGAAGCTACTCCATTGATCAATAACTGCCCTGAATGATAACAATGTAAGGCTAACTTAACCTCCTCTTCCCTCCCCGCCCCACCAAAAAAAAAACCCCCTAACACCCCCCCCCACCTACCCACCCAAACACACAGACATGAAGTTTACTCCAAAACGATTTCATTTGCCCCAGAAACATGTGACTTTTTGTTTTAATAATGTGAATATGAAATGGTGATGATTTGCAAGGCATGCTTCCTGTACCTATGTATATAAATAAGTAAACAAATGAATCATTTTAAAACAATAAACACAGAACTTTAAAAAAAAAGTCATTCGTTACACAAAAGATAAATAATGTTCATACGTTGGTGTCTTGGTAACATATGTAACTATGTATGTGAAAGAAGCTTCAGAGGTAACTAAAACTCTAATATTATACCGATAGAACATTAAATTAAAAAACAATATGGTGATGTAATTACTATCAAATGTTGCAAGTTTAAACTTATGATAATCCTTCCACCATGACAAGGTAAAACACCAGATGGCTTTGGAAGGGGATTATTAAATACCACAGTGGATTCTGAAACTTCCTTAATAAGTCTTGGGAATGATCTAGTGAGAACTGCATTTCCCAGTTTTATATCATGAAATGCAGCAGATAGTAGTTGGAAATATAGTTTAAATAGAATAGAGAAGAGGATACATAAAGCTAAGGGCCTTATATCAGTAACCAAGAAAGGAAGTAATTTGAGAAATGTCAATTAAGCCAAATATGGTGATGTACTTACTAGCAAAAACAATGCAAGTTTAAACTCGTGATAATCCTCACATCATGAAAAAGTAAAACACCAGAAAGCCTTGTCAGGGAATTGATAAATACTAAAGTGACTTCTGAAACTTCCAAAATAAGTCTTGGAATGATCTATCGAGAACTGCATTTCCCGGCTCTAATGTCCTGATATGCAGTAGCTAGTGGTTGAAATAGTCTTACTAGAGAAGAGGATACATAAACCTAGAGGCCCTATACCAGTAACCAAGAGAGGAAGTAATTTGAAAAATATCATTTACGCAGACATGCACAAAAATTAAAGAACAACGAGACAAAAACATATATCATAAGTATACTTTGTGATGTATGTAAATGCAGTATGAAGCCATAACAGATTATGCATGTAGTTTGTAAATTCATCTGCTTATATACATGGAGAATCCTACAAGAATTAATAATCTACTTGCAAAAGATTATCATTATCCTGATTACACTAAGAACAATTGTGAATGACTTACGCGGAGGCACTATGGAGCAAATGGACCAAGCACATGCACGGCAGCTATCACAACCCCGCTGACATCTTCTCGAATCACACATACGAATGGGTGATCAGCAACAAAATCCACAGCATTGACCTGCCTTCTAGGTTGCCTCTGACTCCCATGATCACTTCCTCGACAGCCCTTTACATCATCAAGCCTGAGACAAGGCCTTGACAAGACATACCCATCATAAGGCCCCCAATCTTTATTCCTAATTGGAGGCCAAACTAACCCCATCCCATTAACGAAGTTCACCCCTCCAGTTCAAAAGGAACCCTGAAGTCACCCACATCTACCATCTCTGAGGAAATGTGTCCATCTAAGAAGCCCATATCCGAACCCAACTTGTTCTCCAAGTCCCATACACCATCTCTTGTGTCTGGTAAGAAAACATACATGGAAAACATCCTCGGATCGCTTCCTCTCTTGAAAGGAAGCCTAAGCACTTTGAACCCGTCATAACAGGTGATACACTGTCGAGCATTGCTCGTCATGAAAGACACAGAAACAGGGACACCGTTGAGTCTATAGAACTTGGAGTGTCTGTTGTTAGCTTTCAAGGGATAGAATTTATCGGCCCACCACCCATTGAAACTGAGGGCACTAAGAACGAGTACCCGAGTATCTGCTCCAATTGCTGAGTCGAAAGGAAGCAGAGGTTCACGTGCATGACCTCTGGTCACGCCATTGAACCACTTGTTAGCTTCACCTATCATTTCCGTAGCCTAAAACAAGAAGAAACAAGTCTGATTATTTTCCTTCCAAAATCATTCTTTACCCATTGAACTTTAAACCCAATTATTTATAGGGTCTGAAACCACTCATAGCAAACTGATACACACACCCACTCAACCATAGAAACTAAAACTGAAATTGGTTTATAAGTAATTCAGTATGGATATTTGGGTTTAAACATGGTGGGTGTAAAAATAAATTGGGTTATAAATAAAAGGGTCATTTTAGATATAAATATTAGTCCCTCAAATATTAGAAATTGCTCATAGTTCCCATCAAATCCTGAGGGGAATTGCAAATTGGTCCCTCAATGACCAATTTACAAGACCCCATAGGATTTCAGGTCTGAGCAATTTCAAAGACTAATTAGTTGATTGAGGTGTAATTACTATTAATATCTTAAACAAGCAATAAAAACCCTTTAAAAAAAAAAGGAATGACACCTTGCCGTCATCTTGGAAGCGGGTGAGAGCAACCTCTATCTTGCGGCGAGAAGCAATGATGGCCATCTCCCTCGTGAAGCTAGGGTTTAGGGGCGACTGGTCGATGCAGACGCAGATCCGATACGAGATGCGGGGCCCGCCAATGGCCTCGATGTCGGTGACGAGGTCGGCGGCGAGGAGCGACGCGGCGTCGTCGGGTAGGAAATCGAGGAACGATCGGACGGTGTCGGCGGCGGGAGCATCGGATGAGCTGACGGCGGAGAAGAGGACGGCGGTGGCGATGTGGTCGGCGACGGGGGACATGGCTCTGTTGCGCTCGCGATTCGTGCGGTACCCGTCTTCGTCAAGGTCAAGGAATGAGGAGGTGTGGTCGATGATGGGAGCCATGACGCAGGATTCTCTAGGGTTTTGCTAGGGTTTTAAAGTTGGGGAAGAGATAGTGAGTGATCCAGTAGAGAGGGAGGAGGAAGGATTAGAGGCAAGAAATTGGGCCATCAGATTTTGGGCCTTCTTTCAATAGCCACCGGGGATTAAATTTGTAGGCTGATGTTAATAAGCCCAAAGTTTTTAAGTTTTAGAATGTTACGATCCCTGATCAGAATGGCCCATCACCATGGGAGACGATCTGATACGTACAAAGAGAGCACTGAAATGTCGAAAATTCCCTCGTGCGTATCAGATAGTCTCGTTCAATGCAAGGCGTTCTGCATGATTTTTTTTAAAATTCTATTTGATTTACACACGAGGGTATATAAGAAAATAATTTTTATGTAAGCCTTAAAGGTAACTGAAATTTCTCATTGTCTTCGCGCGGAATCTTATAGGAGAAAGAATAACAAGGATTTCTTTAAAATCCATTTCCCTAAGTTGAACTATGAAGAGATATTGAAAGGTTTCATTTCGCACTTTTAACTCGTCCTAGGAAGCGCATTCAACAGCATTCGAGCACGGAGTGTTCTGATTCAATTTCAAAATCCCTTATATTTCAAAAAGTAAATTATTGGGCCTTAACATTATGGGCCTTGAATAGAAGGCCTATCTGTTCTTGAAAAACTTTAGGTTTAAAACGTTAAATGTGTATTAGAATATCTATTTGGCAGGCCGAGTTGGTGACATCTGTTTCATGAAATCCTGACAGACCACGACAATGTGTTAAGAGCTCCATTAAGTTTGGTCGAGGTCTATTCATTGGGCCGAGCTGAACTGTCTTGTGGATGTGTTTGCTTTGTCCGAGCTACCACTCGTACTGATCTTGCTCAGTCACTTGTTAGTATGGTTCAAGTCCAACAATAAAAAAATGAGTAGGGATTCTATCAGAACCATCTCTATATGAACATGGTGGTTTACACCATTGATTCAATAGTCATAATTTCCAATCTAACCCTCTGACCACTACTATGTGGTATAGATTATCTCTATTGTATAGAGTATTTTGATAGAATCATTACTCCCAAAAAATGTGTCATTCGCTAACTGAGGTGGCATTCACTGATCAGGTGGGACCGTACTTCTGGACACGTGGCATCAATGATCCGTTTGTCTTTTTGTTCATATCCAAGGGCAAGCCACAGTCATCCAACAACAAATAAAGAGTATTGAGCAATAAGCATCTACATTCATCATAATAGATTTAGAATGAGGAATATGGACAGGGAACGATAAAATTATGGCGATGTATTAGTCATATTATACATATTCAATAAATAGCTTCAATTTTGTTTTGATCTATTAAAATTTAATTTAGATTGTTAATCCAAAAGTAGTACACTAATAAAAGAACTATATGTATGGATAAAAGAGTAATTGTACTTCAAATGATAATAACATTATTAGTTGTAGTGAAGCCCTTGGGCTAAGTGGTAAAAATAAAAACGTGGAGATTGTCGGGGTTTTGTGAGGTCATGAAACACTTTTGGGAGAGATGAAATTTGCATTAAGATCTAATATAGTACATAATACCATGAATGCACAATATACTTAGACAAAGTGCATATAGGGCTCATAAGATTTCAGATGATTTTAATCCTAACACAGCTGATGTCAACCTTTTTTTGACGGCGCAATATATCTCAACCTTACATATCACTAAAATTAACGCATAGCATTGTGGATAATTTCAAGTACTGCTGACTTGGGAGGGATAAATGAAATTTATTTAATATAGTAGATAATACCATGAATGCACAATATACTTCATTTAGACCGGGTCAGAAGCTATCCGATGATTTAATTCTAAAGAGCTAGAATATATATGTACGTGGTTTTTTGGCCCTTAGTTCCCTAAATCTATCCTATTTCAAATTACTCCCCAATTTTTCATATTTGAAATTCTTTCCTCTATCTTTCATATCTTTCACATCTGAAACTAGTCCTCCAAAATCTTTATATTTTGAAATTAGTTTTCTAATCTCTTCCCTAGATCTATATATCATGTTTCAAATTAGTCCTCCTGTTTTTCATATTTGAAATTAGTTCTCCAAATCTTTTAAATCTTTCATATTTGAAATTAGTCCCCAAAATCTTCATGTTTTGAAATTAGTTCCCTAATCTTTTCATATGTCATGAAATTAATGTGACGGTGTCTTTGTTATGTTTACCAGCTAAATTGTTAATCATGGTTTGGATAATTATTAATAAGGAACATGTCATTACTTACAAAATCAACCAAAATTAATATCAAAATCCACCAAAATAAGAATCAAAATAGTGAAGCTTTTTGTATTCCAAGGAGAATAGGATAGCCAAGTTTTAATTTTCATGTAGTTTTCCATCTAATACCAGAATGGTGAAAACGCGATTCTTCCAATTTCATGAAAAGTTATTGTAAAAGTAGATATGTGAAATGAGTCTTCTACGGCCACGTACTTTTGCAATTATTTTATAAATTGGAAATTAAAAATTTCTCCATTTTTTTCTTATTATGTTTGAAATAAATTTAGTGGTATAATTTATAGCGTTTTGTCAATTTAGCATAAAATTTATTCTTATTATGCATTTTCATATTTGATTAATGTACAATATGATAGTTGTATTTTGGCTCCCCCATAAATAAAATTTTTGCTCCGCCACGACTTCTAACACAATATATCTCAACCATACACACAATTAACATATAACAGTGTGGACAATTTCAACAGATTGAAATCTAAACAGGGAAAAAATAAAAATAGAAACTACAAGAAAAAGATACAAATGCAATTTGAAAGAATAACAAAAAGCTTAGATATATTGATAACAAGAAACAACATAGCAGTGAACTGTGAACACTTTAAAGACTTCACTTTAAGGTGTTATTCATTGGGACAATTACCCTCACTTTTCTCAAAATTATCCTACTTCATTTCACCCTAAAATAAGAATTGAATTTCAACCAAGGACGATAAGTTCTACTAACCCCTTTCATACCGAAAGGGGAAGGTATCAACTACTACAATCAAACCAGGCATGGGCTCAGATATGTCTCCCCAGAATCCGTCCTGCAAATACAACAAAAACCTGAGAATCTACCAAGCCATTTTTCAGACACGTGGTTGGGATACCGATGTTAGCATCGATGCCATGTTCAAAGAATTCACAATCAACATGGTTTCATATAGCCTAATCATGGAACTAAACGAATCAAAGGTATTTGATGACCCAATGAATGATCCCTGAGCAAAATATATTGGAGCAGAATGGGAATCATGCTCCGAACCACGTGAACCACCCATCAAAGATAAGGGGATCCAAGTTAATATAGATGACAAAGCCAACTCCAAGTCCATCTTCATCAACAATAGTTTATCGCCCGTTGAGAAAGAAGAACTTATATCTCTCGCTAGAGAATATATTGATGCCTTTGTCTGGAGTTACGAAGACATGCCTAGACTAGATTCAAACGTGGCTACGCACCACATCAGTATTGACCCTAATGTCAAGCCAGTCAAACAGCAACAATGATACTTTCATCCAAAGTTGATGGAACAGATTGAGATAGAAATTTGCAAACTCATTGAGTGTGGTTGCATTCGTGAAGATCAGCATCCAGATTGGCTAGCTAATATTATCATCGTGACAAAGAAAAATGGCAAGATTCGAATCTGCTTCAATTTTAGAGGTCCCAATCTAGTTTCTCCAAAAGATGGGTTCCCTCTCCCTTTCATGGATATCACGGTTGACAACATGTGTGGGTTTGAGAGGATGTCATTCATGGATGACTTCTCTAGATACAACCAAATCAAGATACATTCAGATTATGAGAAGCACACAACATTCAGAGCACCGTTAGGGATGTACTGCTATAAAGTAATGCCCTCTGGTCTAAAGAACATTGGAGCTACCTATCAATATGGTGTCTATCTTCTCATGGTTGCTTTCTTCACAGAATAGAGGAACATTGCCTTTGAAGATGTGTAGCATCAATGGATTCTTAGTTCTACTATGACCGAAGCGATTATGTCAGCTGACAGTCGTATCCAGCAGAGGAACTGCACAGTGAAGAGAAAATAAGTTAGAAGACTCGATCCCAAAATCAATTAAGTGTTGAGTCTTAAGCGAAGCTCGCTAGACTTACTTGAGCGAAGCTCACTCATGAGCAAAGTTTGCCCATCACTAAGCTCAAAATTTGGTTAAGTGTTACAAGTGTTCGTGAAGCTTGCATTGATGGCAATGAGTCTCAGGCCAATGACTAAACTCGCCCAAAAGCCCAAATGGGCTAATATAACGAACCTTGCTCAAGCAAAGTTCACCTAAAAGCCGAACAGGCTAACATAGCGAACCTTGTTCAAGCAAAGTTTGTGTAGAAGCCCAACAGGCTAAAATAATGAACTTCACCTGAAAAGCGAAGTTCACCATAAGAAGCGTCATCCATGGCAACTGTTAAAGCTCTGCCATCACCAGTGAAACCAAGAAGCATGACCAAAAGCAGTCATAAACCTCATTGTCGATGGCAAAGCTAATTCAAGTGCTTTAAAGCACTGATTAAGCCCTATGCCAGCTGTTATGGTGATCAAGATCCTTTCCATTGATGGCAGGTCTGAAAAAAGATGGATTTTGAACTTACCTAACGCCATCTCTAATTGCGACAATTCTATGTCTGTCTTTGGCCGATGAGATCTGCATGCGGCTTACTTTCTCTTGATGAGTTGATGACGAGGAGTTATTGAGAAGAAAATGAATTTAAAAGTTGGAGCTCTGAAAGTTTCAAGGGGTTTAGGGTTTTAGAGGCAATGTGAAGAAGAAGATGATGAACATCCTATTTATAGGCTTTCAACGAACTTCGCCCGAGTTTCGCCTGAAGATTCTGCCTCGAGCTTTGCCCAACAGTGATCTTCGCCTCAAATCAAAGCACAAAAATTAGGAATTTCAAATTTCAAATCATCCGAGTGAGTTTTGCCAATTAATTCAGTGAGCTTCACTCAAATGCTAAATGAACTGCGCCGACCGACTCAGTGAACTTCGCCCTAGGTATAAAATTGAGTAAACTTTTTCCAATTTGCAGAAAGCTTTCCTCATAAACCACATGCAAAGCCTAAGCTTTCCTCTAAGTTCAAGAGGCACACCATGTAGAGATCAAAAACACAAGGATGAACGATTTCATAAAGACATCATTCTTTTATTGATCATAAACTTTTCTTCATACAAGCAAATTTGAGATCTCCAGATTAAAAGACAAGCTAGTTCATGTTCCTCTGAATTTGTGATAGTTGAGGAATAAAAAGGAGATACACAAATTAAGTTAGATGTCAAGTTTGAGGAAGCCAGATAATGTCTAATTGCACTCTAAGTCCACACTTGTGGAACCTAGTTACTCTCTGAGTCTCCACTTGTGGAACTCCAATGGTCCTTCTTCAGGTGTCATCTCAGCATCCAAATGCTCTTAGGAAGAGCATGACATTCGAAGCTCCACACGTCCCTATCATGATTCACTTCGTGCTATTAATTCAACTTGTTCTCGAGGGTTTGCTCAAGTTTAACCTTCTCGGTTGAAAGCAAATCTACCAATTAGTGGAGAATATAGGTCTACTCTGTAGAACCGCTCTCTACTTTGGCCAACTCTTGTTGAAGCCACTTGATCTTGGCCTCTTTATCAAAGAACAACTCCAATCGGGTAGGAAAAGACTTAGACATGGAGGAGATGAAGATGGAAAGAGTTGGAAATGGAATGGGCTATTTAAAAGTCCTTCTAAAAATAACTTTCCCAAAATAAAATTCACTTATTACGAGAAGTGACTAGACTGCTCAACGAGGCTAAAATATAGCCTAAGAGCAGGTCGTCCGGTATTCTTGCCTAAAATTTTGACCGCCAAGAGAGATCGCAGCCACATATCAAGGCATAGATCTTGGAGCAATAGTCTTGGAAACCCTCGGTAATCAAGGAACTTCTTTTAGACACTGAAAATTGACCGAACCTCACAAAAATTCATAGATAGGCAAACATCGCTTAATATAAGTTGTTCCCTGAGACTTGCCCCAAGTCAAGGGCAAACAAATTTCATTTCAAACACAAAATTGGACAAATCTTCTATAAAGAGCATGCAAAATCCTACTGAGCAGCTAACCAAGATCAATCTACGATGAAAGAACCATATTTAATAGTACATCTCTGGTAACCAAGTAGTCAAGCAGGGACAAATCCAACCTAAGTTAGACAACTGAAGCTACGTTCAATAGTACACCTCTGGCTATTACCCAAAGTATTTTGATCACTGCTACAAGTCAAATGTAGGATCTCAAAAAATTTTAGGGGTCCTTATAGACGGTTAAAATATACTAGCTCCCTCTAGGATCAATACTCTGTACAGATACACGAGTCTGATACTTGAGACCAATATGAGCTCGTGAAGTGAACACCATAGGTTAAAACACTTCATATGGGCCAAAATGCTCCTGGCAAAGCTTATCTAAGCCATAGCAAGACTCGCCAAAGCAACAACGAAGCTCGCTCCAAAGGCTAAGACAAAGAGAAGCTTCGAGAAAGTTCACCCAAAATGAACTTCACTCGAATAGCCTACTGGGGCCACATCATCCACACACCAAGGAAAGTGGGTTACCCATGTTCTGGCGAAGTTCACTAGAATGAACTTTGCCCATAGCCGCTCAGCAAACTTTACCCCATAGCCATTATTGGCAAACTTCGCCCATGACCGTTTCAAGAATTATTTTTTAGGAAATGGTTTACCCCCATTATCTCCTAAGTTAATGGCTACTAAATCCATATTGAATGACCACTCTCTCTCTCTCTCTCTCTCTCTCTCTCTCTCTCTCTCTCTCTCTCTCTCTCTCTCTCTCTCTCTGCGCCTATAAGAGGAGGGAAGATTGCTCATTTTTGGGGCATCTATGTATCTAGCCATCTAAGCATCTAGTGATCAATCTTTGTGACGACTTCTAATTGGCATCTCCAAAAGAGACCAGAGATCAAGCTTGGCACAATTTGGTGATCTTCACAAAACCAACAAGAAGATCTTTTGTGTATATTTCGGACCATCAATAGAGCACAAGAACAACACTCTAACGACACACAGAAAAGACCTTAGTCCTGTAAATTTTCTTGTTTCTTGTATTCTCTGAAATTGTAACTTGAGTTTAGTTATAAATTCAAATACCCGAAATAGATATTTATAGAACATTTTATCATTTGGTTCTATAAATATTATACCTATGAGTTCATGCCCGTGAGCTGGGCGTGACAACTTTATTATTTATTTTATCTCAAGATGGAAAAAACAAGTATTACTATAATTCTAGTAACATAAACACATGAATGAAAGCAAAGAAACCATAAGAGACAGTTAGAACGAATCTAGAATTAAAAAAAATAGAAGAATCAATTTTTCTAGGTTGGGTTATCGAGCGTGTGCGCTCACCCCGACTCCATGTTAGATAATTTCTGATAACAGACACAAAATAAAATAAAAGTCATCTTCAAAAATCCACTTGGGCATGTATGCTCATTGTTTGGGTGCATGCGCTCAAACACTATAATCAAACTATTCTTGGGATTCCTTCTGAGCTTGCTTCTTGATAAGTTGAGTGCATGCGCTCATTCTGAAATCCATGAATTTCAACTAATTTTCAATCTAAAACTTTTTTTTATACAAGATTTAAATAAAAAACTAACTTTGATCCAAGCTTTCTACTACCAAGGAAAGACTATTCCAGCAGTTTCATATTAAATAACCAAGCATATCGAAAATCACTATTAGAGCTCTCGAGCTTGCATTAAAAAATGGGGACAATCACTTATCTAATCTACTCCTAATGATTCAAAACAAAGCATCGATGATAGTAAACAAGATCTACTCAAAACTCTCCCAAAAAAAAAAAAAAATTCATCAAAACATAGATCAAAGGCTTGAGTTTGTAAAGTTATAATTATACTATAACAATATATTCTTTTCATTGAAAGAGATTGTAGGTGGAGATCCACCTCTTAAAGACATCCTCTCCTAGATAAATCTAATGAAAATAGAAAACAAAATATTTCAAAACTTGCTTACATTAAATAAAAAAAAGAGGAGGAGAATGAGATCTCAAAACCCATAGCTTGAAAATTTAAAAAATTAAAAGTTTGAGCAAGAAATCACTTGCCTTTTATGATAATGCATGCTCTCTTTGGCTCCAAGATCTCTTTTATCTCAGCCCTAATTGATTGAGGGAGAGATATAAGTTTTTTATATAAGGATTTTATGTTAATGGTTTGGATGTAATGGGGCACTATTTAGATCAATATAACCCCTTAAGCTTATTTGGCTTAAAAAGCTCATTAACATCTCTCCTAAGACCCAAAACATTATGAGACCCAAAAAATTCACAATTTGAAAATCATAAGCCCAATTTGAAAAAAAATCCTAAAAGAAAATTTGAATACCACTTAGAGCTAAAAGGCATGGTGACACTTGTCATGATTTTAGAGCTTGATGAAATTTAACAGCTAAAAACTACTCGATCGGGATCTAAGGTCAAAATTTACCCGAAGTGGGTAGGGTCCTTAATTTCTTCTTCTCACAAGAGGATTCATCGGTGAACCCAAGTTGAAAAAAAGATTTGCATCATCACCAACGAAGATCCACTCTTTCTCCAAAGACATGACCTTTGTCAAGGTCACATCATCGACTTTCAATTTATTGTATAGTCAACACAGACTTAAGGCAATCGCCCTGGCACACGATCAAGATCCAACCTCTCAATAAACAAGGAGAAGCGGATCCGTCTGTTGCAAAGATGTCTCCCTCCAGTTTGAGCAAAAAATAACTAAAAACTTAAAATGGTTGTATCTAGTCCTGAAAGTAGTCTGGATATATCATCCTTCTTCACTCAAAGTTGATGATATACTTACCTCAAAACTAACTTGGATTACATTGTAGCTCTTCTTAACTGATAAAACTGATCATTGATATGAAGGATAGGGCACTTATTTAGTAACCTTGTTCAGCTCCCTTTAATCCACACAAATGTGCCTAGTTTTGCCTCCCTTGCTAACAAGACTGATACTCTCCATGGTGAACAAATAGGATGAACAAACCCCTTCATCCAGTAATCCTCCTACTGCTCCTTGAGCTCTTTCGGCTCCTTCAGGGCCATATTATACGCCATCTTAGATATGGATGTTGTCCCTAGAACTACATTGATAGAGAACTCTATGCTGCGGGGTACTGGTAACCGAGATAACTCTTCAGGAAAGACGTCCATGAACTCTCATACTAATGGTGGAATTGGTCTCTTCGCTATAGGTCTGCCAACTTCAATCAAGGCTAACACTCCAATTGCTACGGCTTTATACTCATGTGGATCCAAACTCTGACTACCTCCCAAGAACTCAAAAGTTAGACGTCTAGGATGGCGGAAGCTAACGACTCTCTAGCGTTAGCCTATGACCTTATGAAATATATTAAGCCAATAAACCATATCAATTACAGAATTTAGCATAGATGCCAAATCCTGGGTTGTTGGTGACTCGGTGGCGTCTTTTGGTAAGTGGAGTAAGTGCTTGTTGTTGGGATGCGGGGTCACGCCCACACGCCGCGGAAGCGATATCACCTGAGAGAAGGCCCTGATTATATTCCCGTTTCACGAAGAAAACAAGAATAGAAAGTAAATATCTCAACAAAGTGAGATATCTACTCTTCCTCTCAACAGTACTAGGACTGAATTAAGGGAACCTATAAACAATATCCAATACACAGCAAACAGCAAAGACACGAGATTTATGTGGTTCGACAAACTTGCCTACGTCCACGGGAGGGGTGAGGGGAGATTTGACTATGAAGAAGAACACCGACGACTTGTACAATCCACAAGCTCGTCCCAAAGATAAAGCTTTGATTTTTACCCAAAAGAAATTGACCTCTCTATTGTAGAATCTCTCCAAGCTCTCTCTTTTTTCTCTCTCTAGCCGCCGTCAAAACCCTAGCTTTTTCTCCCACAAAACTCCACACAAAAAAAACCTAGGTTTAATTCCCTATTTATAGGGAAATAATAAATAACTTTCCTTTTTTGTTTTTCTACAGCACAGGAAAGAACGGGGCCGGGGTTTGAGTCACAGATCCGCAGTAGCCCCCACCCACGTGGGATGTTCCCCCCACGTTCACAATTCTCCACCTCGTACATCATTTGATAAACCTCAAATTTTAGACGAACACCAGAAGAACACCACGAACATTACTAGAGAGATCTCCATCAGCCAAACCAGGCCAAACCAGCTGCACTATTATATCATGGTTGTCTACGTACCCTCTAACAGGGATCAAGCTAATTGTAGTTCTGTAATTCTCCATATAATCTCCACCTCACCCCATCACCGCCCCGAAGGGCCATGCCCTCTTGGGCAGATCAACACGGGCTGATATGAAGCAAGTCCAAGCAGTGCTTAAACTTGCTACCTGTGACCACCTTGGTTAATATGTCTGCGGGATTCTCATTCGTGTGTACCTTCATGAGAGAAATATCGCCTTCCTCTATGACATCTCGCATGAAATGATACTTGACATCAATATGCTTGGTACGAGCATGATGAACTTGATTTTTCGCCAAGTGAATTGCACTCTGACTGTCGCACCACAAGTTCACGTTCTCCTGCTCAATCCCCAAATCATCTAGAAGACCCCACAACCACAATGCTTCCTTCATTCCCTCTGTCATGGCCATGTACTCAGCCTCTGTAGTAGAAAGTATCACTGTAGCCTGTAACATTGATCGGCAACTAACCGGAACCCCATGTATCCTGAATACATAACCAGTAGTCGATCGCCGTTTATCTAGATCGCCCGCATAATCAGAGTCCACAAACCCATCAATCTGACATGTTTCTCCACCAAAATACAGACCCGTATCAACGGTACCCTTTAAATACCTGAGAACCCACTTTACTGCTTTCCAGTGCGTCTTTCCCGGATTCGCCATGAATCTACTCACCACACTGACCGCCTGTGAAATATCTGGGCGTGTACACACCATTGCGTACATTAAGCTGCCAACTGCACTAGCATAGGGAACACGCTCCATATGCGCCTTCTCTTCCGCTGTAGTGGGAGATTGTTTACCAGAAAGCCTAAAGTGTGGAGCCAATGGAGTCACCACCGACTTAGCACTTTGCATCCCGAACCTCGCGATCATCCTCTCTATGTAGCCCTTCTGACTCAAGAACAATCATCGGTTCGTCCGCTCTCTTCTAATCTCCATACCCAGTATTTTCCTAGCAGCGCCCATGTCCTTCATCTCGAACTCTTCACCAAGTTGAGATTTTAGCCTATCTATCTCCACCCTGCTCTTAGAAGCAATAAGCATGTCATCCACATATAAAAGGAGATAGATATAATTACCTCCACGAAGCTTCCGAATGTAAACGCAACAATCATAGTCGCTTCGGGAAAACCCATACTTCAGCATGAAGGAGTCAAATCGCTTGTACCATTGTCGGGGAGATTGCTTCAATCCATACAGTGACTTCTTCAAACGACACACATGATCCTCCTTATCCTCAACCTTGTAGCCCTCAGGTTGATGCATGTAGATCTCTTCATCCAAGTCTCCGTGCAAGAAGGTCATTTTAACATCGAGTTGTTCCGGCTCAAGATCACCATGAGCAACAATACTCAATAGCACCCGAATAGAAGTGTGTTTCACCACCGGAGAAAAGATCTCATTGTAATCCACACCCTCTTTCTGTGCAAAACCCTTAGCCACTAGCCTCTCCTTGTACCTTGTACCACCGAGCTCTGAAAGATCTTCCTTTCTTTTATACACCCACTTACAACCAATAACTTTTCTTTCTACGGGCAATGGGACCACCTCCCATGTTTGATTTTTCCGAAGAGATTCCATCTCTTCCTCCATCGCAGCCAACCAACTCGCACTATCCTTATCCCGAATAGCTTCCTTGAAGGAGACCGGCTCGTCTTCATCCACCTAGAGTGCGTATTCAACCAAATTAACCTGCCCATAGTGCTTCAGGGGTTAATCAGCCCCCAGCTTCTGTACCTGCTTGTATGCTCGCCTTGGCCTAGTGAAAGCCAAACTATCCTCGAGTTGCTGTTGTTGTAGTGCCTGTGTATTCTCCTGCTGAACCTCCTCCTGCTCAAGCTCATCATCTACTTGACTTTCCACTTGAACACGACTAGAACCTGGTTGGTCTTTAGGTTCTATTTCAATAACCTGAGACTTAGAAGTCTCATCAGTCCTAACACCATCATCCTTGGGCGCTCTAGCAATCATGGATTTCTCATCAAAGGTAACATCCATGCTGATCACGAACTTCGAATCTTCCGTACATCAAAGGCGATAGACTTTTACGCCCTTCGCATATCCCAAGAATATTGTCTTCTTGGCCCTCGCGTCAAACTTTCCCTCGTTGACGTGATAGTAGGCGGTACATCCAAAAATTTTGAGCCTATCATAATCTGTATGCTCCCCTGACCACAACCTATAGGGTGTATCACTATCCAATGTCGAATGTGGTGAATGGTTCACAATGTAACAAGCTGTAGCCACCGCTTTTGCCCACATTCGTTGCCCAATCCAGCGTATGATCGCATACTCATTGCTTTCTCCCGCAATGTTCGGTTCTGTCTCTCTGCAATCCCATTCTGCTGTGGTGTTGACCTGACTGTCCAGTATCGAATAATTTTCTCCTGATCACAGAACTCCTTGAAAGCACCATCTGTACACTCTGTACCGTTATCAGATCTCAGTGTCTTCAATTTCTTTCCCGTCCTGTTCTCAACCATTGCTTTCCACTTCTTGAATGTCTCGAACACCTCATTCTTATACTTCAGAAAATAAATCCAAGCATACATCGAATAGTCATCTATGAACGAGACATAATATCTGGAACCACCCTTAGAAGTGGTCTGAGCCGGACGCCAAATATCTGTGTGCACATAATCTAGTATTCCTCTGCTCTTAGACTTGCTTCTCAAAAACTGAACCCTGTGTGACTTTTCATACACACAATCCTCACAAAAATCCATACTAGGTTCCTTCAGATTCTTCAGCAGACCCTCTTTACCAAGCAGAACTAGACCCTTCTCTGATATATGCCCAAGCCGCCTATGCCATAACCGTGTGTGCTCACATAGGTCTCCACCACTTCCTTCAGTTCCAACCGCTGCATCTTCCATCACCGTCGTACATGAGAGAGTATATAAATTACTGTGACGAACACCCTTCATCACTACAAGGGAACCCCAAACAACCTTCTTCACTCCGTTCTCCGTAATAATTTTGCAACCGCCAGAGTCCAATGCACCGACTGAGATAAGATTCTTTCGCAAGTCGGGAACATGCCTCACATCCGTCAAGGTTCGAACCACTCCATCATGCATCTTGATTTTGATATTACCTAGCCCCACCATTTTACAAGCATGATTGTTTCCCATCAATACGGTTCCACCATCAATGCCTCTGTAGGTAGTAAACCACTTCCTATTTGGACACATGTGTTAAGAGCAACCAGAATCAAGTATCCACTTCCCGGAGATATCCTCGCCACCCGTGACGACATAGCATTCCTTATCGCTCCCTTCCTCTGAAACGTAGCTCGCCTCTTTTTTGCCCTCTCTTCTCTCAGTCTTGTTGTTGTTCTTCTTCTTTCCACCTACTCTCTTATTTGGACAGTCGACCTTGAAATGCCCAACTTCACCGCATTTGAAACACGATTTTCCCGTAAGAGGTCTCGATTTAGATCTAGACTTTCCTCCCTTGCCTTTTCCTCGCTCATTGCTCCTTCCTCTAGCAAACAATCCCCGCGCTTGTTCTTTGTTACCACCAGTAGTCATGTCACTGGTTACAATCTTTCGAAGGTCATCCGCTAGAAGCGCCGTTCTAGTCTCATCCATCTTCAAATTGTCTCCTACAAGCATCGGTGTTTGCACTGTGTTCTCATAAGACTTGGCGAGAGACAGTAGTAGAAGTGCCTGATCCTCATCTACAACTTTCACATCTATGTCTTTCAAGTCTGATATGATCCTATCAAACTTGTTGATGTATTCCCGGATTGATGAGCACTCCTCCATCTTGCAAGTATACAATTTGGATTTTAAATAGATCCGGTTCGTTAGACTCTTCGTCATGAAGGTACTTTCTAACCGACCACGCATGGCCGTTTCCTCTCCATCTACCAAGAAAGCTACATCCCTTTCAAGGCATAGGATAATCGACGCCCGTGCTTCGAGATCCAGCTCCTCCCAATCCTCATCAGACATATCCTTGTGCTTCTTCTCTTTTCCAGTCAAAGCCTTGTGCAATTTTTACAAAATCAGTGAATTTTTCATCTGCATCCTCCAATAGGAAAAATCATTCTTCACATTAAACTTTTCAATCTCGAATTTTCTCACTTTGACCGATTTACAGTAGACGTCATTCTCCGTTTGTATTAATAAATCCGCTTCTCTCAGAAATTACCGAGCACCACCTCAAACCAAAAGTTACACCACTTCCAATCTGAATAACAGCTCTGATACCAATTGTTGGGATGCGGGGTCACGCCCACACGCCGCGGAAGCGATATCACCTGAGAGAAGGCCCTGATTATATTCCCGTTTCACGAAGAAAATAAGAATAGAAAGTAAATATCTCAACAAAGTGAGATATCTACTCTTCCTCTCAACAGTACTAGGACTGAATCAAGGGAACCTACAAATAATAGCCAATACACAGCAAACAGCAAAGACACGAGATTTACATGGTTCGGTAAACTTGTCTACGTCCACGGGAGGAGTGAGGGGAGATTTGACTATGAAGAAGAACACCGACGACTTGTACAATCCACAAGCTCGTCCCAAAGATAAAGCTTTGATTTTTACCCAAAAGAAATTGACCTCTCTATTGTAGAATCTCTCCAAGCTCTCTCTTTTTTCTCTCTCTAGCCGCTGCCATAACCCTAGCTTTTTCTCCCACAAAACTCCACACAAAAAAAAAATCCTAGGTTTAATTCCCTATTTATAGGGAAATAATAAATAACTTTCCCTTTTTTTTTGTTGTTTTTCGGTTGCGCACAGGAAAGAACGGGGGGCTGGGGGTTTGAGTCGCGCATCCCACGTGGGTGGCCCCCACCCACGTGGGATGTTCCCCCCACGTTCACACTTGTAACTCTTTGGTTCAGCACTTAGCTTACAAGTTTCTTGAATTAATCTTGACATTAAAAATTTATCTTTCTCCTTTCCCTATCTATGACCTTATGAAATATATTAAGCCAATCCATGTCTAATGGGACTTCATACCCCAAGTAATCTAGCAACGCGTAATGCTCTTGGATACTAATAACTATGGGATAAAGCTTGCAATCCTGATTGACTATCACTACTGTACTACCAGTCCTAATACTCCAAGTCGAATCTACTATGACGTATGATATGCAATAGGCTTGAATGAAATAGATGATGTGAAACTATTAGATGGTATACTTATGCTCTCTCGCGAGCGCCTCCTCCAACTCCAATGTCAAGACTGGCCATGGTGATCCTCCTAGTCTAGGACGGGCTCTGGTCTGGACTCGGGGCCCTCCTAGTCTTTTGCGTCTCAATGGGCGTCTCAGATGATATCACAAGTCACAACAGGTACCCTACGGGGCAATCTAGGACAAGATGTCCCAATTCTCCGCAGCTGTAACAGAGCCCCAGACGGGCTAGCATTCAACTGTAGAGCGTCCTCGGTGATAGCAATAGTCACAAATCACAGTCAAGGTCCTCCATTGATAAGGTGCTATCAGCGTCCTGCTCACAAATCTCCTAGTTGATCTCCTCTACCATGATAGATCACTACTGCCAGGCAGTACAAAGCCCCCCCTCTAAGATTACTCTCCCAGTACCTCGTGGACTTTAATCATCAATTGGAGATCCGCTTTCTGTTAGTGACATCATGTTTGCATTTTGATTTTGTTCTTGGTTATTTGCTTCCTTTAATAAAGTTATTAAACTTTTAGCCCAACCCTCTTCGGTAGCCTGACTAGATCGCAGCAATAGCTCCCCAACAAAAACTATTCATTTATATCATTCAAGGATAGTTAAAGAGTTAGTTTAGAAATTACAACTTTTCTATCTACTAGCAAATAAACTCCCGCGTGACGCCGGGGAAAGGGAGGAATTTAAACTCTATTTAAATGATTGAAAAACAAATTCCTATGTAATAATTTCACTGCGATAATCATACTTTGTGAAAGTAAGTTTGACATCGTGCAAAGGGATAATAGCATTCAGCAGTACTTATACCATGTGTGATCATTTGTAACAAAGCTTATTTATTATAAACAATCAAATGTACAATCAATAGTGGTTTTGTTCAAAGATGATTATAGATGCATCGCCATACTTTAAGTCAAACAATGTCCAGCCTGAATGTGATCCAATGCTTGGAGATTAATATATAATCTTCTTTACCCAGGTAGTCCATTTCAATGTGGGAGTTATCAGCTTTGGAATTACTCAAATCTGTTTTTTCCCTTAGGCTCGCTACCTGTTACATAGGGGGAAAAAACTAATATATTAGGCAAAAATGTTAAGAGAAACGTGAATTTTGTTGCTCATTGATTTATATCTCAGACCCTGCCTCAATTGAGATCTAAGTCTTCTACTCTTGTGATGAAGACAGACCCCAATCAAGACCATTCATCGAAATCAATTTCATCGCAATTATCATCCAGATTGATACACAAGAAGTCTTTTAAATCTTCTCTCTAATACTGGTGTGGTCTAAGCAAACATACAGGCACGCATATAGAGTATGATAAGAATGCTAAATGTTGCTGGAAATTTAATAAACTTAAGGAAAACATTAAGAATCACATGCCAATTATTTTCCTTCTGTCATTATTTCATTTGAGCATATAGGTCATTCATTTATGATTATTTTACCCTAATATACTAATAGATTTAATTACCCACATAACCAAACTTTCTTGGGCTTAAGGGTTTCTTATTGTAGAGTCATTCCTTGCGGGAAAATAAATACATTGATGCTCATGTAGGTAGTCCAAAGCCAGCTAACTTGATATATACATAGGAAAAAGATCCGCATTAATCTATTATTTGGAAAAGAAATATTGGAATTATCGATGATCATTGGTCAACGGATGTAATTGTTGTTTCAAACAATCATTGAGAAGAATATTTGAAGACTTAACCTTTTTATGAATAACATGTCTTGTACAACTATTAATTATGCAAGTAGCTTGGAGCTTCTGCAGCTCCTACAACAACCTTAAAACTTTTTATCAAAAGCTAATGAAGGTTTAGCTCAATTTGCCATTTCCCAATCAACTTATATTGAACAAAACTCATCAAGAGCAAAATTCTCAGACAAAACTAATAAATTTTTTTTTTGCATGGAGATTTTCTTGCAAGAAAATAGTGAGAAATATTTGGCGCTCAAGACAAATACCGAGCACCACACTCATATTGCAATATAGTGATGATAATGGTCTCCAAAAAACTCTCAATTTTCATTGGATAACCTTTTTTATTTTTATTGCCATTTTATCTCTCTCTATAAATTATGTTCAAATGGCCAATGATCAAAAGTTATCAAGATGCATTCAATGCTCGCTCAATGTTAATTTGCACAAACATAAACAAGTAACAGTACCACGAAAAAAGAATTCCATTTCAAAGGTTCTATAGAGCTCCATGTTATACAATATGATTCATATTATGGACTAAAAAGTTTATAATTTCTTATAAATCCCAACGTAAGAAAGAATGATACAGCTTACTTTCCTAAGAATATGAATAAAAAAAAGTAAAAAAGAGTACAGACTGCTGAAATAGACAAGTCCATAGCAGGGGGAATATATCAAATATATCAGGTAGGTGGGCTTCCAGCATGCTGGATATCTAAGTAATTAGTCATGCAATGTGTAACCAGATGGAAAATGCATGTTCAGATGCTTTTCATCAGTATCCATCGGCATATTACAGCGCTAGAGCATTTTCAAGGATGGTTGCTAATACGTTAGCTCATCTTATAGAAAACCCAAAGATTTTGCCATGTAAGTATTGAATAACTTCTAAATAAAGTATAATTAGCAAAAGTTAAAATATGAAGGGGGAAGAAAAGGTTATGAGACCACTTCAAAATACTGAAGGTCACATATAACCTTAATATTGTACATTAAAGTCTTGCATCAGTATATAAAATCAAACTTAGTGAGTTAAGCATCCATCATTCTCTAACTACTCATTAAAACCTTACAACATTTTTTTTTCATTTTAAAGTAGCTCAAACTCATTCTAATTATTTATCAAGTTGTAATCGTCCGTTAAAGTTAACTTTTTTCTGAGCGTTTCAGAAACTAACAAACATAAAAAGAATAACAAATAATATTGTGGTTTATGAAAAACATATTATCAATTTAACTCTTTGCAATCTCATCAAATGAATTAACGTTAAACTCTCCTCTTCAAGTTTACACAAATATTTATTAGAATATATATGCACATGCACAGGCTCTTGTGCACGCATAGATGCACTCATATCAATTGTCATAATGAAGAAGCCTCAAAAGGAGCTTACGATTTGAATTGTTGTGTCATCTATACTGTCTAATGCCCCTCGAGATTATTTTAAAAAAAAGAAGATAAAACGATAGTTACAACTTTTCCCTATTTCCTCGATATATCTAAATAAGCCAATTGGACCATCTTTAAGAGCAAATCTTCAGAAAACATTGGACTCTCTAATTAATTCTTGTTATTAAGTGGCCTATGCATTTTACTGTATATACAAAGTACTTAAGAAGTGTTGATCAATCAAGTATGTTTTGATGAAACACATTCTTTTCAAAGAAATCAATTGGTAGGGAATCAAGAGAGCTATGCATTAAGTAAAATCAAAGAACTGATTATCAACATTTTTGAGAAACTAAACAATCTTTTACACAATTACTTCCTGAATAATTTTCTTTTAAAAAAATTCCTTAATAGTTTTCCCCATAATAATCAGCCTATACCAAAGCATTAACTATTTTGCACGCATATGTAATCGCCATCTGCTCCCTAGTCCTCTCATTATTATGCTTAAAAGCACATGATTGTAAACCTCAGGTAATTTAATTGAAAGGATATACGTGAAATCTTAAAAAGTCACAAATACAGTCCAAGGTAATTATATCTTATCAAGTCAAGTATTTGGTCATTTATCTCTAAATATATTTCATTTATGAAGTTAAACAAGCTTAAGATATAAGCTTAAGCTCAGTAAATACTATACTCTAGTCTGAAACCTCACCCGCAACAGAAAATGTAAAACTACTCAGTAGAATTTCATCAATCTTAAAGAACTTAAACAATAATAAGACAAGACACATAGCAATAATGTTCATTTAAAGTTAGCTACTTAACTAAAAAGAATTTTTCAAACTATTTTTGAGAAAAATAAAATCAGAAAGAAAATACCTCGAATTGCTTTAGAAATGATTAGGAGACCCCATGAGAGTCTCCCCAAGAGAATCATCATCTGTGTCCAATGTCCATCCAGACTGGAGGCAGTCACCTGTAACAACAACAATAATTACATGCTAATGGACTAAGCATAATATGGTCAAAATTTTCACATAACAATTAAAAAACCTCGAATTGTACATGTATGATAAAACTAAATGAATAAATGAATAGAAGAAAATTTCTAGAATAGAACAATCAAAAACTTCCATATTCTTGTTTTCTTATTCTTTGAATCTAGTGAATCAAGAATTGACAAACCCTAAACTTGAGTTTCAGCAAGAATCTTTCCTACAAGAAAAAGTAAAAGAAGGAATCAAACCCTTAAAAAAAAAAAACAACATCAACAAAAACAAGGATGAGTTTTTAACCTTACCGAGCAACCTGAGACATGAAATGGGTTTTCTGGTCCTCTTTGGTTTTGTTGATGGCAAATCAACACACCTCCCTCACCTCCGTCCCATCATCGAACTGGGAGGCCTTCCCAAAACACACTGAAGTCCAAGAAGTAGAAAGCAAATATCTTGAGGGCAGAATTGGGAAATTTTGATGAACAGAGTAGTCAAATTTTGGCGCACCTTTTACCCAATGTACCCTTGTATCCCAGTCAAAATAGAGGGTAGAATCGCTGAAGTAGAGCTTTATAGACAGGATAGAAATGGGAAGAAAAATATAGAGCCATCCAGCTTTTATAAAATTAAGGGTGTGTTTGGCAAGTTTGCAAACCCTACCAATCAGATATTTGTTTTGTTTGGCAACTTGGGACCAATTTAACATTTTTGTCTTCGAATAGTTCTTGGCGGTTTTGTTTTGGGCCAGGGGGTTGTGGTCAAAACAAAACCGATTCTTAACTAGTTCGGGGCCAGGTCGTGGCCTAGTTTTGTGCTAGTTGCCAAACACACCCTTTAGGTAATATGGTGTGGATCATCCCACTCCTATAGGGATTGTTGTGCTAGAATCCCTATCACTCTCTAATTACTACCTAATTGGAGATGATCTAAATCCCTATAGCTATTAATCATTGTTATTCCCATTGAGTAGCCTTATTAGAATAGTGTGTGATATATATTGATGTTATAGACGTAGCATCATTTAGATCACGCTAAAAATTTAAGAACTATATGCACAAAATATGAAGAGAATAAAATAAACAGAACAGTCTGACGTATCAACTTACATAGAAAATTCTTATGGTCTTACCAAAAGATGAAACTATGTAGAAGATAGTGTCAAAATGAAAAATAAACTGAGTCAATCTCTTTCGCAAAACCTATTTTAAAAAGACTGATTATGCTTACTTTGCATTAAAAAAGTGAATAGTTCCCCAAAGATCAACAAATACGACTAAAATCGTGATCGAATCTTAAACAAGGCGAACAACTCTCATATTCTTTCACTCGTCACAATATAAACCATTGTAATTTCATTTTCTTCCCACAGAAGCAAACAAAGCGAACAACGGTTGAGATGAACTTCAAGCACGCTCACAAGGAATCACAAGATGATTCCACAACAAAGGATCGAAGGACATTACAGATTTCCAAAGGTCAAAAATGCCTAAAACCGAAAAAGAACAAGAGATCTACCGAGACAACACGCATTAACGCATGAAACTAATCACCAACCGTAAGAAAAATCAATATATGTGGAAAATTTATATTGCTCAGCATCGGCTATCGGACCAACCAAAATTTCAATCCAAGACTGCTCAAATCAAACTAAGGTTTGCAGGCAAGTGACGCACCAAACTTGGGGTCTTGCATGTGGCTCTCGTGTCAACCTCCCGGTGAGTCCGAGAATTGATTTTGGCCTAACCTCAGATCAAGAAGGGCTTCAAGCTTGCCCAATTGTTGAGTTTTGATCAGACTGGTCTTACCATCGATGGCATAGACTCCTAAAATAGTAAAGGTATTCTTCTTTGTAGAGAAGCTTCGTGATCTCCGCATCACTGTAGTCATTTGTTTCTTGTCCGGATGGTAAACATAGGAGGCCCCGAGTGTCGCCTTGTCCGCCTTAATTAACAAAGAAAAGTAATTATTAACAGAGAACTGCTTTCTCCCTACCGAGAGTTCGAGTAAGCACTATTCGCCAAAGAGTATTCAGTTGTTATATAAGCTATAGAACAAAACTGACATACTATATGTATGCGGGGCATATCGATAAGAAAGGACAAACAAACGGACTGTAGTAAATGATAGCATCCTCAGGTAGCACAGTGCAAAAGTTAACTACAGTTAAAATTATATGAAAATGTTTTATGATATGAAAGGTATTATATTTCCTGAAGCACAAGTCTATAAATTTCTAGAAATGTTGCATGACACAGTTGGAACAAATTTAATAATAGTTGCATTCTATCAATTCTATCCTTTTCTCTCTATTTTTTTCTGGATATATCATTGGTGAACACTCACAGGATTATGGAAGCATTATAGTGAGGTTTGGTCGCACCAATTCCTTGATTGTACTTGGTAAAAGCTCCTAGAGCTAAATCGAAGCATGCCTCTCCACCAAAGGCAACACCATGAGCACCTATGGTTGCAGAAATGTCAACTACTGGGCTCCGCCTCAAGGTCACCACTGTTGCTAAACTGGCATGGTCGCTGAAATGATGTACTTCTACCTGATGGAACAAAGGGGTATCAGAAAAAAATAACCAGAACTTACAATAATTGCTGTAACTATCATAACAAAAGGTTTAAGAGAATTTTAATGAGGAAATTTGAGAGAAGCTATTACCTTAGTAGAGGGCACGACTTCAGAGACTATGAAAGTTGTTGAGATCTGGTATAAATCACATCAACAATCCCCTCATAAATTATCTATGCTTTAAATTTAGAAAACTAAAACATAATAAGAGACATCATAGCGTACCTTAGAATCTGTGTCAACTTTGACATCAGTGGTGCAACCATATTTGTTCTGGGTACCGACATCAAAAGCATAACGACATATTTTCTTCAGATCAGCAAAACTAATATCCTGAGAAATCAAGTCCAGAGATGGTTAGGTTTTACAAAATTTTTCGGCATATAAATTGTAGAAGAAGAAAGGCATCAGAGTTGGACAAAAAACTACATCAACAAAGGCAGACATGATTATATTACCAATGTAAAGCAAATGACAGAACTTGATTTGTTATGTAAGTGTGGTTTTATTCCAAGGAAAAAACATTTAAAACAAAATGATTTGGTTCATAGGTTAGCAACAGGAGCATGTAATGCTACATAATCACCAAGGCTTAAGGATAGCATAATGAGTTACAGTAGTTAAGAAAGAATCGTATATGTAGAACTAGATAGATGACACAAAATAGAGCTTCCTAATTCTGGTTTGTGGTGTATTCTAGCCCTGAATGCAAGTGTGTTATTTACTCACTGATAGGAACAGGAAGAAAAAAAAACAAGAATTTAAAACTTAACAAATAAATTTTCTGCTAAAAGCAATGAAAGTTGTTCAAGATTTTTTTCCTTTTCTTGTTACACCTTGTGCAAATGGAACACGAAAAATGAACATGAATAAACAATGATCACTTAATTTAACTCCTATCAGATGGAGCTAAATAGCCCAAGAGGATGGCCCCAACAGCATGCATACCAGACCTATACCTTTTTATCAATATGAAGTGAATTCAAGTTTTTATCTCAACCATTCATCTTGCCATCAAGGGCCCATGACAGAAGCCACAAACAGATATAAATCATTTTTTTACTGGAGAGAGAACAAGAAGATCTATGGTGTTCTTAACCAATGTTTCACTTGTACAGGTATGGATATGAATAAACAGATGTGCCAAATTAAAAAATTCAGGTTATGTGTATGTTGAACATATGTTTATTAATAATAAATAATAGGATTTTATACTTTCCCAGTCTTTTGTGTCTCAATGGGCGTCTCGGATGATATCACAAGTTACAACAGGTACGCTACGGGGCAATCTAGGAAAAGATGTCCCAATTCTCCGCAGATGTAACAGAGCCCCAGACGGGCTAGCATTCAACCGTAGAGCGTCCTCGGTGATAGCAATGGTCACAAATCACAGTCAAGGTCCACCATTGATAAGGTGCTATCAGCGTACTGCTCACAAATCTCCTAGTTGATCTCCTCTACCATGATAGATCACTACTGCCAGGCAGTACAAAGCCCCCCTCTAAGATTACTCTCCCAGTACCTCGTGGACTTTAATCATCAATTGGAGATCCACTTTCTGTTAGTGACATCATGTTTGCATTTTCATTTTGTTCTTGGTTATTTGCTTTCTTTAATAAAGTTATTAAACTTTTAGCCCAACCCTCTTCGGTAGCCTGACTAAATCACAGCAATAGCTCCCCAACAAAAACTATTCATTTATACCATTCACCGATAGTTAAAGAGTTAGTTTAGAAATTACAACTTTTCTACCTATGGTGTGGATCATCCCACTCCTATAGGGATTGTTGTGATAGAATCCCTATCACTCTCTAATTACTACCTAATTGGAGAGGATCTAAATCCCTATAGCTATTAATCATTGTTATTCCCATTGAGTAGCCTTATTAGAATAGTGTGTGATATATATTGATCTTATAGACGTAGCATCATTTAGATCACTCTAAAACTTTCTAACTATGTGCACAAAATATGAAGAGAATAAAATAAATGTAATACCGACGTATCAACTTACATAGAAAATTCTTATGGTCTTACCAAAAGATGATACTATGTAGAAGATAGTGTCAAAATGAAAAATAAATCTGGAGTCAATCTCTTTCTGCAAAACCTATTTTAAAAAGACTGATTATGCTTACTTTGCATTAAAAAAAAGTGAATAGTTCCCCCAGCATCAACAAATACGACTAAAATCGTATCGAATCTTAAACAAGGCGAACAACTCTCTGTTATTCTTTCACTCGTCACAATATAAACCATTGTAATTTCATTTTCTTCCCACAGGAAGCAAACAAAGCGAACAACGGTTGAGATGAACTTCAAGCACGTTCACAAGGAATCACAGTACAGATTCCACAACAGTGATCGAAGGACATTACAGATTTCCAGTGGGTCAAAAAATGCCTAAAACCGAAAAAGAACAGTAGACGGCCGAGACAACACGTACACGTATGAAACTAATCACCAACCGTAAGAAAAATCAATATATGTGGAAAATTTATATTGCTCAGCATCGCTATCGGACCAACCAAAATTTCAATCCAAGACTTGTTCAAATCAAACTAAGGTTTGCAGGCAAGTGATGCACCAAACTTGGGGGTCTTGCACGTGGCTCTCGTGTCAACCTCCCGGTGAGTCGAGAATTGATTTTGGCCTAACCTCAGATCAAGAAGGGCTTCAAGCTTGCCCGAATTGTTGAGTTTTGATCAGACCGGTCTTACCATCGATGGCATAGACTCCTAAAATAGTAAAGGTATTCTTCTTTGTAGAGAAGCTTCGGTGATCTCCGCATCACTGTAGTCATTTGTTTCTTGTCCGATGGTAAACATAGGAGGCCCCGAGAGTGTCAGCCTTGTCCGCCTCTTAAATAACAAAGAAAAGTAATTATTAACAGAGAACTGCTTTCTCCCTACCGAGAGTTCAGAGTAAGCACTATTCGCCAAAGAGTATTCAGTTGTTATATAAGCTATAGAACAAAACCGACATACTATATGTATGCGGGCATATCGATAAGAAAGGACAAACAAACGGATCAGTAGTAAATGATAGCATCCTCGGGTAGCACAGTGCAAAAGTTAACTACAGTTAAAATTATATGAAAATGTTTTATGATATGAAAGGTATTATATTTCCTGAAGCACAAGTCTATAAATTTCTAGAAATGTTGCATGACACAGTTGGAACAAATTTAATAATAGTTGCATTCTATCAATTCTATCCTTTTCTCTATTTTTTCTCGATATATCATTGGTGAACACTCACGTAATTATGGAAGCATTATAGTGAGGTTTGGTCGCACCAATTCCTTGATTGTACTTGGTAAAAGCTCCTAGAGCTAAATCGAAGCATGCCTCTCCACCAAAGGCAACACCATGAGCACCTATGGTTGCAGAAATGTCAACCATCGGGCTCCTCACCAAGGTCACCACTGCTAAACCGCATGGTCGCTGAAATGATGTACTTCTACCGATGGAACAAAGGGGTATCGTAAAAAATAAACTTAACTTACAATAATTGCCGTGAACTATCATAACAAAAGGTTTAAGAGAATTTTAATGAGGAAATTTGAGAGAAGCTATTACCTTAGTAGAGGGCACGACTTGAGACTATGAAAGTTGTTGAGATCCGTATAAATCACATCAACAATCCCTCATAAATTATCTATGCTTTAAATTTAGAAAACTAAAACATAATAAGAGACATCATAGCGCACCTTAGAATCAGGTCAACTTTGACATCAGTGGTGCAACCATATTTGTTCGGGTACCGACATCAAAAGCATAACGACATATTTTCTTTAGATCAAGAAAACTAATATCCCGAGAAATCAAGTCCAGAGATGGTTAGGTTTTACAAAAATTTTCGCATATAAATTGTAGAAGAAGAAAGGCATCGAGTTGGACAAAAACTACATCAACAAAGGCGCACATGATTATATTACCAATGTAAAGCAAATGACGAACTTGATTTGTTATGTAAGTGTGGTTTTATTCCAAGGAAAAACATTTAAAACAAAATGATTTGGTTCATAGGTTAGCAACAGAGCATGTAATGCTACATAATCACCAAGGCTTAAGGATAGCATAATGAGTTACAAGAGTTAAGAAAGAATCGTGATATGTAGAACTAGATAGATGACACAAAATAGAGCTTCCTAATTCTGGTTTGTGGTGTATTCTAGCCCTGAATGCAAGTGTGTTATTTACTCACTGATAGGAACAGGAAGAAAAAAAAAACAAGAATTTAAAACTTAACAAATAAATTTTCTGCTAAAAGCAATGAAAGTTGTTCAAGATTTTTTTCCTTTTCTTGTTACACCTTGTGCAAATGGAACACGAAAAATGAACATGAATAAACAATGATCACTTAATTTAACTCCTATCAGATGGAGCTAAATAGCCCAAGAGGATGGCCCCAACAAAGATGCATACCGCACCTATACCTTTTATCAATATGAAGTGAATTCAAGTTTTTATCTCAACCATTCATCTTGCCATCAAGGGCCCATGACAGAAGCCACAAACAGATATAAATCATTTTTTTACTGGAGAGAGAACAAGAAGATCTATGGGGTTCTTAACCAATGTTTCACTTGTACAGGTATGGATATGAATAAACAGATGTGCCAAATTAAAAAATTCAGGTTATGTGTATGTTGAACATATGTTTATTAATAATAAATAATAGGATTTTATACTTTCCCAGTCTTTTGTGTCTCAATGGGCGTCTCGGATGATATCACAAGTTACAACAGGTACGCTACGGGGCAATCTAGGAAAAGATGTCCCAATTCTCCGCAGATGTAACAGAGCCCCAGACGGGCTAGCATTCAACCGTAGAGCGTCCTCGGTGATAGCAATGGTCACAAATCACACCAAGGTCCACCATTGATAAGGTGCTATCACAGATCGCTCACAAATCTCCTAGTTGATCTCCTCTACCATGATAGATCACTATCGCCAGCAAGACAAAGCCCCTCTAAGATTACTCTCCCAAGCACTGTGGACTTTAATCATCAATTGGAGATCCACTTTCTGTTAGTGACATCATGTTTGCATTTTCATTTTGTTCTTGGTTATTTGCTTTCTTTAATAAAGTTATTAAACTTTTAGCCCAACCCTCTTCAGAGTCTGACTAGATCACAACAATAGCTCCCCAACAAAACTATTCATTTATACCATTCACCGATAGTTAAAGAGTTAGTTTAGAAATTACAACTTTTCTACCTATGGTGTGGATCATCCCACTCCTATAGGGATTGTTGTGATAGAATCCCTATCACTCTCTAATTACTACCTAATTGGAGAGGATCTAAATCCCTATAGCTATTAATCATTGTTATTCCCATTGAGTAGCCTTATTAGAATAGTGTGTGATATATATTGATCTTATAGACGTAGCATCATTTAGATCACTCTAAAACTTTCTAACTATGTGCACAAAATATGAAGAGAATAAAATAAATGTAATACCGACGATCAACTTACATAGAAAATTCTTATGGTCTTACCAAAAGATGATACTATGTAGAAGATAGTGTCAAAATGAAAAATAAACTGAGTCAATCTCTTTCTCGCAAAACCTATTTTAAAAGACAGATTATGCTTACTTTGCATTAAAAAAGTGAATAGTTCCCCAAAGATCAACAAATACGACTAAAATCGTGATCGAATCTTAAACAAGGCTTAACAACTCTCATATTCTTTCACTCGTCACAATATAAACCATTGTAATTTCATTTTCTTCCCACAGAAGCAAACAAAGCGAACAACGGTTGAGATGAACTTCAAGCATGTTCACAAGGAATCACAAGATGATTCCACAATGCTGATCGAAGGACATTACAGATTTCCAAGGGTCAAAAATGCCTAAAACCGAAAAGAACAAGAGACGGCCGAGACAACACGCATTAACGCATGAAACTAATCACCAACCGTAAGAAAAATCAATATATGTGGAAAATTTATATTGCTCACATCGGCTATCGGACCAACCAAAATTTCAATCCAAGACTTGTTCAAATCAAACTAAGGTTTGCAGTGCAAGTGATGCACCAAACTTGGGGGTCTTGCATGTGGCTCTCGTGTCAACCTCCCTGAGTCCGAGAATTGATTTTGGCCTAACCTCGATCAAGAAGGGCTTCAAGCTTGCCCGAATTGTTGAGTTTTGATCAGACCTGGTCTTACCATCGATGGCATAGACTCCTAAAATAGTAAAGGTATTCTTCTTTGTAGAGAAGCTTCGGTGATCTCCGCATCACTGTAGTCATTTGTTTCTTGTCCGGATGGTAAACATAGGAGGCCCCGAGTGTCGCCTTGTCCGCCCTTAATTAACAAAGAAAAGTAATTATTAACAGAGAACTGTTTCTCTCCCTACTGAGAGAGTTCAGAGTAAGCACTATTCGCCAAAGAGTATTCAGTTGTTATATAAGCTATAGAACAAAACTGACATACTATATGTATGCGGGGCATATCGATAAGAAAGGACAAACAAACGGACTGTAGTAAATGATAGCATCCTCAGGTAGCACAGTGCAAAAGTTAACTACAGTTAAAATTATATGAAAATGTTTTATGATATGAAAGGTATTATATTTCCTGAAGCACAAGTCTATAAATTTCTAGAAATGTTGCATGACACAGTTGGAACAAATTTAATAATAGTTGCATTCTATCAATTCTATCCTTTTCTATTTTTTCTGGATATATCATTGGTGAACACTCACAGATTATGGAAGCATTATAGTGAGGTTTGGTCGCACCAATTCCTTGATTGTACTTGGTAAAAGCTCCTAGAGCTAAATCGAAGCATGCCTCTCCACCAAAGGCAACACCATGAGCACCTATGGTTGCAGAAATGTCAACTACTGGGCTCCGCCTCAAGGTCACCACTGTTGCTAAACTGGCATGGTCGCTGAAATGATGTACTTCTACCTGATGGAACAAAGGGGTATCAGAAAAAAATAACCAGAACTTACAATAATTGCTGTAACTATCATAACAAAAGGTTTAAGAGAATTTTAATGAGGAAATTTGAGAGAAGCTATTACCTTAGTAGAGGGCACGACTTCAGAGACTATGAAAGTTGTTGAGATCCGTATAAATCACATCAACAATCCCTCATAAATTATCTATGCTTTAAATTTAGAAAACTAAAACATAATAAGAGACATCATAGCGCATCTTAGAATCAGGTCAACTTTGACATCAGTGGTGCAACCATATTTGTTCGGGTACCGACATCAAAAGCATAACGACATATTTTCTTTAGATCAAGAAAACTAATATCCCGAGAAATCAAGTCCGAGATGGTTAGGTTTTACAAAATTTTTCGGCATATAAATTGTAGAAGAAGAAAGGCATCGAGTTGGACAAAAACTACATCAACAAAGGCGCACATGATTATATTACCAATGTAAAGCAAATGACAGAACTTGATTTGTTATGTAAGTGTGGTTTTATTCCAAGGAAAAACATTTAAAACAAAATGATTTGGTTCATAGGTTAGCAACAGAGCATGTAATGCTACATAATCACCAAGGCTTAAGGATAGCATAATGAGTTACAAGAGTTAAGAAAGAATCGTATATGTAGAACTAGATAGATGACACAAAATAGAGCTTCCTAATTCGGTTTGTGGTGTATTCTAGCCCCGAATGCAAGTGTGTTATTTACTCACCGATAGGAACAGAAGAAAAAAAACAAGAATTTAAAACTTAACAAATAAATTTTCGCTAAAAGCAATGAAAGTTGTTCAAGATTTTTTCCTTTTCTTGTTACACCTTGTGCAAATGGAACACTAAAAATGAACATGAATAAACAATGATCACTTAATTTAACTCCTATCGATGGAGCTAAATAGCCCAAGAGGATGGCCCCAACAAAGATGCATACCGCATCTATACCTTTTATCAATATGAAGTGAATTCAAGTTTTATCTCAACCATTCATCTTGCCATCAAGGGCCCATGACGTAGCCACAAACAGATATAAATCATTTTTTTACTGGAGAGAGAACAAGAAGATCTATGGTGTTCTTAACCAATGTTTCACTTGTACAGGTATGGATATGAATAAACAGATGTGCCAAATTAAAAAATTCAGGTTATGTGTATGTTGAACATATGTTTATTAATAATAAATAATAGGATTTTATACTTTCCCAGTCTTTTGTGTCTCAATGGGCGTCTCGGATGATATCACAAGTTACAACAGGTACGCTACGGGGCAATCTAGGAAAAGATGTCACAATTCTCCGCAGATGTAACAGAGCCCCAGACGGGCTAGCATTCAACCGTAGAGCGTCCTCGGTGATAGCAATGGTCACAAATCACGCCAAGGTCCACCATTGATAAGGTGCTATCACAGATCGCTCACAAATCTCCTAGTTGATCTCCTCTACCATGATAGATCACTACTGCCAGGCAGTACAAAGCCCCCCTCTAAGATTACTCTCCCAGTACCTCGTGGACTTTAATCATCAATTGGAGATCCACTTTCTGTTAGTGACATCATGTTTGCATTTTCATTTTGTTCTTGGTTATTTGCTTTCTTTAATAAAGTTATTAAACTTTTAGCCCAACCCTCTTCTAGAGTTCGACTAGATCACAACAATAGCTCCCCAACAAAACTATTCATTTATACCATTCACCGATAGTTAAAGAGTTAGTTTAGAAATTACAACTTTTCTACCTATGGTGTGGATCATCCCACTCCTATAGGGATTGTTGTGATAGAATCCCTATCACTCTCTAATTACTACCTAATTGGAGAGGATCTAAATCCCTATAGCTATTAATCATTGTTATTCCCATTGAGTAGCCTTATTAGAATAGTGTGTGATATATATTGATCTTATAGACGTAGCATCATTTAGATCACTCTAAAACTTTCTAACTATGTGCACAAAATATGAAGAGAATAAAATAAATGTAATACCGACGTATCAACTTACATAGAAAATTCTTATGGTCTTACCAAAAGATGATACTATGTAGAAGATAGTGTCAAAATGAAAAATAAATCTGGAGTCAATCTCTTTCTGCAAAACCTATTTTAAAAAGACTGATTATGCTTACTTTGCATTAAAAAAGTGAATAGTTCCCCAAGATCAACAAATACGACTAAAATCGTGATCGAATCTTAAACAAGGCTAACAACTCTGTTATTCTTTCACTCGTCACAATATAAACCATTGTAATTTCATTTTCTTCCCACAGAAGCAAACAAAGCGAACAACGGTTGAGATGAACTTCAAGCACGCTCACAAGGAATCACAAGCATGCATTCCACAACAAGGATCGAAGGACATTACAGATTTCCAAAGGTCAAAAATGCCTAAAACCGAAAAAGAACAAGAGACGCCGAGACAACACGCATAACGTATGAAACTAATCACCAACCGTAAGAAAAATCAATATATGTGGAAAATTTATATTGCCTGCATCGGCTATCGGACCAACCAAAATTTCAATCCAAGACTTGTTCAAATCAAACTAAGGTTTGCAGTGCAAGTGATGCACCAAACTTGGGGGTCTTGCACAGGCTCTCGTGTCAACCTCCCGGTGAGTCCGAGAATTGATTTTGGCCTAACCTCAGATCAAGAAGGGCTTCAAGCTTGCCCAATTGTTGAGTTTTGATCAGACCGGTCTTACCATCGATGGCATAGACTCCTAAAATAGTAAAGGTATTCTTCTTTGTAGAGAAGCTTCTGGTGATCTCCGCGACCGCTGTAGTCATTTGTTTCTTGTCTGGATGGTAAACATAGGAGGCCCTGAGAGTGTCGCCCTTGTCCGCCCTTAAATAACAAAGAAAAGTAATTATTAACAGAGAACTGTTTCTCTCCCTACTGAGAGAGTTCAGAGTAAGCACTATTCGCCAAAGAGTATTCAGTTGTTATATAAGCTATAGAACAAAACTGACATACTATATGTATGCGGGGCATATCGATAAGAAAGGACAAACAAACGGATCAGTAGTAAATGATAGCATCCTCGTAGCACAAGGCAAAAGTTAACTACGCTTAAAATTATATGAAAATGTTTTATGATATGAAAGGTATTATATTTCCAAGCACAAGTCTATAAATTTCTAGAAATGTTGCATGACACAGTTGGAACAAATTTAATAATAGTTGCATTCTATCAATTCTATCCTTTTCTCTCTATTTTTTTCTGGATATATCATTGGTGAACACTCACAGAATTATGGAAGCATTATAGTGAGGTTTGGTCGCACCAATTCCTTGATTGTACTTGGTAAAAGCTCCTAGAGCTAAATCGAAGCATGCCTCTCCACCAAAGGCAACACCATGAGCACCTATGGTTGCGAAATGTCAACTACCGGGCTCACCAAGGTCACCACTGCTAAACCGCATGGTCGCTGAAATGATGTACTTCTACCGATGGAACAAAGGGGTATCGAAAAAATAACTTAACTTACAATAATTGCCGTGAACTATCATAACAAAAGGTTTAAGAGAATTTTAATGAGGAAATTTGAGAGAAGCTATTACCTTAGTAGAGGGCACGACTTCAGAGACTATGAAAGTTGTTGAGATCCGTATAAATCACATCAACAATCCCTCATAAATTATCTATGCTTTAAATTTAGAAAACTAAAACATAATAAGAGACATCATAGCGCACCTTAGAATCAGGTCAACTTTGACATCAGTGGTGCAACCATATTTGTTCGGGTACCGACATCAAAAGCATAACGACATATTTTCTTTAGATCAAGAAAACTAATATCCCGAAATCAAGTCCGAGATGGTTAGGTTTTACAAAATTTTTCGCATATAAATTGTAGAAGAAGAAAGGCATCGAGTTGGACAAAAACTACATCAACAAAGGCGCATATGATTATATTACCAATGTAAAGCAAATGACGAACTTGATTTGTTATGTAAGTGTGGTTTTATTCCAAGGAAAAACATTTAAAACAAAATGATTTGGTTCATAGGTTAGCAACAGAGCATGTAATGCTACATAATCACCAAGGCTTAAGGATAGCATAATGAGTTACAAGAGTTAAGAAAGAATCGTGATATGTAGAACTAGATAGATGACACAAAATAGAGCTTCCTAATTCGGTTTGTGGTGTATTCTAGCCCGAATGCAAGTGTGTTATTTACTCACCGATAGGAACAGGAAGAAAAAAAACAAGAATTTAAAACTTAACAAATAAATTTTACGCTAAAAGCAATGAAAGTTGTTCAAGATTTTTTCCTTTTCTTGTTACACCTTGTGCAAATGGAACACTAAAAATGAACATGAATAAACAATGATCACTTAATTTAACTCCTATCGATGGAGCTAAATAGCCCAAGAGGATGGCCCCAACAAAGATGCATACCAGACCTATACCTTTTTATCAATATGAAGTGAATTCAAGTTTTTATCTCAACCATTCATCTTGCCATCAAGGGCCCATGACAGAAGCCACAAACAGATATAAATCATTTTTACCGAGAGAGAACAAGAAGATCTATGGGGTTCTTAACCAATGTTTCACTTGTATGTGTATGGATATGAATAAACAGATGTGCCAAATTAAAAATTCAGGTTATGTGTATGTTGAACATATGTTTATTAATAATAAATAATAGGATTTTATACTTTCCCAGTCTTTTGTGTCTCAATGGGCGTCTCGGATGATATCACAAGTTACAACAGGTACGCTACGGGGCAATCTAGGAAAAGATGTCCCAATTCTCCGCAGATGTAACAGAGCCCCGTGACGGCTAGCATTCAACCGTAGAGCGTCCTCGGTGATAGCAATGGTCACAAATCACACCAAGGTCCACCATTGATAAGGTGCTATCACAGATCGCCACAAATCTCCTAGTTGATCTCCTCTACCATGATAGATCACTACCGCCAGCAAGACAAAGCCCCCTCTAAGATTACTCTCCCAAGCACTGTGGACTTTAATCATCAATTGAGATCCACTTTCTGTTAGTGACATCATGTTTGCATTTTCATTTTGTTCTTGGTTATTTGCTTTCTTTAATAAAGTTATTAAACTTTTAGCCCAACCCTCTTCTAGCCCGACTAGATCACGGCAATAGCTCCCCAACAAAACTATTCATTTATACCATTCACCGATAGTTAAAGAGTTAGTTTAGAAATTACAACTTTTCTACCTATGGTGTGGATCATCCCACTCCTATAGGGATTGTTGTGATAGAATCCCTATCACTCTCTAATTACTACCTAATTGGAGAGGATCTAAATCCCTATAGCTATTAATCATTGTTATTCCCATTGAGTAGCCTTATTAGAATAGTGTGTGATATATATTGATCTTATAGACGTAGCATCATTTAGATCACTCTAAAACTTTCAGAACTATGTGCACAAAATATGAAGAGAATAAAATAAACAGAACAGTCTGACGTATCAACTTACATAGAAAATTCTTATGGTCTTACCAAAAGATGATACTATGTAGAAGATAGTGTCAAAATGAAAAATAAATCTGGAGTCAATCTCTTTCTGCAAAACCTATTTTAAAAAGACAGATTATGCTTACTTTGCATTAAAAAAGTGAATAGTTCCCCAAAGATCAACAAATACGACTAAAATCGATCGAATCTTAAACAAGGCTTAACAACTCTGTTATTCTTTCACTCGTCACAATATAAACCATTGTAATTTCATTTTCTTCCCACAGAAGCAAACAAAGCTTAACAACGGTTGAGATGAACTTCAAGCATGTTCACAAGGAATCACAAGATGATTCCACAAATGTGATCGAAGGACATTACAGATTTCCATGGGTCAAAAATGCCTAAAACCGAAAAAGAACAAGAGACGCCGAGACAACACGCATAACGCATGAAACTAATCACCAACCGTAAGAAAAATCAATATATGTGGAAAATTTATATTGCTCAGCATCGCTATCGGACCAACCAAAATTTCAATCCAAGACTTGTTCAAATCAAACTAAGGTTTGCAGGCAAGTGACACCAAACTTGGGGGTCTTGCATGGCTCTCGTGTCAACCTCCCGGTGAGTCCGAGAATTGATTTTGGCCTAACCTCAGATCAAGAAGGGCTTCAAGCTTGCCCGAATTGTTGAGTTTTGATCAGACCGGTCTTACCATCGATGGCATAGACTCCTAAAATAGTAAAGGTATTCTTCTTTGTAGAGAAGCTTCGTGATCTCCGCATCACTGTAGTCATTTGTTTCTTGTCCGGATGGTAAACATAGGAGGCCCCGAGTGTCGCCTTGTCCTCTTAATTAACAAAGAAAAGTAATTATTAACAGTTGTTTCTCTCCCTCTTGAGAGTTCGAGTAAGCACTATTCGCCAAAGAGTATTCAGTTGTTATATAAGCTATAGAACAAAACCGACATACTATATGTATGCGGGCATATCGATAAGAAAGGACAAACAAACGGATCAGTAGTAAATGATAGCATCCTCGTGTAGCACAAGGCAAAAGTTAACTACAGCTAAAATTATATGAAAATGTTTTATGATATGAAAGGTATTATATTTCCAAGCACAAGTCTATAAATTTCTAGAAATGTTGCATGACACAGTTGGAACAAATTTAATAATAGTTGCATTCTATCAATTCTATCCTTTTCTCTATTTTTCTCGATATATCATTGGTGAACACTCACGTGATTATGGAAGCATTATAGTGAGGTTTGGTCGCACCAATTCCTTGATTGTACTTGGTAAAAGCTCCTAGAGCTAAATCGGCATGCCTCTCCACCAAAGGCAACACCATGAGCACCTATGGTTGCGTAAATGTCAACCATCGGGCTCACCAAGGTCACCACTGCTAAACCGGCATGGTCGCTGAAATGATGTACTTCTACCGATGGAACAAAGGGGTATCGTAAAAATAACCGTAACTTACAATAATTGTCAGAACTATCATAACAAAAGGTTTAAGAGAATTTTAATGAGGAAATTTGAGAGAAGCTATTACCTTAGTAGAGGGCACGACTTCAGAGACTATGAAAGTTGTTGAGATCCGTATAAATCACATCAACAATCCCTCATAAATTATCTATGCTTTAAATTTAGAAAACTAAAACATAATAAGAGACATCATAGCGCATCTTAGAATCAGGTCAACTTTGACATCAGTGGTGCAACCATATTTGTTCCGGGTACCGACATCAAAAGCATAACGACATATTTTCTTTAGATCAAGAAAACTAATATCCCGAGAAATCAAGTCCGAGATGGTTAGGTTTTACAAAATTTTTCGATATAAATTGTAGAAGAAGAAAGGCATCAGAGTTGGACAAAAAACTACATCAACAAAGGCAGACATGATTATATTACCAATGTAAAGCAAATGACAGAACTTGATTTGTTATGTAAGTGTGGTTTTATTCCAAGGAAAAAACATTTAAAACAAAATGATTTGGTTCATAGGTTAGCAACAGGAGCATGTAATGCTACATAATCACCAAGGCTTAAGGATAGCATAATGAGTTACAGTAGTTAAGAAAGAATCGTATATGTAGAACTAGATAGATGACACAAAATAGAGCTTCCTAATTCTGGTTTGTGGTGTATTCTAGCCCTGAATGCAAGTGTGTTATTTACTCACTGATAGGAACAGGAAGAAAAAAAAAACAAGAATTTAAAACTTAACAAATAAATTTTCTGCTAAAAGCAATGAAAGTTGTTCAAGATTTTTTTCCTTTTCTTGTTACACCTTGTGCAAATGGAACACGAAAAATGAACATGAATAAACAATGATCACTTAATTTAACTCCTATCAGATGGAGCTAAATAGCCCAAGAGGATGGCCCCAACAAAGATGCATACCGCATCTATACCTTTTATCAATATGAAGTGAATTCAAGTTTTTATCTCAACCATTCATCTTGCCATCAAGGGCCCATGACAGAAGCCACAAACAGATATAAATCATTTTTTTACTGGAGAGAGAACAAGAAGATCTATGGTGTTCTTAACCAATGTTTCACTTGTATGTATGGATATGAATAAACAGATGTGCCAAATTAAAAATTCAGGTTATGTGTATGTTGAACATATGTTTATTAATAATAAATAATAGGATTTTATACTTTCCCGTCTTTTGTGTCTCAATGGGCGCCTCTGATGATATCACAAGTTACAACAGTACGCTTACGGGCAATCTAGGAAAAGATGTCACAATTCTCCGAGATGTAACAGAGCCCCGTGACGGCTAGCATTCAACCGTAGAGCGCCCCTGATAGCAATGGTCACAAATCACAGCCAAGGTCCACCATTGATAAGGTGCTATCACAGATCGCCACAAATCTCCTAGTTGATCTCCTCTACCATGATAGATCACTACTGCCAGGCAGTACAAAGCCCCCCTCTAAGATTACTCTCCCAGTACCTCGTGGACTTTAATCATCAATTGGAGATCCACTTTCTGTTAGTGACATCATGTTTGCATTTTCATTTTGTTCTTGGTTATTTGCTTTCTTTAATAAAGTTATTAAACTTTTAGCCCAACCCTCTTCGGTAGCCTGACTAGATCACAACAATAGCTCCCCAACAAAAACTATTCATTTATACCATTCACCGATAGTTAAAGAGTTAGTTTAGAAATTACAACTTTTCTACCTATGGTGTGGATCATCCCACTCCTATAGGGATTGTTGTGATAGAATCCCTATCACTCTCTAATTACTACCTAATTGGAGAGGATCTAAATCCTATAGCTATTAATCATTGTTATTCCCATTGAGTAGCCTTATTAGAATAGTGTGTGATATATATTGATCTTATAGACGTAGCATCATTTAGATCACTCTAAAACTTTCTAACTATGTGCACAAAATATGAAGAGAATAAAATAAATGTAATACCGACGATCAACTTACATAGAAAATTCTTATGGTCTTACCAAAAGATGATACTATGTAGAAGATAGTGTCAAAATGAAAAATAAACTGAGTCAATCTCTTCTCAAGAAAACCTATTTTAAAAAGACTGATTATGCTTACTTTGCATTAAAAAAGTGAATAGTTCCCCAAAGATCAACAAATACGACTAAAATCGTGATCGAATCTTAAACAAGGCTAACAACTCTCTGTTATTCTTTCACTCGTCACAATATAAACCATTGTAATTTCATTTTCTTCCCACAGAAGCAAACAAAGCTTAACAACGGTTGAGATGAACTTCAAGCACATTCACAAGGAATCACAAGATGCATTCCACAACAAGGATCGAAGGACATTACAGATTTCCAAAGGTCAAAAATGCCTAAAACCGAAAAGAACAAGAGACGCCGAGACAACACGCATAACGCATGAAACTAATCACCAACCGTAAGAAAAATCAATATATGTGGAAAATTTATATTGCTCGCATCGCTATCGGACCAACCAAAATTTCAATCCAAGACTTGTTCAAATCAAACTAAGGTTTGCGTGCAAGTGACAGACCAAACTTGGGGACTTGCACGGGGCTCTCGTGTCAACCTCCCTGAGTCCGAGAATTGATTTTGGCCTAACCTCAGATCAAGAAGGGCTTCAAGCTTGCCCGAATTGTTGAGTTTTGACTGTAGACTGGTCTTACCATCGATGGCATAGACTCCTAAAATAGTAAAGGTATTCTTCTTTGTAGAGAAGCTTCTGGTGATCTCCGCGACCGCTGTAGTCATTTGTTTCTTGTCTGGATGGTAAACATAGGAGGCCCTGAGAGTGTCGCCCTTGTCCGCCCTTAAATAACAAAGAAAAGTAATTATTAACAGAGAACTGTTTCTCTCCCTACTGAGAGAGTTCAGAGTAAGCACTATTCGCCAAAGAGTATTCAGTTGTTATATAAGCTATAGAACAAAACTGACATACTATATGTATGCGGGGCATATCGATAAGAAAGGACAAACAAACGGACTGTAGTAAATGATAGCATCCTCGTAGCACAAAGGCAAAAGTTAACTACGCTAAAATTATATGAAAATGTTTTATGATATGAAAGGTATTATATTTCCAAGCACAAGTCTATAAATTTCTAGAAATGTTGCATGACACAGCTTGGAACAAATTTAATAATAGTTGCATTCTATCAATTCTATCCTTTTCTCTCTATTTTTTTCTGGATATATCATTGGTGAACACTCACAGGATTATGGAAGCATTATAGTGAGGTTTGGTCGCACCAATTCCTTGATTGTACTTGGTAAAAGCTCCTAGAGCTAAATCGAAGCATGCCTCTCCACCAAAGGCAACACCATGAGCACCTATGGTTGCAGAAATGTCAACTACTGGGCTCACCAAGGTCACCATCGCTGCTAAACCGGCATGGTCGCTGAAATGATGTACTTCTACCGATGGAACAAAGGGGTATCGTAAAAATAACTTAACTTACAATAATTGTCAGAACTATCATAACAAAAGGTTTAAGAGAATTTTAATGAGGAAATTTGAGAGAAGCTATTACCTTAGTAGAGGGCACGACTTCAGAGACTATGAAAGTTGTTGAGATCTGGTATAAATCACATCAACAATCCCCTCATAAATTATCTATGCTTTAAATTTAGAAAACTAAAACATAATAAGAGACATCATAGCGTACCTTAGAATCTGTGTCAACTTTGACATCAGTGGTGCAACCATATTTGTTAAGATGCAGACATCAAAAGCATAACGACATATTTTCTTTAGATCAGCAAAACTAATATCCTGAGAAATCAAGTCCAGAGATGGTTAGGTTTTACAAAATTTTTCGGCATATAAATTGTAGAAGAAGAAAGGCATCAGAGTTGGACAAAAAACTACATCAACAAAGGCGCACATGATTATATTACCAATGTAAAGCAAATGACGTAACTTGATTTGTTATGTAAGTGTGGTTTTATTCCAAGGAAAAACATTTAAAACAAAATGATTTGGTTCATAGGTTAGCAACAGAGCATGTAATGCTACATAATCACCAAGGCTTAAGGATAGCATAATGAGTTACAGAGTTAAGAAAGAATCGTGATATGTAGAACTAGATAGATGACACAAAATAGAGCTTCCTAATTCGGTTTGTGGTGTATTCTAGCCCGAATGCAAGTGTGTTATTTACTCACCGATAGGAACAGGAAGAAAAAAAAACAAGAATTTAAAACTTAACAAATAAATTTTCTGCTAAAAGCAATGAAAGTTGTTCAAGATTTTTTTCCTTTTCTTGTTACACCTTGTGCAAATGGAACACGAAAAATGAACATGAATAAACAATGATCACTTAATTTAACTCCTATCAGATGGAGCTAAATAGCCCAAGAGGATGGCCCCAATAGCATGCATACCAGACCTATACCTTTTTATCAATATGAAGTGAATTCAAGTTTTTATCTCAACCATTCATCTTGCCATCAAGGGCCCATGACAGAAGCCACAAACGATATAAATCATTTTTACCGAGAGAGAACAAGAAGATCTATGGTGTTCTTAACCAATGTTTCACTTATGCAGTATGGATATGAATAAACAGATGTGCCAAATTAAAAATTCAGGTTATGTGTATGTTGAACATATGTTTATTAATAATAAATAATAGGATTTTATACTTTCCCAGTCTTTTGTGTCTCAATGGGCGTCTCGGATGATATCACAAGTTACAACAGGTACGATACGGGGCAACCTAGGAAAAGATGCCCCAATTCTCCGCAGATGTAACAGAGCCCCAGACGGGCTAGCATTCAACCGTAGAGCGTCCTCGGTGATAGCAATGGTCACAAATCACAGTCAAGGTCCTCCATTGATAAGGTGCTATCAGCGTCCTGCTCACAAATCTCCTAGTTGATCTCCTCTACCATGATAGATCACTACTGCCAGGCAGTACAAAGCCCCCCTCTAAGATTACTCTCCCAGTACCTCGTGTTCGCGGTAAAAGTCGGTTTTGTATTCATTGTTGTTGAACTCGTTTACAGCTTCTTGGGCCTACAACAAAATTCAAACAAAAAAGAAAAATGCCTTTCTTATTTCAGGCGTACAATGAAAACGAAAATTACAACTTTTTCCTTTTGTGAACAAACACTCGGATCTCTATTATTCGGGATCCTCGCTTGTGTGGGTTCTTTGCCTGTGCCGGGGACTTGAATCATCCGTGGACCACCGCGCAATTCGATCCGTGAAACCCGGTTCGAACTACAGACGGAAGGGGCTCGCTTACCTAAGGAAACAAAACGCCTAAGGGGATCACACTCACGGCGAGAGGATCGCCTTCGTGGATCACACTCACGAAGGAGAGGATCACGAGCGGTGAGATCTACTAGGAGAAATCACAGCTATTCTCAGAGTCGACTCAATTCTACCTCGCGATTGTAGATCTGGACGTCGATCAACTCGTGCTTGCTCGAATCGTCGCCGACGCTCAGATCTCGCGAGAACTCTCTCACAAATATCGAAAATCCAACCTCCAAAATCACCGAAAATCCCCAAAATCCAACCTTTTTATCGAGGAAGACCCCCTATTTATAGGATGGGGAACAGGCGCCACAAGTGGCTCGGCCACTTGGCCGAGCCACCTCTACTGTTGTCGGCGGTCTACCATGATGGCCGAGCCACCTCTACCACTTGGCCGAGGTAATTCGCGCCCGCTTGCCGCTTTTCGCCGTTTCGCTATTTTTCTCGATCTTCCGGGCTTAGGTCCTGCCTATTCTGACTCTTGATTTTTCCCGGACTTAGATTCCGTCTGTATTTGGCTCCGGGACTAACTCTTGGTTTGTTCCGATTCAACAGCTCTGAAATCTGAACGTCTATTCAAGTCCGGTTTAAACCGTGCTTGTGACGCTGTGGGTTTGCCGTCGGGTTCGTGCCTCAACGATTCGACGTCCGTATCATCCGATGGGTTGTCATTCGCCGACTTCCCGTCACGAGTTGGTTTCGGGGATTTTGTAAGTATTTTTCAACGCCTACAGATACCCCCTCCAAAGTGTTCCAGTCTCGTTCTTTTATAGGCGAAGCTCGAATACTTTGACATGATGGTTCCCGCCTTCGGCAGAGGGTCCCAAAGTTAGCTTCAAGTCTTCGATTCTTTCAGATCATCCGCTTTGTAGGATTTACGATAAGGTCCGCGGTCTTTGCATTTATTGTCCGACCGCTTGTTGAAATCTTGATTCAAGTCGGTGGGTGAGTTTTATTTGTAACTCGTGGTCGGTTGGTTGTTGTTTGACTAACCATCGACTTTTGGACTTCTACGATATCGGCAAACTCCTTGTTGGCGACACGCTGATCGGTGTCAATACGTGGAATTTCATAACCCTCAATCGGCTAATTCTTCCATCATCATGTGTGTTGTTGGTTTGACCACAGTGGGAGGAAAAATCTTTTCATGGAGATATCCTCCGAGGATTCCTTGTCGAAACAGGAGACCATTTGGCCTTCAACCATCGTCCTAGCCTTCAATCGGCGAGTGCGACGTGTTGACCGTTGTTGGGATATGATTATCCACAGCGGAGAAGTTTCTTCGAGACTAGACACGCTTGTCCTGTCAACATGATTTTCATGCCTCGCCGATTATTCCTTTTTGGATATTATGGTGGGAGGAAATTAAGGGTTATCGAAGTTATCCTTAAGAATATGGGTTTATTCTCCGTGAACTTCTTGTTAAAAATTAGGAAACAGCTTTATACCGTATTCCTCGATTGAGTAGGATTAGGCGACGCTGATTTGCGACGATCGAAGTTATCCCTAAGAATATCTTTTATGGAAATATTCTTCCGTGAACTTCTCGACAAATTAGGAAACAGCTTTATACTGTAGTCCTATTTGGAGTAGGATTAGGCGACGCTGATTAGCCGATGCAATCCGCGACGATCGAAGTTATCCCTAAGAATATTTTTATGGAAATATTCTTCCTGAACTTCTCGACAAATTAGGAAACAGCTTTATACCGTATTCCGATTGAGTAGGATTAGGCGACGCTGATTGGCGCCGATGCAATCCAAGACGATCGAAGTTATCCCTAAGAATATTTTTATGGAAATATTCTTCCGAACTTCTACAAATTAGGAAACAGTTTATACCGTATTCCTGATTGAGTAGGATTAGGCGACGCTGATTAGCGCCGATGCAATCCAAGACGATCGAAGTTATCCCTAAGAATATTTTTATGGAAATATTCTTCCGAACTTCTACAAATTAGGAAACAGTTTATACCGTATTCCGATTGAGTAGGATTAGGCGACGCTGATTAGCCGATGCAATCCGCATCGATCGAAGTTATCCCTAAGAATATTTTTATGGAAATATTCTTCCGAACTTCTCGACAAATTAGGAAACAGTTTATACCGTATTCTCGATTGAGTAGGATTAGGCGACGCGCTGATTAGCCGATGCAATCCGCACGATCGAAGTTATCCCTAAGAATATTTTTATGGAAATATTCTTCCTGAACTTCGACAAATTAGGAAACAGCTTTATACCGTATTCCGATTGAGTAGGATTAGCGACGCTGATTGGCGCCGATGCAATCCGCAGACGATCGAAGTTATCCCTAAGAATATTTTTATGGAAATATTCTTCCGAACTCGACAAATTAGGAAACAGTTTATACCGTATTCTCGATTGAGTAGGATTAGGCGACGCTGATTAGCCGATGCAATCCGCAGACGATCGAAGTTATCCCTAAGAATATTTTTATGGAAATATTCTTCCGAACTTCTACAAATTAGGAAACAGCTTTATACCGTATTCCTCGATTGAGTAGGATTAGCGACGCTGATTAGCCGATGCAATCCGCACGATCGAAGTTATCCCTAAGAATATTTTTATGGAAATATTCTTCCGAACTTCGACAAATTAGGAAACAGCTTATACTCAGATTCCCGATTGAGTAGGATTAGGCGACGCTGATTTGCGCCGATGCAATCCGCGACGATCGAAGTTATCCCTAAGAATATTTTTATGGAAATATTCTTCCGAACTTCTCGACCAATTAGAAAACAGCTTTATACCGATTCCTGATTGAGTAGGATTAGCGACGCTGATTAGCCGCCGATGCAATCCGCGACGATCGAAGTTATCCCTAAGAATATTTTTATGGAAATATTCTTCCGAACTTCTACAAATTAGGAAACAGCTTATACTCAGATTCCCGATTGAGTAGGATTAGCGACGCTGATTAGCCGCCGATGCAATCCAAGACGATCGAAGTTATCCCTAAGAATATTTTTATGGAAATATTCTTCCTGAACTTCGACAAATTAGGAAACAGCTTTATACTCAGATTCCTCGATTGAGTAGGATTAGCGACGCTGATTAGCCGATGCAATCCGCACGATCGAAGTTATCCCTAAGAATATTTTTATGGAAATATTCTTCCGGAACTTCGACAAATTAGGAAACAGCTTTATACCGTATTCCCGATTGAGTAGGATTAGCGACGCTGATTTGGCCGATGCAATCCGCACGATCGAAGTTATCCCTAAGAATATTTTTATGGAAATATTCTTCCGAACTTCTCGATTAGGCGACGCGCTGATTAGCGCCGATGCAATCCGCGACGATCGAAGTTATCCCTAAGAATATTTTTATGGAAATATTCTTCCGAACTTCTCGACAAATTAGGAAACAGCTTTATACCGTATTCTCGATTGAGTAGGATTAGGCGACGCTGATTAGCGCCGATGCAATCCGCGACGATCGAAGTTATCCCTAAGAATATTTTTATGGAAATATTCTTCCGAACTTCGACAAATTAGGAAACAGCTTTATACCGTATTCTCGATTGAGTAGGATTAGGCGACGCGCTGATTAGCGCCGATGCAATCCGCGACGATCGAAGTTATCCCTAAGAATATTTTTATGAAAATATTCTTCCGAACTTCTCGACAAATTAGGAAACAGCTTTATACCGTATTCCCGATTGAGTAGGATTAGGCGACGCTGCTGATTAGCCGCCGATGCAATCCGACGATCGAAGTTATCCCTAAGAATATTTTTATGGAAATATTCTTCCGGAACTTCGACAAATTAGGAAACAGTTTATACTCGTATTCCTGATTGGAGTAGGATTAGGCGACGCGTTGATTTGCGTCGATGGGGGCCTTCGCGAGGTGTTATCCTGCCGAATAAATCTTCAGAATCTTTCCAAATGTAGCGGAGGGAGTAGAAGCCAATCAACGGACTGATTTGGCACTATTTTGACATCCGGATAAGGTTCCAATTAGGACTCCTAATTAGGGGCTGATTAGAGTCCTAATTAGAATTGATTTGGGCCCATTAGGAGTTGTTATAAATACCCATGATCCCCCTTTGCCTCTGACCTAGGCCGACCCCCCTTGGTGTTCTTTTTCTCTTGTTTTCATCTCGTCTCTCGCCGTCTCATCTCTCTCAAACAACGAGGTACATGCACGAGTGTTTTACAACGCCTTTTTTTCTTCTTTTTCTCTTCTTCTTGTGCGTGCAGGGGACGCGGACCGCGAGCGGAGAGGAACGAGGGCGCTGCGATCGGTGGCGGCGCGCTTAGCGGCGCATGGCTGGCTACTGGCGGGCGCACTGGGCTGTCAAGGCGCCTGAAGGCCATTGGCCAAGGGCCATTGCCATGTCGGGCGCTCGCCGGTGCTCTCGGCGTCGGTGGTGTAGTCCATTGGTGTCCGGCTTTTTGACACTTTATTTGTTGATTTTCAACTGTATCCGACTCTATTTGTCCTCTTTTGTAGTTTCCGGCGTCGCCGCTAAGGTCTCATGTTCCAAGGGTCGATCAACTCGATGCCGCTGCGGAATGCACGCCTCCTTCTTTGGTGGTGCGCCCGGCGTTATCATCTTCATTATATATATCGTTGTATCCCAGCAGCTCTCCTTTGTGAGGCGATTGGGAAGAGCCGAATCCTCCTTTGTGGGGACCGACGCTTCAGATTCTCGCTTTCATCTTCTCATGTGTACACTCGCTAACGCCCGCTTCGCTCTCCTTTGTGAGGCGATTGGGAAGAGCCAAATTCTCCTTCGTGGAGGATTGAGGCTTCAAAGATCACCCGCCTCGATATCTTTAACAGAGCGATTTCATACCGTACTCTCGCTCAGAACGGGATATATTGTCGCTTTGTTTACACGACTATATTTATCGTTCTCCGGGTATTCGATATGGATGAAATCGTCGTATTCGCTATAAGGTCGTGACTCTATCTATGCAAGATGAATTCAACGCCTTTACTAACTGAATATTTTTGATTTCAGTTGATTATTCCTCGGAGTTTTTCCGACTTACGCGGTTGATGGGCCATAGTGAATATTATTCCACGGGCGACGATCCCGCGATTTTATCTCACCTCGATTTGCACCCTAGACATCGGAGGCTTATCTGATCAGAGTTGAGGGGAGTTCCGCCTTCTCGGACTATTGGTCACCGACACGCCACTTGTAAAGACACCACCCATCGAACCTTTGCAAAAATGATTATCGTTCGGCGACTCGCTTAAGAATCCGGATACGCCTCTTATCGAGTGAGAGGTGGTTGAACAAAACGACGGAGGTCCTTTGTATATTCCCTGATACCTCGCCTCTCATTGACCGATCTCGACACCATGCCGGACACGCCAGATGTTCAAGGCCCGACCGAGGAGCATGATCATATCCATTGCGGATTTATTACCCGCCAGCCAGCCTGTGTTCCAACAGAATCGATCATCGGCCTTCATCCCTAATTGTGGGTTGGACACACCGCCCGTAATGAGCTTTTGTTCCTCGCCGACTTTGAAGAATCGCCCGCTACGCTAGCAGAGATGCCGCCATCTAGTCATAGATTTTACGGTTGGGTTCACTCATCGTAAACATTGGTGGGTCGCCGACCAACTACGCCCTCAACCGATGGGATGGAGAACTTCGTGACGCATACCAGATTCGCCGATTCGTGCCACCATGTATGGTCTTCCAATCAGCCAACCATTTCTTCACCTTATTCGAGCTCTATAATCCGATTCGAATACATTTTTCACCAAACATGGCGAGTTGGGGCTGGCTTTACATGAGATGTACCGAATTTCAGGTTTACCCATGGGGAAGATGTCAGACGAGTACTTCCTTCCAATCAGAACCGAGCCTACCAAGAAACACACACCAATCGCTACAAGACTTTATGGGATCTCACTTGTCATTATTATATAGCTCTGGCCCAATCTGAACCTTGCGCCAAAAGAAAATTGCAAGTGAATCTGAAGCAGTTTGCCAATTACTTGTTCTAGCATTTGGAGGACAAGTCTGGCGAGGATATATGTGAACTGTCACCGCTCACTCCTTCGAAGGTTAATGAACTGATCGAGAGGTCCGAGGCTAACTCCTATACGCTCAGCTACGCCGAAGATGGTTTTCCCCCAGGGACCAAGTTTGCAATCTTTCTGTGGCATGCGGTAAAGCCTATCCAACCAACAACTCTTCTAGCCGGCTATCTTGCAATCTGGCTAAAGAAATGTGTGGTTCCCTATCAATCTGATGATGCTTTACCTTTGGAGGTCCTTTACCCTGCAGTTCAGCTTGCCCATAAGAAGGAACTCTCCTTCCGTAATGGTGGCCAATATTCACCATGGATTATGCATATAGTCCGAAGCGCATCGAGAAAGGATGAGCCATCATCATGTATTCCTTCCGTCCGGTAGAGCTCCCATATACCTATTTGATGGCTTGGCTGGTTCTTCATCGCCCGACATGATGTCGGCACCGGTTCTACAGATTCGCCTACTCCTTTCTTGCGGTTGGTAGAGGATTGCGATGGAAGGGCGTGGCTTTACAGAGATCAAGAAACGATGCATTCATAAAGGGTGGATCTTTTCCGATGTTTTCCTCGATTCTCGGTCAATATGGTGAGTCCTTGGTCGACGAGGAGGTGCCAAGACACGCAGACTTCGCTTGACATTACCGTTTAACCGGCTAGTAAACATCGTGCCGTGGTATCTCACTTTCCGAGTAAAGGAGGAATGCTTCATTGAGCCTTATTTTCCTGTCGTTTTGCTTTCGCCCGGTTCGATTCGACCAACTTTATGTTGGGAACCCAACCGACGGCTCCGCACTCGTGGTGGACTTGTGGATGGTCTTCGAGCATGGTTGTGGAGCGTCATGGGATGTACCGGTGCTAGATTCAGTCTCCCGAGCTCAGACCGTCAGCTGGAGTCGACATTCCTTCATTGCAGTTGGCTATTAGTAGCTAATGAGTCGGTCCTTGTGAGGGCTATCTCCGATTTGGCGGCTGAAGCATTGTTGTGGGCCGACACTCAGACACCCCAAGATGCCGTTCTAGCTCAGAGGAAGTGTCGCCAATCTCATCCGCCAATTGAGACTGAGGAGGAGTTCCACGACTCTGGCGCTGGGACTTTAGGAGAGGACCGAGCAAAGGCTGCAGTTTATAAGAAGAACCTCGGTACTCTCTCCTTTTCCCCTTCGTTTTCTCATCCTTTCTATTGGATTCCTCATTCAACTGAATTTTTAGGAAAATCTGTTGAAGAAGAAGAATTTCGACCTTCTCGAGGGGTTAAACGAAAGAGATTAGCCCATAAGATTCGCGTGAATCCTCGGTCCTTTGATATAGACTTGACCAGCGATGATCCAGTCAGTGACGGAGGTAACAATTCACCGTGATGTAGTCTGGAATTTTCGACTTTTGGAGACTGACATTTCTCCGTTTGCATGCAGGGGGTTTTAAGGATCATGATTCTGGCTTTGATTTTCTTCACCACGATTCTGCTGGGCCCAGTTCTGATCATGCTGAGCCAAGTTTTACTCAACAAATGTATGGAGCTATGGCGGAGGAGACCAATGTAGGACCTGATTCGGCGAATCCAGGTACATCTAACATCGATAATTCCTCTTCTAGATGGCGAATGCGGGAATTAAACGACTTCGAATTGTACCCCCTCTAATTGCCTCTTCGCTTTTGCTCTTTTAGCTAAATTGCAGAGACAAATGTACTAACCGAGACTAAGAGGGTTAACTCAGCTGTAGGAGGTAAGTAGCTTTACCAATTGTTCGCCACCTCTTAGCCGCATTCATTTTCCTAATGCCTTCTTTTTCAGACTTCTCAATGGAAGATTTCGTGGAAGCTGGTTTATACGACAACACTTCCATGGATGACCTGCTGCGCGCTTGGTCACAGGATGGCGATGCTCTTGGTGAAGATTTACACGAAGCCACAATCCCTGAAGAAGGTATGAATTTTCTCTTCGATTAATTATAGGACTAGCCATTTGGCCAATACTACTATAATTAAAGGAGCCTGAGAAATTCCCTTTGTGTAGTGGCAAGCACTCCTCTTCCCGCCGCTGAGTCGCAGCCTACTACAAATGATCGTTGAGATAGATGAGCATACCGCTGGTCAGTCCGTCAGAGATAGTACTCAAATGATAGGTACTCCTCGATAGACTCGCCACCCCAAACTATGCCGAAGGAAACGTAAGAGTCCTCTAACCTAATATGTCTTCACCAATTTTTAATTGAAGATTCTAAGGTCCTCTTTTGTGTAGAGCCTACATCTCGACTCCATGTTCTGGCGAGAGCGCTGATGCCGATGAAGATCCATCCCATTTTATTATCTCGCTTGAAGTACGCCGTTTCTTTTCCTTAGTGAACACGGTGATCGAAAAGGTTCTTCATGGCGGGCTTTCTTCATCGCTTCAGCATCGCTTGATCCGGATGGCCTTGATACGGGATATGGGTTATCTGGTGGCTAGGGCCATTGCCGACGACCTCGCCATCCGAGAGAAAGCTTCAGAGACTACAAGAACCGCGGCAGCCGGAGCTTCCTCATACATAGCCGCCGTGACCGACGCTGCTTAGAGGCATGGCGCGATGCTCGTTTTTACCGGGCTCGAGGTCCAGATGCAGAGATCATACCATCAGCTCGGAGCTGTTGTTGCTGAGACATATTCTTCCCTAAGCCATATCCAGACTGGTATTGTAGTGAGTTCGGAGAGGATAATACTGCTCAGGAGAGAGCTCCATGCAGAGGAAGATAAGATGAGTATTTTGGAGCTAGCTAAGGCCAACAAGGAAGAAGCTCTCGCCGTCGCGTCCAGGGAACTCAAACTGTCAAAGCAGAAACTGGCTGAGATCGAAGAGGCAGCCACGAAGACACTGAATACCGATGAGGAGTCCTTCGGGCTGAGTTGCAGGGAGAACTCCACCAGGCTTATAGTGATGAATTATCTCAGCTCGAACAACAAATCCTTTGTCATAGACTTGATGCTTAAACAGTTGTAGCTCCTTCTATATTTACTTCAAATGAATAAGATCTATTCCTTTCATTGTTTATTATGATTCTTTTAGTTCGTCAGAAATAATTAACCATAATACTTATAGGATTTTGGCAAACCCTCACCATCAACGGGTTTGATTAGCCTTTACCAACTACCGCTTGAGTTGGCTAGCGCACGGATTATCCGATCCGCTCAAGACGCGGACGCTGTGCTAAAAGAATGAAACTCTTCTAGACTTGTTGCTATGATATTGAATACATAGGCTCGGTACTCTTTTACGGGCAAGAGACCACCCGCAATGCGTGTTACCGTAGACTCATCCCTTCTTAGGCTTCGATAAAATACCCCGTAATCGACTCGTGTCTTCTTCAATCTAAAAGACTAAACCGCAACGCTGCGGTGAGGCGCTGGCTTTATCCATTCTTAGGCTTCGGATAAAATACCCCGTAATCAAACTCGTGTCTTCTTCAATCTAAAAGACTAAACCGACGACGCTGCAGGCGTCGGCTTTAGGGTTATTGGCCAACCCCACCCTCAACGGGTTTGATGAGCCTTTACCAACTACCGCTTGAGTTGGGCTAGCATGTAGATTATCTAAACTGCTCTACACATAACGTTGTGCTAAAAGAATGAAATTCTCTTAGACTTTTGCTACGATATTGAACACGAGACTTCGCCTTTTCACTCGAAGACTAACCCGGCGACGCTGCTAGGCCTCACCCATCCCTCGCTTAGGATTCGATCAAATTCCCCAAGAAGAACCTTGGATTAAGGAGTTTTGATTGATAGGATTAAATTGGTGAGAGAGGAGGAACTTTATGTTCTATTTCTCGTATCGAAACCAATAGCGGGGGCTGCTATAGGAATCAAGAGGGTTCGACGCCCTTCACGGACAACTTGATCCAAACAATCTCGGCAAGATACCTTCACGGGCGCTACCTAAGATGTAAGTTCCAAGCTTACCTTCACCGGGCTACCTAAGATGAAAGATGGAACTAAAAGTGGGATCTCCACCGAGAACCGAAGAGACTCAGTGACCTTCAGCGACAACCCGGTTCGAAAATCCCTACAAGATACCTTCACCGGGCTACCTAAGATGAAAGATGGAACTAAAAGTGGGATCTCCACTTCGAGAACCGAAAAGACTCAGCGACCTTCACGGACAACCCGGTCCGAAAATCCCGTGCATACCTTCACCGGGCTACCTAAGATGAAAGGTGGAACTAAAAGTGGGATCTCCACTTCGAGAACCGAAGGACTCAGCGACCTTCACGGACAACCCGGTTCGAAAATCCCAAGATACCTTCACCGGCGCTACCTAAGATGTAGCAAGGAGAGAACTCTTATGTTAATCACAAAAGGGATCTTATGCTTGAGTGGGCCTCTTGTTCATAGAAGGAATCAAGAGGAGATTTTGGTAATATACCAGAAAATTTGTAGACCTACCGTCAAGGAATTTGATCGGTGGGGGAAATTATGATGGAGGACAAATCTAGGGTTATCCTCAAGAAAAGTGGGTGAAACATCCCACGAGGAACTTCCCGTCGAAACGGGTTATCCCGAAGATACTAAGGGTAGTATTTCTTCAGGAACTTCCCATTTATCTAAGATTAACCGGCCGCCATTTTGGGTAATTAGGCGATACGCACCATTAGAGTAGACCGTTTCTATTACAAACGGACCCTCCCATTTAGGTTCGAATTTACCTTTCTTTTTGGAAGTGAGGATTATCGGTCGTTGAGCAGCGAGGACCAAATCTCCTTCTTTGAAACTCCGTTGTCGTACTTTCTTGTTGAAAGCTCTCGACATCCTAGCCTGGTAGAACTCAATGCATTGTTGAGCTCCCAGGCGCTTTTCATCCAACATCTCGAGCTCTTCGAGACGTTTCTGATGTTGTTCTTCAATCGTCATCTCCGTTGCAAGGGCGATGCGGAGTGACGGAATCTGGATTTCCAATGGGAGAACTGCTTCACACCCGTAGACCAGAGAATACGGGGTCTCTCCAGTTGGTGTGCGCACGGTCGTGCGATATGCCCAGAGTGCTTCTCCGAGTTTATCATCCCAATCTCGCTTGTTATTTTTCACAAGTTTCGACAAAATTTTGATGATTGTCTTGTTGAACGCCTCAGCTAATCCATTTGCAGCTGGATTATAGGCTGTTGACGAGACGTCTTGTATTTTGAATTTCTCGCAAAACCTGATGAAGGAATTGCTGATGAATTGGGGACCGTTGTCATGCACGATCCGTCTTGGAACACCGTGTCGGTAGATGACATGGTGTTTGATAAATTTGATGACGGTACTCGCCTTTACTTCTTTTAGCGGGATTGCTTCAGCCCACTTGGAGAATTAATCGGTGATCGCTAGAATAAACCGATCGCCTTTGACTGACGGAGGAAAAATGGAACCTACAACGTCCATTCCCCATGTTTCAATGGCCGTGATGTGGTCAAGGATGCAACCGCCCGAGGCCGATGCATGTAATTCGCGGAATTTGACACGCGTGGCATTTCCGAAGCGTACGCGATCGGCCATTAATCATTGTTGGCCAAAGTAGCCCATTCTCCGATTCGATCAGAGTTTGGGACCGGTAGTGCGCACCACATTCACCTTCGTGTGCTTCGAAGGACCTCTTACGCCTCTTTGTTTGAGAGGCATCGAGTAAAGACCATTGTACCCCTACGATATAACATCCGGTCTCCGTGTCGAAGAATCTTGGAGCCCTTCGCCGATTGACTCTCCTTCACGCCTTCTCGCGTAATGTCATGTAAGATGTAATCGATGATAGGAAAGCGCCAATCTCGGGGCTCCAACTTAGTTTGGGTTGCATGCACTTCTTTGGTAACTATCCCTTTGTCTTCTTGTACCTCATCATATATTGGTACGAAGAGTTGGTGAGTCCCGACCGTAACTAGTTGTTCTGTCGGTTGTGCCGACATCGCTAATGCGGCCAATGCATCCGCATAAGCGTTCTGAAGGCGTGGAATATATTCGATGAAGAATTCTTCAAATGAGTCCGCCATTTCAACGGCTATCTGATGATAGGGTGTAGGCAATAAAAATTGCCTTAATCCCTACACAGCAACTCGGAATGAGCAGAAGAGCTTAGGGGTCCATCCGAGTGAAGTCAGGCCCGCCTAAAGGTTAAATTCACCTGAATGCTTGACTTTACAAAATAGACAAAAGTGCTGATATCTCTTGAACCGGGAGAAACTGGGCAAAATTACCGGAGCAATCGGCTCCGTCTCGTCGAGATGGTCGATTTCCATATATAATTCGTCCAATTCCGACGTACGGTTTGAAAGTTACGACCTGTTCTTCGTGGCGTACCGAGGCTCGCCAAGCAAATAGGCTCGACATTCAACCGAGGTTCGCCACAGCAGCGAACCTCGCCATTCAACCGAGGTTCGCTTACAGCAGAGAACCTCGACATTCAACCGAGGTTCGCCACAGCAGCGAACCTCGCCATTCAACCGAGGTTCGCCACAGCAGCGAACCTCGCCATTCAACCGAGGTTCGCTTATAGCGCTGAACCTCGCCATTCAACCGAGGTTCGCCACAGCAGCGAACCTCGCCATTCAACCGAGGTTCGCTTACAGCAGCGAACCTCGCCATTCAACCGAGGTTCGCCACAGCAGCGAACCTCGCCATTCAACCGAGGTTCGCGATATAGCGCTGAACTCGCCATTCAACCGAGGTTCGCTTACAGCAGAGAACCTCGACATTCAACCGAGGTTCGCTTATAATAGCTAAGCTCGCCATCCAACCAAAATGTATAAACACATCCAAATGAGATTTGCCCACGCAATGAAGCTCGTTACCCAACCGGCTTGCCCAAGTAGCTTAACTTCGCCATTCGATCAAGGTTCACCTACCAAGGAAGAGCGAAGCTCGTCATCTATCGGCTTCGCCCTTGTAGCGGACCCAAAGGCCACGAAGTCACAACAATCACGTGGGCTAAGTAGTGGACATCGGTTATACCCACGCCCATGCCGCTAGCCCATCGCTCCCACAATTCCAAAGATGCCGCTACATGCTAAAGCCCTATAAATGGCGGTGAGTAGCCATTGGGTCGGGACTTTGGACGGTTGAGAAAATCTAGCACTTGCGCGCAAGAAAGATCGAAGTTCTTCATCAATCATCAACCGCTGCTCGATCGCCAACTAAAGCGGATCTCTACGGAGCATTGAGTGAAGCCTTCTTTCGCCACCAAGAACCCATATAAAGAGAAGTCGAATTAATCTTCTCTTCCTCTGTAATCGAGAGGGTGTGATTGTAATTCTTTTTCAAAGTCAATCAAACAAAACTTTTTCGACTCTACATAGGGGACCAGATCAGGGTTCCTAACTTCATAGTCACCACAGATCTGCTTAACTATCAATTGCGAATCGCCGTACGCTTCGAGATACTCGACCCCCAGCTCCTTGGCGAAACTAAGTCCAATAAGTAGCGCATTGTATTCGGCTACGTTATTAGAGCAAGGTGCAGTGAGTGAATAAGCACGGGGCATGACATGATTCCCCGGGGAAATTAAGACAACTCCGACCCCAGCGGAGATTTTAGAACATCCGGGGGCACTTGCCACATTAGTGGCCCGAGAAGCTTCGTCAAAATATAACCGTCATATTTGTTGGTGCGATGTAGTGTTGACTTCCTGGACTTCATCCGGAAGATCATCATATAGCTCAACTGCGTCCGTTGTCGGGTTGGCAGCCAAGAGATCGCAAATCGCTTGTCCTTTGATCGACTTTTGTTGTTTGAAGTGCAAGTCATATTGGGACAAGAGCAAGGCCCATTTCGCCAAACGCCAACTCATTGAGGCCTACTGGTCATAAATATTCGACCGGATTTACGCTAGAGATAACATAAATCGCCCGTCCGACTAAATAGTGCCGCATTTTACGAATCGCGAACACTAATGCAAGGCACCGCCGCACCATTGGGTATCGAGACTCCGCACCGACTAATGTTCGCCGTAATACATCGCTCGCTCGCGGACCGCCGCCGCCCGCGGCGCAGTAAAGCGCTTAACGAGTGATCCGTTGCCTTGATGTAAATCGAAGCGATTTTCCCGACAGCGGTGCAACGAGCGGGGAGGTTTAGCGAGATACGATTTGATCTCTTCAAATGTCGCGCAAAGGCCGCCCCAAATAAACGACACGCTCTTCTTGTTCAACTTAGAGAACGGTTGGCACTTCCCGGATAGGTTCGATATGAACCGCCCGATGTATGCCAATCGCCCTTGTAACCCCTCGAAGTTCTCTCGATTTCTGAGGTTGCAACTCTTGAATCGCCTTCACTTTGTCGATCGACGTGGATGCCCTTATTAGTGACGACAAAGCCGAGGAACTTGCCACCGACATCCCAATGAAGGATTTGGCAGATTCATCTTTAGTCGATGGGTTCGCATGAGCTCAATACCGCTTCTAAGATCTTTGATGTGATCTCATTTGTCACGCTTTTCACGACCAAGTCGCCGACGTAGCATTCGATCGCTTTCCCGGAGATGATCCCGAAAATCTTAGTCATTGCTCGCTGATATGTGGCGCCGGCATTTTTGAGGCCGAACGGCATGACCGTGTAGCAATATATACCGATGGGCGTTCTGAACGCCGTGTGCTTGGCATCATCGGGGTGCATCTTGATCTGATTGTAACCCGAGAAACCATCCATGAATGACATTCTTTCAAATCCACACGTATTGTCGACTATGACATCAGTGATTGGAAGAGGAAAGTCATCTTTCGGCGAAGCAAGGTTCGATCTCGTAGTCCATACGCATCCTAATCGAACCATTCTTCTTCGCGGACCGACTATATTCGCCACCCAATCCGGATGTTGAATTTCCTTGATGAATCCCGATTCTATGAGTTTCTTCACTTCGTCAACGATTGCCTGCAAGATTTGTGGACGAAACCGTCTTTGCGGTTGCTTGACAGGTTTGACATCCACCTTGATGTTGAGGTGATGTGTCGCCACATTAGGGTCGAGTCCTGGCATGTCCTCGTAGCTCCAGGCGAATACATCGATATACTCCCTGATTAGGGCGATCAACTCTTTCCTCTCTTCTGAGGGAAGAGTATTGCTAATGTTTATGAGCTTAGGATGCTCTTTGTCACCCATATTAACCTGGACTACCTCGTCCTTAGTGGGGGGTTCTCTTTGTTCGAATCTATCCCCAAACTGCTCTTTGAGTTGATGGATCCATGGGTCTTCCCATGTTGGCATATCTTCATCACTCTCAATAGTAGCAGGATCGACCGTAGCCATATTTGACATCAAAGCCTTAAAAGCTTCTCCGAGCATGGTGTCGGAATCCCAAGCCGAAGAATCAGACGAATGTCCATCTCCCTCATCGGGTGGATTATCATCAATCAGCCATGAGCATTCATCTTCTGAGGAGGATTCGTATCCCAATCCCCGTCTAAATGCATAGTAGTTATCCGGCTTCCCTCTTGGGACATATGCCGCTTTGGGAGGGACTCGAGGACCTCGCCCAAAATATAGACCTTCCCCTTGTGTCAAGTTGTACCCCCACTTCTTCATGATACCCAGTGTTTCTGGACTATATCTGAATGTGTGGAGGATAGGCCCATTGTCATCTTCATCTTCTTCTAAGAATTGATTCGCTTGAACCGTGATCTCCTTTTCCGTAAACCAAGTCTTTTCACTACTTGATCTTAGGTGGGATGACGAGTGTTGTCCCAAAGGAGTCTCGAACTGCTTTTGTGTAAAGCAAGATGACCGAGTTGGTAAGTGCAACTCTGGATTGTTGTATAAACCTGTCATCACATCATTCAAAGACAAAGGATACTCTAAATCGTCATTTATTGATTCATCGGCAATTTGCCAATTACAATGTTCATCCGACGATTCTTCATCGCCAAGATTGATTACAAGGTACAATGTCATTTAAAACAAAACCACCACTATAACCAAGCCCGGCCAGACGTACCTTCTTCACCGTCCGCGTCTTGGGCCGATGATTCGCCGACTCATTACCGTAGAGGAGAGAATCGGTGAAATAATTCTCCATCCCCTTAAACGGTTGTTTGTCCGCACCACCGCCTTGACTCATTATTCGTGTCTACATATTTGAGACACCGATGAAGAGTAGATGGGACTATAACGCTATCAGGATCCAAGGTCACCCAACAATAAGTTATAGGAAGTCTCACAATCACATAGCAAGTGACTTCGACTTTAAGTCCCCATTTGGCACTTTATCCGATTTTACCAAGCGCCGAGACCCCGGTGTTAAATCCGTAGATCATCGTGCTGTTGATGCCGACTTCTTGGCGGGGATTCAAGGTGATACATGAGGCGCAGGGGCATGATGCTCACAGCGGAACCCGGATCGACTTGGATCCGGTTAACTTCGCTAGAGCCAATATACCCGGTGAAGTATAGCGGCCTATCGTGCTTGGAATTCCTTGTCTGCATATCTTCCTTTGTAAAAGTGATGCAGGGGAAGTGCTTAGCTGCAAGGTTGCACTGTTGGGCCGACTCTTCTGGGCTCGGCTTAATCTGGGTGAGGAAGACTTCTGAATCGGCCAGGGCTTCTTGAAGAGCTTCTCTTGTCTCTTTTGACAACCGCAACAGCTCGTAAAGAGTGATCCTTGCGGGAATATTAGCTAATTGGGCCATAACGTCAAAGCGATATGGGGAGTTGGAGCTTCCCGGTTTGTCTCTTCTAATCGGGTGATTGAACCGAGACTGCTTCGGGATCAACCTCCGCGGCCGCTTCACCGCTGCCCACCGCTTGCGCTTTCTCGGAGCGAGTGAGGGGAATTGTTGGTACCCCCAGCTCTGACAGCGTCTTGGCATTTGGGTCGGGGACTTCCGGGTACTTGTATTTGTACTCGTGTCCGCTCCTGGTGGCGTGGGCTTCAGGTTCCCCTTCGGCCAGCTGGAATGTCACCACCTGCTCGTCATCTCCCTCCAGAATTGCGGAAGTAGCATGGCATGCCTTTGCCTTCCGCTTTGACTTTTTCTTCGATGAAGAAGAAGCTACCCATTGATCATCTTCAAGCAGGTCTGGGTGGATCCACAGGACTTCGCCATTTGGGGCCGTATACGATACAAGTCCTTTCTGGCGTTGCTCGTGTGGGTCATCATTCACCGTCTTCATTGCGACTTTGACCACTGGTTTAGGCTCAAACCATGTCAAGGGCACTGACCCAAAGCTTATGGACACCGCATTTGCTCCGACCTTCTTTTCATTGGACGGCTTCATAGTGATGACCCCTACATCAATTAAGGCCTGGATTTTATCCTTAAGGCTGAAGCAGGATTTAGTGGGGTGATGAACTGCCCTATGGTACGCGCAGTATTTTGGGTCGTTCGTCCTCATTGCTTCCTCTTGATTCTGAATCGGAGGGAGCTTGATCTTGTTATTTTCCACAAGATATTTGAAGAGACAGGGAATCTCGTCGTCCCTAAAGGAATAGGACTTCGGGAATCTTGGCTCAGACCTTCGTTTCGGCCCCGGTTGCCACCGGATTGTGCCTCGCGGCGTTCCGCGCAAGCCGCTGCTGCCGCTGGAGTTGGTTGAACGCTTGGCGAACCGCTGCCTTGCTCGCTTTCCTTTGCCACGTGGGACAAAGTTACGTTTTGGGGCTTCGGCGTCGGTGGCCTCTTTCCGCCTTTTTTCCTCTTGAGGAACCTTCGGCTTGTTCACCGGACCTTCAAGTCTTTCGGGTGTTGGGCGGTCTGTTCCCATTGCTCGAGCACGCCTATCGACAAGTTGTTGTGGCAGTGCGGAGGATGAACTCCTCTATTATCGGATCCCGACAGTTCATTGCCTTGTTCCGAATCGCTTGACAAAGATATCCACAGCCCGGCCCTTCGCTGCCGAGTAACGCTCCGATGGATACTTTGTATCGCCATCGAAGAAATTGAGAGAAACAGGACTCCATATCGCCCCAAACTGTTGATGCTCTCTGTTTGAGGCGGTACCAATCGGCAGCCCAATGGCGGGTGCCAACGAATGACCGAACCATCGGGGGCTCATTGCCGAAATAACTCCGAGGTGCGACTTGAAGTAAATCAAGTCTTTGCGTCGGGAACCCTTCCCACAAATGGTGTGAAGTTTATTAAGTTAAACTTAGATCGGCACGGATTGATTCCCACTCCCTGGGTATGGGCAAGGAATACCCGCCTTCTTCACCTCTTGAGCGAAATTAGTGAGTTGATTTTGCTCTCGAGGTCTTTGATCTTCTCGCCTCATGAGCGTACCACATCTACATTATGCCTGGCGGTTCGTGAGGGTTATCATCCTCTTGTGCTTCCTCCGGTCTCAATCGCCGCCATCTTGATCGACGCCGGCTACCGACTGATTCACCTCTATGTTTTGTCAAAGCTTGGATCTGTTGGTCATGCATTTCTCTCGCCGATGCATGGCCAACTCCATCTCCAACTTGAAGTTTTCCGTTGCTTATTCAATGCTTCGTCTAGCATTTTAGCCACTTGATCGATGCGATCATAAAGCTTCTTGAGGGCACCCTTCACTAGATACAGAATTATCAGAGGCAATTGCGGAGCCAACATCCGATGTATCATCCTCCGCGGGTATCCCTCTCGAAGTTTGTCGTAATTGGACCGTCGGATAGTCGGACCGCAAGCGAGTTAACGTTGCGATCGCGGCGAGGGCGTCGTGGCAATGATTCTTCTTAGGTCATATTATTAGTGACCTCTGGCAATTCATCCTCGCGGGATGTCATCCTTCTGCGGAATCGCCTTGACCTAGGTCTTGGCGTATCGGTGCTAAGTCTCTGGAAGACCGAAACTCTTTCTGGAGTTTCTTGATGGCAATTGCACTCTGAAAGCACTGTCTTGATGAGCTTGGAGCACAAGCATGACTGTGTTAGTTTAGGGTAGCCCCTTCGAGATTTCCTCGTACTCCCTGCACGGTAGTACAGCTCATCGGTGTGAGTACCGGAGCGACCCGTCGTGTATCGGCACGATTCCTCGGGTATAACGTCGTCGTCATCAGACGAAAACATCTCCTTCCGAGAATGGACTTGTTCACCGAAACTACCGAAAGTGACTCGCCTTGACTTTCGCTTATGCGAGCGTGAAGTCTCGGTGGACTCTCGGACTTGACCTTTATTCGGTTGGTGGGGCGTAGGAATTTTCCCTCCTTCGTGGAGCGGGTGCGACCTCCTCGCATGAGGAGTGACCCGTGATTCTTTCAAGGGCATAAGCGATCCTTGATAGTTGGTTTGGTGGTGGTGGGAGTTGAAAGCCACGGTTCGAATCTGACGCTGACTTTGGCGCCGTCGGTCTTGGCTTTGGCGCTGAATTTGAAACGCCTGTAGCCTTGGGCTTAAGCGCTGGGACAAGAACTGGAATGTTGGCAGTCTTAGTGCCAGCTGGGGTTGGAACACCGTTAGATTTGGGCCTCCAAACCTGGTGGTATGTTGGCGGCTCTTTTACCACCTCCTTCTTCAATTCACGAGCTTCTTTGCCAGGCCGTTACTGCGCGTCGCGGCGCTTCCGGATACGCTCCTGAAGCGTGGAGCGGTTCCGTTTGACACGGACCCACTCGTTGGTTGACGGCTTGGATGGATCGTCGATATCTTGAGGCTGAAGCCTCTGGGTTAGTCTGGATCTTAGATCCGCCTCATAGCGGATCCCATCCATGGATCGCATGGCTTTGGCGTATTTGCGCGCCATGCTTTGTCGTCGCCTTTGGCGGGCTCGCTTGGAGAGTGCGGGTGCGTCATTGGCGATCAACTCGGGCGCCGTCGTAGTCTGGACTTGAGGCCGAAGGCGTTCTCACTACGGCGGCGGGTTGGACTTCGCCGTCTGGGGCTCTACATCGGAGGCCCATCGGGTTCTCCTGCGGCGGAGACTTTCTTGGAGCGGCGGGGCGGATGCGGAGGAGGGTGAGGATAGGTACTCCTCATACTTCTTCTGGTCGAACTCAAATTCGACCTCTTCCTCCACCGGGATAGGGATCCGCGGTTGCGGCACGACGACCTCCGATCTGAGGCCGGTGGCTCCCACTGTGGTCGCCAGCTTGTTCGCGGTAAAAGTCGATTTTGTATTCATTGTTGTTGAACTCGTTTATAGCTTCTTGGGCCTACAACAAAATTCAAACAAAAAAGAAAAATGCCTTTCTTATTTCAGGCGTACAATGAAAACGAAAATTATAACTTTTTCCTTTTGTGAACAAACGCTCGGATCTCTATTATTCGGGATCCTCGCTTGTGTGGGTTCTTTGCCTGTGCCGGGGACTTGAATCGTCCGTGGACCACCGCGCAATTCCGATCCAGGTGGAAACCGGGTTAAGGCTAGAGGCGTGAAGGGCTCGTTCCGCGAAGGAAGCGAAGCGCTAAGGGGATCACACTCACGAAGGAGAGGATCGCCGAGCGGTGAGATCTACTAGGAAAAATCTGGCGCTATTCTCAGAAGGCCAATTAAGCTTACCTCGCGATTGTAGATCGGCGTCGGTGAACTTCGTGCTCGCCGGTGCTGGAAGCGTGTTCGGCGGCTCGTAGATCTCGAGAACTCTCTCACCAATATCGAAAATCCAACCTCCAAAATCACGTAAAATCCCCAAATCCGCCACCCAACCTTTTTATCGAGGAAGACCCCCTATTTATAGGATGGGGAACGGCGCCGACCACAAGTGGCTCGGCCACTTAGAGCCGACCACAACCCGGTGGTAGAGATGGCACCGGCCATGATGGCAGAACCACCTGCACTTCCACTGAAGGTAATTCGTAGCCTCGGTTTGGATTTTTAGCCGTTCGCTATTTTTCTCTATCTTCCGGGCTTAGGTCCGGCCTATTCTGACTCTTGGTCTTCCCCGGACTTAGATTCCGTCCGTATTTGGCTCCGGGACTAACTCTTGGTTTGTTCCGGTTCAACAGCTCTGAAATCTGATCGTCTACTCAAGTCCGGTTTAAACCGTGCTTGTGACGCTGTGGGTTTGCCGTCGGGTTCGTGCCTCAACGATTCGACGTCCGTATCATCCGATGGGTTGTCATTCGCCGACTTCCCGTCACGAGTTGGTTTCAGGGATTTTGTAAGTATTTTTCAACGCCTACACCTCGTGGACTTTAATCATCAATTGGAGATCCACTTTCTGTTTAGTGACATCATGTTTGCATTTTCATTTTGTTCTTGGTTATTTGCTCCCTTTAATAAAGTTATTAAACTTTTAGCCCACCCTCTTGGTGGCGACTAGATCACGACAATAGCTCCCCAACAAAACTATTCATTTATACCATTCACCGATAGTTAAAGAGTTAGTTTAGAAATTACAACTTTTCTACCTATGGTGTGGATCATCCCACTCCTATAGGGATTGTTGTGATAGAATCCCTATCACTCTCTAATTACTACCTAATTGAGAGGATCTAAATCCCTATAGCTATTAATCATTGTTATTCCCATTGAGTAGCCTTATTAGAATAGTGTGTGATATATATTGATCTTATAGACGTAGCATCATTTAGATCACTCTAAAACTTTCTAACTATATGCACAAAATATGAAGAGAATACAATAAATGTAATACCGACGATCAACTTACATAGAAAATTCTTATGGTCTTACCAAAAGATGAAACTATGTAGAAGATAGTGTCAAAATGAAAAATAAATCTAGAGTCAATCTCTTTACGCAAAACCTATTTTAAAAAGGCTGATTATGCTTACTTTGCATTAAAAAAGTGAATAGTTCCCCGGCATCAACAAATACGACTAAAATCGTGATCGAATCTTAAACAAGGCGAACAACTCTCATTACTCTTTCACTTTCGTCACAATATAAACCATTGTAATTTCATTTTCTTCCCACAGAAGCAAACAAAGCGAACAACGGTTGAGATGAACTTCAAGCACGCTCACAAGGAATCACAAGACATATTCCACAACAAAGGATCGAAGGACATTACAGATTTCGATGGGTCAAAAATGCCTAAAACCAAAAAGAACAAGAGACTCGAGACAACACGCATAACGCATGAAACTAATCACCAACCGTAAGAAAAATCAATATATGTGGAAAATTTATATTGCACATTCTGGCTATCGGACCAACCAAAATTTCAATCCAAGACTTGTTCAAATCAAACTAAGGTTTGCAGTGCAAGTGACGCATCAAACTTGGGGGTCTTGCACGGGGCTCTCGTGTCAACCTCCGGTGAGTCGAGAATTGATTTTGGCCTAACCTCAGATCAAGAAGGGCTTCAAGCTTGCCCGAATTGTTGAGTTTTGACCGCAGACTGGTCTTACCATCGATGGCATAGACTCCTAAAATAGTAAAGCTATTCTTCTTTGTAGAGAAGCTTCGGTGATCTCATGACCGCTGTAGTCATTTGTTTCTTGTCCGATGGTAAACATAGGAGGCCACGAGAGTGTAAGCCCTTGTCAGCCCTTAATTAACAAAGAAAAGTAATTATTAACAGAGAACTGTTTCTCTCCCTACTGAGAGAGTTCAGAGTAAGCACTATTCGCCAAAGAGTATTCAGTTGTTATATAAGCTATAGAACAAAACTGACATACTATATGTATGCGGGGCATATCGATAACAAAGGACAAACAAACGGACTGTAGTAAATGATAGCATCCTCGGTAGCACTGTGCAAAAGTTAACTTCTGATTAAAATTATATGAAAATGTTTTATGATATGAAAGGTATTATATTTCAAGCACAAGTCTATAAATTTCTAGAAATGTTGCATGACACAGCTTGGAACAAATTTAATAATAGTTGCATTCTATCAATTCTATCCTTTTCTCTATTTTGTTTCGATATATCATTGGTGAACACTCACGGGATTATGGAAGCATTATAGTGAGGTTTGGTCACACCATTTCCTGCATTGTACTTTGTAAAAGCTCCTAGAGCTAAATCAAAGCATGCCTCTCCACCAAAGGCAACACCATGAGCACCTATGGTTGCAGAAATGTCAACTACTGGGCTCCTCCTCAAGGTCACCACTATTGCTAAACTGGCATGGTCGCTGAAATGATTTACTTCTACCTGATGGAACAAAGGGTATCGTAAAAAATAAACTTAACTTACAATAATTGCCGTAACTATCATAACAAAAGGTTTAAGACAATTTTAATGAGGAAATTTGAGAGAAGCTATTATCTTAGTAGAGGGCACGACTTCAGAGACTATGAAAGTTGTTGAGATCTGGTATAAATCACATCAACAATCCCCTCATAAATTATGTATGCTTTAAATTTAGAAAACTAAAACATAATAAGAGACATCATAGCGCATCTTAGAATTTGTGTCAACTTTGACATCGGTGGTGCAACCATATCCGCTCGTTACCAACATCAAAAGCATAAGGACATATTTTCTTGGATCAACAAAACTAATATCCCGAGAAATCAAGTCCGAGATGGTTAGGTTTTACAAAATTTTTCGGAATATAAATTGTAGAAGAAGAAAGGCATCGAGTTGGACAAAAACTACATCAACAATGGCAGACATGATTATATTACCAATGTAAAGCAAATGACGTAACTTGATTTGTTATGTAAGTGTGGTTTTATTCCAAGGAAAAACATTTAATACAAAATGATTTGGTTCATAGGTTAGCAACAGGAGCATGTAATGCTACATAATCACCAAGGCTTAAGGATAGCATAATGAGTTACGAGTTAAGAAAGAATCGTATATGTAGAACTAGATAGATGACACAAAATAGAGCTTCCTAATTCGGTTTGTGGTGTATTCTAGCCCGAATGCAAGTGTGTTATTTACTCACCGATAGGAACAGGAAGAAAAAACAAGAATTTAAAACTTAACAAATAATTTTTCTCGCTAAAAGCAATGAAAGTTGTTCAAGATTTTTCCTTTTCTTGTTACACCTTGTGCCAATGGAGCACTAAAAATGAACATGAATAAACAATGATCACTTAATTTAACTCCGATCGATGGAGCTAAATAGCCCAAGAGGATGGCCCCAACGGCATGCATACCGCATCTATACCTTTTATCAATATGAAGTGAATTCAAGTTTTATCTCAACCATTCATCTTGCCATCAAGGGCCCATGTGAAGCCACAAACAGATATAAATCATTTTTATCGAGAGAGAACAAGAAGATCTATGGTGTTCTTAACCAATGTTTCACTTGTACAGGTATGGATATGAATAAACATATGTGCCAAATTAAAAAAATTCAGGTTATGTGTATGTTGAACATATGTTTATTAATAATAAATAATAGGATCTTATACTTTCCCAGTCTTTTGTGTCTCAATGGGCGTTTGGATGATATCACAAGTTACAACAGGTACGCTACGGGGCAATCTAGGAAAAGATGTCCCAATTCTCCGCAGATGTAACAGAGCCCCAGACGGGCTAGCATTCAACCGTAGAGCGGTGATAGCAATGGTCACGAATCACAGTCAAGGTCCTCCATTGATAAGGTGCTATCAGCGTCCTGCTCACAAATCTCCTAGTTGATCTCCTCTACCATGATAGATCACTACTGCCAGGCAGTACAAAGCCCCCCTCTAAGATTACTCTCCCAGTACCTCGTGGACTTTAATCATCAATTGGAGATCCACTTTCTGTTAGTGACATCATGTTTGCATTTTCATTTTGTTCTTGGTTATTTGCTTCCTTTAATAAAGTTATTAAACTTTTAGCCCAACCCTCTTGGTGCTGACTAGATCACAAAGAATAGCTCCCCAACAAAACTATTCATTTATACCATTCACCGATAGTTAAAGAGTTAGTTTAGAAATTACAACTTTTCTACCTATGGTGTGGATCATCCCACTCCTATAGGGATTGTTGTGATAGAATCCTATCACTCTCTAATTACTACCTAATTGAGAGGATCTAAATCCTATAGCTATTAATCATTGTTATTCCCATTGAGTAGCCTTATTAGAATAGTGTGTGATATATATTGATCTTATAGACGTAGCATCATTTAGATCACTCTAAAAATTTCAGAACTATATGCACAAAATATGAAGAGAATAAAATAAATGTAATGTACCGACGATCAACTTACATAGAAAATTCTTATGGTCTTACCAAAAGATGAAACTATGTAGAAGATAGTGTCAAAATGAAAAATAAATCTGGAGTCAATCTCTTTCTGCAAAACCTATTTTAAAAAGACTGATTATGCTTACTTTGCATTAAAAAAAAGTGAATAGTTCCCCCAGCATCAACAAATACGACTAAAATCGTATCGAATCTTAAACAAGGCGAACAACTCTCTGTTATTCTTTCACTCGTCACAATATAAACCATTGTAATTTCATTTTCTTCCCACAGGAAGCAAACAAAGCGAACAACGGTTGAGATGAACTTCAAGCACGTTCATAAGGAATCACAGCATGATTCCACAAATGTTGATCGAAGGACATTCTGATTTCGATGGGTCAAAAATGCCTAAAACCGAAAAAGAACAGTAGACGGCCGAGACAACACGTACACGTATGAAACTAATCACCAACCGTAAGAAAAATCAATATATGTGGAAAATTTATATTGCCTGTTACTGGCTATCGGACCAACCAAAATTTCAATCCAAGACTTGTTCAAATCAAACTAAGGTTTGCAGGCAAGTGACAGACCAAACTTGGGGGTCTTGCACAGGGCTCTCGTGTCAACCTCCCCGGTGAGTCTGAGAATTGATTTTGGCCTAACCTCGTACTGAAGAAGGGCTTCAAGCTTGCCCAATTGTTGAGTTTTGATCAGACTGGTCTTACCATCGATGGCATAGACTCCTAAAATAGTAAAGCTATTCTTCTTTGTAGAAGCTTCGGTGATCTCATGACCATTTGTAGTCATTTGTTTCTTGTCCGGATGGTAAACATAGGAGGCCCCGAGTGTCGCCCTTGTCCGCCTTAATTAAAAAGAAAAGTAATTATTAACAGAGAACTGTTTCTCTCCCTCTTGAGAGAGTTCGAGTAAGCACTATTAGCCAAAGAGTATTAGGTTGTTATATAAGCTATAGAACAAAATCGACATGCTATCCGTATGCGTGGCATATCGATAAGAAAGGACAAACAAACGGTTGTAGTAAATGATAGCATCCTCGGTAGCACAGTGCAAAAGTTAACTACGCTTAAAATTATATGAAAATGTTTTATGATATGAAAGGTATTATATTTCACGAAGCACAAGTCTATAAATTTCTAGAAATGTTGCATGACACAGCTTGGAACAAATTTAATAATAGTTGCATTCTATCAATTCTATCCTTTTCTCTCTATTTTGTTTCGGATATATCATTGGTGAACACTCACGGATTATGGAAGCATTATAGTGAGGTTTGGTCACACCAATTCTGCATTGTACTTGGTAAAAGCTCCTAGAGCTAAATCAAGCATGCCTCTCCACCAAAGGCAACAACATGAGCACCTATGGTTGCGAAATGTCAACCATCGGGCTCCACCTCAAGGTCACCACTATTGCTAAACCGGCATGGTCGCTGAAATGATGTACTTCTACCGATGGAACAAAGGGGTATCGGAAAAAATAACGGAACTTACAATAATTCTTTGTAACTATCATAACAACGGGTTTAAGAGAATTTTAATGAGGAAATTTGAGAGAAGCTATTACCTTAGTAGAGGGCACGACTTCAGAGACTATGAAAGTTGTTGAGATCCGTATAAATCACATCAACAATCCCTCATAAATTATGTATGCTTTAAATTTAGAAAACTAAAACATAATAAGAGACATCATAGCGCATCTTAGAATTTGTGTCAACTTTGACATCGGTGGTGCAACCATATCCGTTCGGTACCAACATCAAAAGCATAACGACATATTTTCTTCAGACCAGCAAAACTAATATCTTGAGAAATCAAGTCCAGAGATGGTTAGGTTTTACAAAATTTTTCGGCATATAAATTGTAGAAGAAGAAAGGCATCAGAGTTGGACAAAAAACTACATCAACAAAGGCGACATGATTATATTACCAATGTAAAGCAAATGACGAACTTGATTTGTTATGTAAGTGTGGTTTTATTCCAAGGAAAAACATTTAATACAAAATGATTCGGTTCATAGGTTAGCAACAGAGCATGTAATGCTACATAATCACCAAGGCTTAAGGATAGCATAATGAGTTACAGTAGTTAAGAAAGAATCGTTTATGTAGAACTAGATAGATGACACAAAATAGAGCTTCCTAATTCGGTTTGTGGTGTATTCTAGCCGAATGCAAGTGTGTTATTTACTCACCGATAGGAACAGAAGAAAAAACAAGAATTTAAAACTTAACAAATAATTTTTCGCTAAAAGCAATGAAAGTTGTTCAAGATTTTTCCTTTTCTTGTTACACCTTGTGCCAATGGAACACGAAAATGAACATGAATAAACAATGATCACTTAATTTAACTCCTATCGATGGAGCTAAATAGCCCAAGAGGATGGCCCCAACGGCATGCATACCAGACCTATACCTTTTTATCAATATGAAGTGAATTCAAGTTTTTATCTCAACCATTCATCTTGCCATCAAGGGCCCATGACAGAAGCCACAAACAGATATAAATCATTTTTTTACTGGAGAGAGAACAAGAAGATCTATGGTGTTCTTAACCAATGTTGCACTTGTACAGGTATGGATATGAATAAACAGATGTGCCAAATTAAAAAATTCAGGTTATGTGTATGTTGAACATATGTTTATTAATAATAAATAATAGGATTTTATACTTTCCCAGTCTTTTGTGTCTCAATGGGCGTCTCGGATGATATCACAAGTTACAACAGGTACGCTACGGGGCAACCTAGGAAAAGATGCCCCAATTCTCCGCAGATGTAACAGAGCCCCAGACGGGCTAGCATTCAACCGTAGAGCGTCCTCGGTGATAGCAATGGTCACAAATCACAGTCAAGGTCCTCCATTGATAAGGTGCTATCAGCGTCCTGCTCACAAATCTCCTAGTTGATCTCAAAGCCCCCCTCTAAGATTACTCTCCCAGTACCTCGTGGACTTTAATCATCAATTGGAGATCCACTTTCTGTTAGTGACATCATGTTTGCATTTTCATTTTGTTCTTGGTTATTTGCTTCCTTTAATAAAGTTATTAAACTTTTAGCCCAACCCTCTTCGGTAGCCTGACTAGATCACAGCAATAGCTCCCCAACAAAAACTATTCATTTATACCATTCACCGATAGTTAAAGAGTTAGTTTAGAAATTACAACTTTTCTACCTATGGTGTGGATCATCCCACTCCTATAGGGATTGTTGTGATAGAATCCCTATCACTCTCTAATTACTACCTAATTGGAGAGGATCTAAATCCCTATAGCTATTAATCATTGTTATTCCCATTGAGTAGCCTTATTAGAATAGTGTGTGATATATATTGATCTTATAGACGTAGCATCATTTAGATCACTCTAAAAATTTCAGAACTATATGCACAAAATATGAAGAGAATAAAATAAATGTAAATACCGACGATCAACTTACATAGAAAATTCTTATGGTCTTACCAAAAGATGAAACTATGTAGAAGATAGTGTCAAAATGAAAAATAAACTGAGTCAATCTCTTTCGCAAAACCTATTTTAAAAAGATTGATTATGCTTACTTTGCATTAAAAAAGTGAATAGTTCCCAAAGATCAACAAATACTACTAAAATCGTGATCGAATCTTAAACAAGGCTTAACAACTCTCTGTTATTCTTTCACTGTCACAATATAAACCATTGTAATTTCATTTTCTTCCCACAGAAGCAAACAAAGCTAACAACGGTTGAGATGAACTTCAAGCACCTCACAAGGAATCACAAGACATATTCCACAACGGTGATCGAAGGACATTACAGATTTCCAAAGGTCAAAAATGCCTAAAACCGAAAAGAACAAGAGACGGCCGAGACAACACGCATTAACGTATGAAACTAATCGCCAACCGTAAGAAAAATCAATATATGTGGAAAATTTATATTGCTCACATCGGCTATCGGACCAACCAAAATTTCAATCCAAGACTTGTTCAAATCAAACTAAGGTTTGCAGGCAAGTGACAGACCAAACTTGGGGGTCTTGCACAGGGCTCTCGTGTCAACCTCCCCGGTGAGTCTGAGAATTGATTTTGGCCTAACCTCGTACTGAAGAAGGGCTTCAAGCTTGCCCGAATTGTTGAGTTTTGACTGTAGACTGGTCTTACCATCGATGGCATAGACTCCTAAAATAGTAAAGGTATTCTTCTTTGTAGAGAAGCTTCTGGTGATCTCGCGACATTTGTAGTCATTTGTTTCTTGTCCGGATGGTAAACATAGGAGGGCCTCGAGTGTCGCCTTGTCCACCCTTAATTAACAAAGAAAAGTAATTATTAAGAGAACTGCTTCCTCCCTACCGAGAGTTCAGAGTAAGCACTATTCGCCAAAGAGTATTCAGTTGTTATATAAGCTATAGAACAAAATTGACATACTATCCGTATGCGTGGCATATCGATAAGAAAGGATAAACAAACGGACAGTAGTAAATGATAGCATCCTCGTGTAGCACAAGGCAAAAGTTAACTACGCTTAAAATTATATGAAAATGTTTTATGATATGAAAGGTATTATATTTCCGAAGCACAAGTCTATAAATTTCTAGAAATGTTGCATGACACAGCTTGGAACAAATTTAATAATAGTTGCATTCTATCAATTCTATCCTTTTCTCTCTATTTTTTCTCGATATATCATTGGTGAACACTCACGTGATTATGGAAGCATTATAGTGAGGTTTGGTCACACCACCTCGCATTGTACTTGGTAAAAGCTCCTAGAGCTAAATCAAGCATGCCTCTCCACCAAAGGCAACAACATGAGCACCTATGGTTGCGAAATGTCAACCACTGGCTCCACCTCAAGGTCACCACTGCTAAACCGCATGGTCGCTAAAATGATGTACTTCTACCGATGGAACAAAGGGTATCGGAAAAATAAACTTAACTTACAATAATTGCCGAACTATCATAACAACAGTTTAAGACAATTTTAATGAGGAAATTTGAGAGAAGCTATTATCTTAGTAGAGGGCACGACTTCGAGACTATGAAAGTTGTTGAGATCCGTATAAATCACATCAACAATCCCTCATAAATTATGTATGCTTTAAATTTAGAAAACTAAAACATAATAAGAGACATCATAGCGCACCTTAGAATTTGTGTCAACTTTGACATCTGGTGCAACCATATCCGCTCTCGTTACCAACATCAAAAGCATAAGGACATATTTTCTTGGATCGACAAAACTAATATCCCGAGAAATCAAGTCCAGAGATGGTTAGGTTTTACAAAATTTTTCGAATATAAATTGTAGAAGAAGAAAGGCATCGAGTTGGACAAAAACTACATCAACAAAGGCATATGATTATATTACCAATGTAAAGCAAATGACGAACTTGATTTGTTATGTAAGTGTGGTTTTATTCCAAGGAAAAAACATTTAATACAAAATGATTTGGTTCATAGGTTAGCAACAGGAGCATGTAATGCTACATAATCACCAAGGCTTAAGGATAGCATAATGAGTTACAGTAGTTAAGAAAGAATCGTATATGTAGAACTAGATAGATGACACAAAATAGAGCTTCCTAATTCTGGTTTGTGGTGTATTCTAGCCCTGAATGCAAGTGTGTTATTTACTCACTGATAGGAACAGGAAGAAAAAAACAAGAATTTAAAACTTAACAAATAATTTTTCTGCTAAAAGCAATGAAAGTTGTTCAAGATTTTTCCTTTTCTTGTTACACCTTGTGCCAATGGAGCACGAAAAATGAACATGAATAAACAATGATCACTTAATTTAACTCCGATCAGATGGAGCTAAATAGCCCAAGAGGATGGCCCCAACGGCATGCATACCAGACCTATACCTTTTTATCAATATGAAGTGAATTCAAGTTTTTATCTCAACCATTCATCTTGCCATCAAGGGCCCATGACAGAAGCCACAAACAGATATAAATCATTTTTTTACTGGAGAGAGAACAAGAAGATCTATGGTGTTCTTAACCAATGTTTCACTTGTACAGGTATGGATATGAATAAACATATGTGCCAAATTAAAAAAATTCAGGTTATGTGTATGTTGAACATATGTTTATTAATAATAAATAATAGGATTTTATACTTTCCCAGTCTTTTGTGTCTCAATGGGCGTTTGATGATATCACAAGTTACAACAGTACGCCACGGGCAATCTAGGAAAAGATGTCCCATTCTCCGCAGATGTAACAGAGCCCTGACGGGCTAGCATTCAACCGTGAGCGGTGATAGCAATGGTCACGAATCACGCCAAGGTCCTCCATTGATAAGGTGCTATCAGTCTCCGCCACAAATCTCCTAGTTGATCTCCTCTACCATGATAGATCACTCTTGCCGAGGCGATACAAAGCCCCCTCTAAGATTACTCTCCCAAGCACTCGTGGACTTTAATCATCAATTGGAGATCCACTTTCATAGTGACATCATGTTTGCATTTTCATTTTGTTCTTGGTTATTTGCTTCCTTTAATAAAGTTATTAAACTTTTAGCCCAACCCTCTTCTAGCCCGACTAGATCACAAGAATAGCTCCCCAACAAAACTATTCATTTATACCATTCACCGATAGTTAAAGAGTTAGTTTAGAAATTACAACTTTTCTACCTATGGTGTGGATCATCCCACTCCTATAGGGATTGTTGTGATAGAATCCCTATCACTCTAATTACTACCTAATTGGAGAGGATCTAAATCCCTATAGCTATTAATCATTGTTATTCCCATTGAGTAGCCTTATTAGAATAGTGTGTGATATATATTGATCTTATAGACGTAGCATCATTTAGATCACTCTAAAAATTTCAGAACTATATGCACAAAATATGAAGAGAATAAAATAAATGTAATACCGACGTATCAACTTACATAGAAAATTCTTATGGTCTTACCAAAAGATGAAACTATGTAGAAGATAGTGTCAAAATGAAAAATAACTGAGTCAATCTCAATGCAAAAACCTATTTTAAAAAGACTGATTATGCTTACTTTGCATTAAAAAAGTGAATAGTTCCCCAAAGATCAACAAATACGACTAAAATCGTATCGAATCTTAAACAAGGCTAACAACTCTCATATTCTTTCACTCGTCACAATATAAACCATTGTAATTTCATTTTCTTCCCACAGGAAGCAAACAAAGCGAACAACGGTTGAGATGAACTTCAAGCACGTTCACAAGGAATCACAGTACAGATTCCACAACAGTGATCGAAGGACATTACAGATTTCCAGTGGGTCAAAAAATGCCTAAAACCGAAAAAGAACAGTAGACGGCCGAGACAACACGTACACGTATGAAACTAATCACCAACCGTAAGAAAAATCAATATATGTGGAAAATTTATATTGCCTGTTACTGGCTATCGGACCAACCAAAATTTCAATCCAAGACTTGTTCAAATCAAACTAAGGTTTGCAGGCAAGTGACAGACCAAACTTGGGGGTCTTGCATGTGGCTCGTGTCAACCTCCCGGTGAGTCCGAGAATTGATTTTGGCCTAACCTCAGATCAAGAAGGGCTTCAAGCTTGCCCGAATTGTTGAGTTTTGACTGTAGACTGGTCTTACCATCGATGGCATAGACTCCTAAAATAGTAAAGCTATTCTTCTTTGTAGAGAAGCTTCTGGTGATCTCCGCGACCGCTGTAGTCATTTGTTTCTTGTCTGGATGGTAAACATAGGAGGCCCTGAGAGTGTCGCCCTTGTCCGCCCTTAATTAACAAAGAAAAGTAATTATTAACAGAGAACTGTTTCTCTCCCTACCGAGAGTTCGAGTAAGCACTATTCGCCAAAGAGTATTCAGTTGTTATATAAGCTATAGAACAAAATCGACATGCTATCCGTATGTGGCATATCGATAAGAAAGGACAAACAAACGGACTGTAGTAAATGATAGCATCCTCAGGTAGCACAGTGCAAAAGTTAACTACAGTTAAAATTATATGAAAATGTTTTATGATATGAAAGGTATTATATTTCCTGAAGCACAAGTCTATAAATTTCTAGAAATGTTGCATGACACAGTTGGAACAAATTTAATAATAGTTGCATTCTATCAATTCTATCCTTTTCTCTATTTTGTTTCGATATATCATTGGTGAACACTCAGGATTATGGAAGCATTATAGTGAGGTTTGGTCACACCAATTCCTGCATTGTACTTGGTAAAAGCTCCTAGAGCTAAATCGAAGCATGCCTCTCCACCAAAGGCAACAACATGAGCACCTATGGTTGCAGAAATGTCAACTACTGGGCTCCGCCTCAAGGTCACCACTGTTGCTAAACTGGCATGGTCGCTGAAATGATGTACTTCTACCTGATGGAACAAAGGGGTATCAGAAAAAAATAACCAGAACTTACAATAATTGCTGTAACTATCATAACAACAGGTTTAAGAGAATTTTAATGAGGAAATTTGAGAGAAGCTATTACCTTAGTAGAGGGCACGACTTCAGAGACTATGAAAGTTGTTGAGATCCGGTATAAATCACATCAACAATCCCCTCATAAATTATGTATGCTTTAAATTTAGAAAACTAAAACATAATAAGAGACATCATAGCGTACCTTAGAATTTGTGTCAACTTTGACATCGGTGGTGCAACCATATCTGTTCTGGGTACCAACATCAAAAGCATAACGACATATTTTCTTGGATCGACAAAACTAATATCTTGAGAAATCAAGTCCAGATGGTTAGGTTTTACAAAATTTTAGGCATATAAATTGTAGAAGAAGAAAGGCATCGAGTTGGACAAAAACTACATCAACAAAGGCGCACATGATTATATTACCAATGTAAAGCAAATGACGAGAACTTGATTTGTTATGTAAGTGTGGTTTTATTCCAAGGAAAAACATTTAATACAAAATGATTCGGTTCATAGGTTAGCAACAGAGCATGTAATGCTACATAATCACCAAGGCTTAAGGATAGCATAATGAGTTACGAGTTAAGAAAGAATCGCTATGTAGAACTAGATAGATGACACAAAATAGAGCTTCCTAATTCGGTTTGTGGTGTATTCTAGCCCGAATGCAAGTGTGTTATTTACTCACCGATAGGAACAGGAAGAAAAAAACAAGAATTTAAAACTTAACAAATAATTTTTCTGCTAAAAGCAATGAAAGTTGTTCAAGATTTTTCCTTTTCTTGTTACACCTTGTGCCAATGGAACACGAAAAATGAACATGAATAAACAATGATCACTTAATTTAACTCCTATCAGATGGAGCTAAATAGCCCAAGAGGATGGCCCCAACGGCATGCATACCAGACCTATACCTTTTTATCAATATGAAGTGAATTCAAGTTTTTATCTCAACCATTCATCTTGCCATCAAGGGCCCATGACAGAAGCCACAAACAGATATAAATCATTTTTTTACTGGAGAGAGAACAAGAAGATCTATGGTGTTCTTAACCAATGTTGCACTTGTACAGGTATGGATATGAATAAACAGATGTGCCAAATTAAAAAATTCAGGTTATGTGTATGTTGAACATATGTTTATTAATAATAAATAATAGGATTTTATACTTTCCCGTCTTTTGTGTCTCAATGGCGTCTCGGATGATATCACAAGTTACAACAGTAATGCCACGGGCAACCTAGGAAAAGATGCCCCATTCTCCGCAGATGTAACAGAGCCCCGTGACGGGCTAGCATTCAACCGTAGGCGTCCTCGGTGATAGCAATGGTCACAAATCACAGTCAAGGTCCTCCATTGATAAGGTGCTATCAGCGTCCTGCTCACAAATCTCCTAGTTGATCTCAAAGCCCCCTCTAAGATTACTCTCCCAAGCACTCGTGGACTTTAATCATCAATTGGAGATCCACTTTCATTAGTGACATCATGTTTGCATTTTCATTTTGTTCTTGGTTATTTGCTTCCTTTAATAAAGTTATTAAACTTTTAGCCCAACCCTCTTCTAGCCCGACTAGATCACAAGAATAGCTCCCCAACAAAACTATTCATTTATACCATTCACCGATAGTTAAAGAGTTAGTTTAGAAATTACAACTTTTCTACCTATGGTGTGGATCATCCCACTCCTATAGGGATTGTTGTGATAGAATCCCTATCACTCTCTAATTACTACCTAATTGGAGAGGATCTAAATCCCTATAGCTATTAATCATTGTTATTCCCATTGAGTAGCCTTATTAGAATAGTGTGTGATATATATTGATCTTATAGACGTAGCATCATTTAGATCACTCTAAAAATTTCAGAACTATATGCACAAAATATGAAGAGAATAAAATAAATGTAATACCGACGTATCAACTTACATAGAAAATTCTTATGGTCTTACCAAAAGATGAAACTATGTAGAAGATAGTGTCAAAATGAAAAATAAATCGAGTCAATCTCTTTCGCAAAACCTATTTTAAAAGATTGATTATGCTTACTTTGCATTAAAAAAGTGAATAGTTCCCCAAGATCAACAAATACGACTAAAATCGTGATCGAATCTTAAACAAGGCGAACAACTCTCTCATATTCTTTCACTCGTCACAATATAAACCATTGTAATTTCATTTTCTTCCCACAGAAGCAAACAAAGCGAACAACGGTTGAGATGAACTTCAAGCACCTCACAAGGAATCACAGACATATTCCACAACATGATCGAAGGACATTACAGATTTCGATTGGGTCAAAAATGCCTAAAACCGAAAAAGAACAAGAGACGGCCGAGACAACACATACACGTATGAAACTAATCGCCAACCGTAAGAAAAATCAATATATGTGGAAAATTTATATTGCTCACATCGGCTATCGGACCAACCAAAATTTCAATCCAAGACTTGTTCAAATCAAACTAAGGTTTGCGTGCAAGTGATGCACCAAACTTGGGGGTCTTGCAGGGGCTCTCGTGTCAACCTCCCTGAGTCTCGAGAATTGATTTTGGCCTAACCTCGTACTTAAGAAGGGCTTCAAGCTTGCCGAATTGTTGAGTTTTGATCAGACTGGTCTTACCATCGATGGCATAGACTCCTAAAATAGTAAAGCTATTCTTCTTTGTAGAAGCTTCGGTGATCTCCGCACACTGTAGTCATTTGTTTCTTGTCCGATGGTAAACATAGGAGGCCGAGAGTGTAAGCCCTTGTCCACCCTTAATTAACAAAGAAAAGTAATTATTAATGAGAACTGTTTCTCTCCCTACCGAGAGAGTTCGAGTAAGCACTATTCGCCAAAGAGTATTCAGGTTGTTATATAAGCTATAGAACAAAACTGACATACTATATGTATCGCGGGGCATATCGATAAGAAAGGATAAACAAACGGATCAGTAGTAAATGATAGCATCCTCGTGTAGCACAAGGCAAAAGTTAACTACAGTTAAAATTATATGAAAATGTTTTATGATATGAAAGGTATTATATTTCCTGAAGCACAAGTCTATAAATTTCTAGAAATGTTGCATGACACAGTTGGAACAAATTTAATAATAGTTGCATTCTATCAATTCTATCCTTTTCTCTCTATTTTGTTTCTGGATATATCATTGGTGAACACTCACAGGATTATGGAAGCATTATAGTGAGGTTTGGTCACACCATTTCCTGCATTGTACTTTGTAAAAGCTCCTAGAGCTAAATCAAAGCATGCCTCTCCACCAAAGGCAACACCATGAGCACCTATGGTTGCAGAAATGTCAACTACTGGGCTCCTCCTCAAGGTCACCACTATTGCTAAACTGGCATGGTCGCTGAAATGATTTACTTCTACCTGATGGAACAAAGGGGTATCAGAAAAAAATAACCAGAACTTACAATAATTGCCGTAACTATCATAACAAAAGGTTTAAGACAATTTTAATGAGGAAATTTGAGAGAAGCTATTATCTTAGTAGAGGGCACGACTTCAGAGACTATGAAAGTTGTTGAGATCCGGTATAAATCACATCAACAATCCCTCATAAATTATGTATGCTTTAAATTTAGAAAACTAAAACATAATAAGAGACATCATAGCGCATCTTAGAATTTGTGTCAACTTTGACATCTGGTGCAACCATATCCGCTCTCGTTACCAACATCAAAAGCATAAGGACATATTTTCTTCAGACGCAAAACTAATATCCCGAGAAATCAAGTCCGAGAGATGGTTAGGTTTTACAAAATTTTTCGAATATAAATTGTAGAAGAAGAAAGGCATCGAGTTGGACAAAAACTACATCAACAAAGGCGCACATGATTATATTACCAATGTAAAGCAAATGACGAACTTGATTTGTTATGTAAGTGTGGTTTTATTCCAAGGAAAAACATTTAATACAAAATGATTTGGTTCATAGGTTAGCAACAGAGCATGTAATGCTACATAATCACCAAGGCTTAAGGATAGCATAATGAGTTACAAGAGTTAAGAAAGAATCGTATATGTAGAACTAGATAGATGACACAAAATAGAGCTTCCTAATTCGGTTTGTGGTGTATTCTAGCCCGAATGCAAGTGTGTTATTTACTCACCGATAGGAACAGGAAGAAAAAACAAGAATTTAAAACTTAACAAATAATTTTTCGCTAAAAGCAATGAAAGTTGTTCAAGATTTTTCCTTTTCTTGTTACACCTTGTGCCAATGGAGCACGAAAAATGAACATGAATAAACAATGATCACTTAATTTAACTCCGATCAGATGGAGCTAAATAGCCCAAGAGGATGGCCCCAACGGCATGCATACCAGACCTATACCTTTTTATCAATATGAAGTGAATTCAAGTTTTATCTCAACCATTCATCTTGCCATCAAGGGCCCATGTGAAGCCACAAGCAGATATAAATCATTTTTCTTGGAGAGAGAACAAGAAGATCTATGGTGTTCTTAACCAATGTTGCACTTGTACGTGTATGGATATGAATAAACATATGTGCCAAATTAAAAAATTCAGGTTATGTGTATGTTGAACATATGTTTATTAATAATAAATAATAGGATCTTATACTTTCCCAGCCTTTTGTGTCTCAATGGGCGTTTGATGATATCACAAGTTACAACAGTGCGCTTACGGGCAATCTAGGAAAAGATGTCCCAATTCTCCGCAGATGTAACAGAGCCCCGACGGGCTAGCATTCAACCGTGAGCGGTGATAGCAATGGTCACGAATCACGCCAAGGTCCTCCATTGATAAGGTGCTATCGGCGTCACGCTCACAAATCTCTAGTTGATCTCCTCTACCATGATAGATCACTCTTGCCGAGGCGATACAAAGCCCCCTCTAAGATTACTCTCCCAAGCACTGTGGACTTTAATCATCAATTGGAGATCCACTTTCGCTTAGTGACATCATGTTTGCATTTTCATTTTGTTCTTGGTTATTTGCTCCCTTTAATAAAGTTATTAAACTTTTAGCCCAACCCTCTTCTAGCCCGACTAGATCACAATAGCTCCCCAACAAAACTATTCATTTATACCATTCACCGATAGTTAAAGAGTTAGTTTAGAAATTACAACTTTTCTACCTATGGTGTGGATCATCCCACTCCTATAGGGATTGTTGTGATAGAATCCCTATCACTCTCTAATTACTACCTAATTGAGAGGATCTAAATCCCTATAGCTATTAATCATTGTTATTCCCATTGAGTAGCCTTATTAGAATAGTGTGTGATATATATTGATCTTATAGACGTAGCATCATTTAGATCACTCTAAAACTTTCTAACTATATGCACAAAATATGAAGAGAATACAATAAATGTAATACCGACGTATCAACTTACATAGAAAATTCTTATGGTCTTACCAAAAGATGAAACTATGTAGAAGATAGTGTCAAAATGAAAAATAAATCTAGAGTCAATCTCTTTCGCAAAACCTATTTTAAAAAGACTGATTATGCTTACTTTGCATTAAAAAAGTGAATAGTTCCCCAAAGATCAACAAATACGACTAAAATCGTGATCGAATCTTAAACAAGGCGAACAACTCTCTCATACTCTTTCACTCGTCACAATATAAACCATTGTAATTTCATTTTCTTCCCACAGAAGCAAACAAAGCGAACAACGGTTGAGATGAACTTCAAGCACGCTCACAAGGAATCACAAGATGCATTCCACAACAAAGGATCGAAGGACATTACGATTTCCAATGGGTCAAAAATGCCTAAAACCGAAAAAGAACAAGAGACGGCCGAGACAACACGCATTAACGCATGAAACTAATCACCAACCGTAAGAAAAATCAATATATGTGGAAAATTTATATTGCTCATTATCGGCTATCGGACCAACCAAAATTTCAATCCAAGACTTGTTCAAATCAAACTAAGGTTTGCGGGCAAGTGATGCACCAAACTTGGGGTCTTGCACGGCTCTCGTGTCAACCTCCCGGTGAGTCCGAGAATTGATTTTGGCCTAACCTCAGATCAAGAAGGGCTTCAAGCTTGCCCGAATTGTTGAGTTTTGACCGCAGACCGGTCTTACCATCGATGGCATAGACTCCTAAAATAGTAAAGCTATTCTTCTTTGTAGAGAAGCTTCGTGATCTCACACTGTAGTCATTTGTTTCTTGTCCGATGGTAAACATAGGAGGCTCTAAGAGTGTCGCCCTTGTCCGCCCTTAATTAACAAAGAAAAGTAATTATTAATGAGAACTGCTTTCTCCCTACCGAGAGTTCGAGTAAGCACTATTCGCCAAAGAGTATTCAGTTGTTATATAAGCTATAGAACAAAACTGACATACTATATGTATGCGGGGCATATCGATAACAAAGGACAAACAAACGGACTGTAGTAAATGATAGCATCCTCAGGTAGCACTGTGCAAAAGTTAACTACAGTTAAAATTATATGAAAATGTTTTATGATATGAAAGGTATTATATTTCCTGAAGCACAAGTCTATAAATTTCTAGAAATGTTGCATGACACAGTTGGAACAAATTTAATAATAGTTGCATTCTATCAATTCTATCCTTTTCTCTCTATTTTGTTTCTGGATATATCATTGGTGAACACTCACAGGATTATGGAAGCATTATAGTGAGGTTTGGTCACACCATTTCCTGCATTGTACTTTGTAAAAGCTCCTAGAGCTAAATCAAAGCATGCCTCTCCACCAAAGGCAACACCATGAGCACCTATGGTTGCGAAATGTCAACCTTGGGCTCCTCCTCAAGGTCACCACTATTGCTAAACCGGCATGGTCGCTGAAATGATTTACTTCTACCTGATGGAACAAAGGGGTATCAGAAAAAAATAACCAGAACTTACAATAATTGCCGTAACTATCATAACAAAAGGTTTAAGACAATTTTAATGAGGAAATTTGAGAGAAGCTATTATCTTAGTAGAGGGCACGACTTCAGAGACTATGAAAGTTGTTGAGATCTGGTATAAATCACATCAACAATCCCCTCATAAATTATGTATGCTTTAAATTTAGAAAACTAAAACATAATAAGAGACATCATAGCGTACCTTAGAATTTGTGTCAACTTTGACATCGGTGGTGCAACCATATCTGTTCTGGTTACCAACATCAAAAGCATAAGGACATATTTTCTTCAGATCAGCAAAACTAATATCCTGAGAAATCAAGTCCAGAGATGGTTAGGTTTTACAAAATTTTTCGGAATATAAATTGTAGAAGAAGAAAGGCATCAGAGTTGGACAAAAAACTACATCAACAATGGCAGACATGATTATATTACCAATGTAAAGCAAATGACAGAACTTGATTTGTTATGTAAGTGTGGTTTTATTCCAAGGAAAAAACATTTAATACAAAATGATTTGGTTCATAGGTTAGCAACAGGAGCATGTAATGCTACATAATCACCAAGGCTTAAGGATAGCATAATGAGTTACAAGAGTTAAGAAAGAATCGATATGTAGAACTAGATAGATGACACAAAATAGAGCTTCCTAATTCGGTTTGTGGTGTATTCTAGCCCTGAATGCAAGTGTGTTATTTACTCACCGATAGGAACGGAAGAAAAAAACAAGAATTTAAAACTTAACAAATAATTTTTACGCTAAAAGCAATGAAAGTTGTTCAAGATTTTTCCTTTTCTTGTTACACCTTGTGCCAATGGAGCACGAAAAATGAACATGAATAAACAATGATCACTTAATTTAACTCCCATCGATGGAGCTAAATAGCCCAAGAGGATGGCCCCAACGGCATGCATACCGCACCTATACCTTTTATCAATATGAAGTGAATTCAAGTTTTATCTCAACCATTCATCTTGCCATCAAGGGCCCATGACGAAGCCACAAACGATATAAATCATTTTTATCGAGAGAGAACAAGAAGATCTATGGTGTTCTTAACCAATGTTTCACTTGTACAGGTATGGATATGAATAAACATATGTGCCAAATTAAAAAATTCAGGTTATGTGTATGTTGAACATATGTTTATTAATAATAAATAATAGGATCTTATACTTTCCCAGTCTTTTGTGTCTCAATGGGCGTTTGGATGATATCACAAGTTACAACAGGTACGCTACGGGGCAATCTAGGAAAAGATGTCCCAATTCTCCGCAGATGTAACAGAGCCCCGACGGGCTAGCATTCAACCAGAGCGGTGATAGCAATGGTCACGAATCACGCCAAGGTCCTCCATTGATAAGGTGCTATCAGCGTACTGCTCACAAATCTCCTAGTTGATCTCCTCTACCATGATAGATCACTACTGCCAGGCAGTACAAAGCCCCCCTCTAAGATTACTCTCCGAGTACCTCGTGGACTTTAATCATCAATTGGAGATCCACTTTCATAGTGACATCATGTTTGCATTTTCATTTTGTTCTTGGTTATTTGCTTCCTTTAATAAAGTTATTAAACTTTTAGCCCAACCCTCTTCGGTGGCGACTAGATCACAGAATAGCTCCCCAACAAAACTATTCATTTATACCATTCACCGATAGTTAAAGAGTTAGTTTAGAAATTACAACTTTTCTACCTATGGTGTGGATCATCCCACTCCTATAGGGATTGTTGTGATAGAATCCCTATCACTCTCTAATTACTACCTAATTGGAGGATCTAAATCCCTATAGCTATTAATCATTGTTATTCCCATTGAGTAGCCTTATTAGAATAGTGTGTGATATATATTGATCTTATAGACGTAGCATCATTTAGATCACTCTAAAAATTTCAGAACTATATGCACAAAATATGAAGAGAATAAAATAAGCGAGCGATCGGCGTATCAACTTACATAGAAAATTCTTATGGTCTTACCAAAAGATGAAACTATGTAGAAGATAGTGTCAAAATGAAAAATAACTGAGTCAATCTCAATGCAAAACCTATTTTAAAAAGACTGATTATGCTTACTTTGCATTAAAAAGTGAATAGTTCCCCAAAGATCAACAAATACGACTAAAATCGTGATCGAATCTTAAACAAGGCGAACAACTCTCTGTTATTCTTTCACTCGTCACAATATAAACCATTGTAATTTCATTTTCTTCCCACAGGAAGCAAACAAAGCGAACAACGGTTGAGATGAACTTCAAGCACGTTCACAAGGAATCACAAGCATATTCCACAACATGATCGAAGGACATTACTGATTTCGATGGGTCAAAAATGCCTAAAACCGAAAAAGAACGATGAAGCGGCCGAGACAACACGCATTAACGTATGAAACTAATCACCAACCGTAAGAAAAATCAATATATGTGGAAAATTTATATTGCCTGTTACTGGCTATCGGACCAACCAAAATTTCAATCCAAGACTTGTTCAAATCAAACTAAGGTTTGCAGGCAAGTGACAGACCAAACTTGGGGGTCTTGCACAGGGCTCTCGTGTCAACCTCCCCGGTGAGTCTGAGAATTGATTTTGGCCTAACCTCGTACTGAAGAAGGGCTTCAAGCTTGCCCGAATTGTTGAGTTTTGACTGTAGACTGGTCTTACCATCGATGGCATAGACTCCTAAAATAGTAAAGCTATTCTTCTTTGTAGAGAAGCTTCTGGTGATCTCCGCGACCGCTGTAGTCATTTGTTTCTTGTCTGGATGGTAAACATAGGAGGCCCTGAGAGTGTCGCCCTTGTCCGCCCTTAATTAAAAAAGAAAAGTAATTATTAACAGAGAACTGTTTCTCTCCCTACTGAGAGAGTTCAGAGTAAGCACTATTCGCCAAAGAGTATTCAGTTGTTATATAAGCTATAGAACAAAACTGACATGCTATCTGTATGCAGGGCATATCGATAAGAAAGGACAAACAAACGGACTGTAGTAAATGATAGCATCCTCGTAGCACAAGGCAAAAGTTAACTTCTGATTAAAATTATATGAAAATGTTTTATGATATGAAAGGTATTATATTTCCTGAAGCACAAGTCTATAAATTTCTAGAAATGTTGCATGACACAGTTGGAACAAATTTAATAATAGTTGCATTCTATCAATTCTATCCTTTTCTCTCTATTTTGTTTCTGGATATATCATTGGTGAACACTCACAGGATTATGGAAGCATTATAGTGAGGTTTGGTCACACCAATTCCTGCATTGTACTTGGTAAAAGCTCCTAGAGCTAAATCGAAGCATGCCTCTCCACCAAAGGCAACAACATGAGCACCTATGGTTGCAGAAATGTCAACTACTGGGCTCCGCCTCAAGGTCACCACTGTTGCTAAACTGGCATGGTCGCTGAAATGATGTACTTCTACCTGATGGAACAAAGGGGTATCAGAAAAAAAATAACCAGAACTTACAATAATTGCTGTAACTATCATAACAACAGGTTTAAGAGAATTTTAATGAGGAAATTTGAGAGAAGCTATTACCTTAGTAGAGGGCACGACTTCAGAGACTATGAAAGTTGTTGAGATCTGGTATAAATCACATCAACAATCCCCTCATAAATTATGTATGCTTTAAATTTAGAAAACTAAAACATAATAAGAGACATCATAGCGTACCTTAGAATTTGTGTCAACTTTGACATCGGTGGTGCAACCATATCTGTTCTGGGTACCAACATCAAAAGCATAACGACATATTTTCTTCAGATCAGCAAAACTAATATCTTGAGAAATCAAGTCCAGAGATGGTTAGGTTTTACAAAATTTTTCGGCATATAAATTGTAGAAGAAGAAAGGCATCAGAGTTGGACAAAAAACTACATCAACAAAGGCAGACATGATTATATTACCAATGTAAAGCAAATGACGAACTTGATTTGTTATGTAAGTGTGGTTTTATTCCAAGGAAAAACATTTAATACAAAATGATTCGGTTCATAGGTTAGCAACAGAGCATGTAATGCTACATAATCACCAAGGCTTAAGGATAGCATAATGAGTTACAGTAGTTAAGAAAGAATCGTTTATGTAGAACTAGATAGATGACACAAAATAGAGCTTCCTAATTCTGGTTTGTGGTGTATTCTAGCCCTGAATGCAAGTGTGTTATTTACTCACCGATAGGAACAGAAGAAAAAACAAGAATTTAAAACTTAACAAATAATTTTTCTGCTAAAAGCAATGAAAGTTGTTCAAGATTTTTCCTTTTCTTGTTACACCTTGTGCCAATGGAACACGAAAAATGAACATGAATAAACAATGATCACTTAATTTAACTCCTATCAGATGGAGCTAAATAGCCCAAGAGGATGGCCCCAACGGCATGCATACCAGACCTATACCTTTTTATCAATATGAAGTGAATTCAAGTTTTTATCTCAACCATTCATCTTGCCATCAAGGGCCCATGACAGAAGCCACAAACGATATAAATCATTTTTTCTTGGAGAGAACAAGAAGATCTATGGTGTTCTTAACCAATGTTGCACTTGTACAGGTATGGATATGAATAAACAGATGTGCCAAATTAAAAAATTCAGGTTATGTGTATGTTGAACATATGTTTATTAATAATAAATAATAGGATTTTATACTTTCCCAGTCTTTTGTGTCTCAATGGGCGTCTCGGATGATATCACAAGTTACAACAGTAATGCCACGGGCAACCTAGGAAAAGATGCCCCATTCTCCGCAGATGTAACAGAGCCCCGTGACGGGCTAGCATTCAACCGTGAGCGCCCTCGGTGATAGCAATGGTCACAAATCACAGTCAAGGTCCTCCATTGATAAGGTGCTATCGGCGTCACGCTCACAAATCTCCTAGTTGATCTCAAAGCCCCCCTCTAAGATTACTCTCCCAGTACCTCGTGGACTTTAATCATCAATTGGAGATCCACTTTCTGTTAGTGACATCATGTTTGCATTTTCATTTTGTTCTTGGTTATTTGCTTCCTTTAATAAAGTTATTAAACTTTTAGCCCAACCCTCTTGGTGCTGACTAGATCACAGAATAGCTCCCCAACAAAACTATTCATTTATACCATTCACCGATAGTTAAAGAGTTAGTTTAGAAATTACAACTTTTCTACCTATGGTGTGGATCATCCCACTCCTATAGGGATTGTTGTGATAGAATCCCTATCACTCTCTAATTACTACCTAATTGGAGAGGATCTAAATCCCTATAGCTATTAATCATTGTTATTCCCATTGAGTAGCCTTATTAGAATAGTGTGTGATATATATTGATCTTATAGACGTAGCATCATTTAGATCACTCTAAAAATTTCAGAACTATATGCACAAAATATGAAGAGAATAAAATAAACAGAACAGTCTGACGTATCAACTTACATAGAAAATTCTTATGGTCTTACCAAAAGATGAAACTATGTAGAAGATAGTGTCAAAATGAAAAATAAATCTGGAGTCAATCTCTTTCTGCAAAACCTATTTTAAAAAGATTGATTATGCTTACTTTGCATTAAAAAAAAGTGAATAGTTCCCCCAGCATCAACAAATACGACTAAAATCGTATCGAATCTTAAACAAGGCGAACAACTCTCTGTTATTCTTTCACTCGTCACAATATAAACCATTGTAATTTCATTTTCTTCCCACAGGAAGCAAACAAAGCGAACAACGGTTGAGATGAACTTCAAGCACCTCACAAGGAATCACAGTACATATTCCACAACAGTGATCGAAGGACATTACAGATTTCCAGTGGGTCAAAAAATGCCTAAAACCGAAAAAGAACAGTAGACGGCCGAGACAACACATACACGTATGAAACTAATCGCCAACCGTAAGAAAAATCAATATATGTGGAAAATTTATATTGCCTGTTACTGGCTATCGGACCAACCAAAATTTCAATCCAAGACTTGTTCAAATCAAACTAAGGTTTGCAGGCAAGTGACAGACCAAACTTGGGGGTCTTGCACAGGGCTCTCGTGTCAACCTCCCCGGTGAGTCTGAGAATTGATTTTGGCCTAACCTCGTACTTAAGAAGGGCTTCAAGCTTGCCCGAATTGTTGAGTTTTGACTGCAGACTGGTCTTACCATCGATGGCATAGACTCCTAAAATAGTAAAGCTATTCTTCTTTGTAGAGAAGCTTCTGGTGATCTCCGCGACCGCTGTAGTCATTTGTTTCTTGTCTGGATGGTAAACATAGGAGGGCCTGAGAGTGTCGCCCTTGTCCACCCTTAATTAACAAAGAAAAGTAATTATTAAGAGAACTGTTTCCCTCCCTACTGAGAGAGTTCAGAGTAAGCACTATTCGCCAAAGAGTATTCAGTTGTTATATAAGCTATAGAACAAAATTGACATACTATCTGTATGCAGGGCATATCGATAAGAAAGGATAAACAAACGGACTGTAGTAAATGATAGCATCCTCAGGTAGCACAGTGCAAAAGTTAACTACAGTTAAAATTATATGAAAATGTTTTATGATATGAAAGGTATTATATTTCCTGAAGCACAAGTCTATAAATTTCTAGAAATGTTGCATGACACAGTTGGAACAAATTTAATAATAGTTGCATTCTATCAATTCTATCCTTTTCTCTCTATTTTTTTTCTGGATATATCATTGGTGAACACTCACAGGATTATGGAAGCATTATAGTGAGGTTTGGTCACACCAATTCCTGCATTGTACTTGGTAAAAGCTCCTAGAGCTAAATCGAAGCATGCCTCTCCACCAAAGGCAACAACATGAGCACCTATGGTTGCAGAAATGTCAACTACTGGGCTCCACCTCAAGGTCACCACTGTTGCTAAACTGGCATGGTCGCTAAAATGATGTACTTCTACCTGATGGAACAAAGGGGTATCGGAAAAAAATAACCAGAACTTACAATAATTGCTGTAACTATCATAACAACAGGTTTAAGAGAATTTTAATGAGGAAATTTGAGAGAAGCTATTACCTTAGTAGAGGGCACGACTTCAGAGACTATGAAAGTTGTTGAGGTCTGGTATAAATCACATCAACAATCCCCTCATAAATTATCTATGCTTTAAATTTAGAAAACTAAAACATAATAAGAGACATCATAGCGTACCTTAGAATTTGTGTCAACTTTGACATCGGTGGTGCAACCATATCTGTTCTGGGTACCAACATCAAAAGCATAACGACATATTTTCTTCAGATCAGCAAAACTAATATCTTGAGAAATCAAGTCCAGAGATGGTTAGGTTTTACAAAATTTTTCGGCATATAAATTGTAGAAGAAGAAAGGCATCAGAGTTGGACAAAAAACTACATCAACAAAGGCAGACATGATTATATTACCAATGTAAAGCAAATGACCGAACTTGATTTGTTATGTAAGTGTGGTTTTATTCCAAGGAAAAATCATTTAATACAAAATGATTTGGTTCATAGGTTAGCAACAGGAGCATGTAATGCTACATAATCACCAAGGCTTAAGGATAGCATAATGAGTTACAGTAGTTAAGAAAGAATCGTTTATGTAGAACTAGATAGATGACACAAAATAGAGCTTCCTAATTCTGGTTTGTGGTGTATTCTAGCCCTGAATGCAAGTGTGTTATTTACATAGGAACAGGAAGGAAAAAAACAAGAATTTAAAACTTAACAAATAATTTTTCTGCTAAAAGCAATGAAAGTTGTTCAAGATTTTTCCTTTTCTTGTTACACCTTGTGCCAATGGAACACGAAAAATGAACATGAATAAACAATGATCACTTAATTTAACTCCTATCAGATGGAGCTAAATAGCCCAAGAGGATGGCCCCAACGGCATGCATACCAGACCTATACCTTTTTATCAATATGAAGTGAATTCAAGTTTTTATCTCAACCATTCATCTTGCCATCAAGGGCCCATGACAGAAGCCACAAACAGATATAAATTATTTTTTTACTGGAGAGAGAACAAGAAGATCTATGGTGTTCTTAACCAATGTTGCACTTGTACAGGTATGGATATGAATAAACAGATGTGCCCAATTAAAAAATTCAGGTTATGTGTATGTTGAACATATGTTTATTAATAATAAATAATAGGATTTTATACGAAAACCACCTTAATTTTAGTACAAATTGATACTTACCACCTTTAAATTTTATTTTTATTTTTTATGTAAACCACCTATATTTGTTTGCATCTTCTCAATGTAACACCTAATCGACTTTTCAGCTCCAAAAATGCGTGAAATTCCAAAAATACCCTCACTCAAGCACAATGTTTTAAAAAGCCTCCGCCTAGCCCACCTAAGCATACACTTAAGCCTAGGTGGTACCTAGACAACCTACCTAGCGCCTAGCGCCTAGGCGGTACCTAGGCTGACCACCTAGATTTTGGGAGTGCACATGTGAGCGTGGTTTGTCTACATAGACTGAACCATTTAGGCATTAATCGTGATTTCCTCCATTGCAGCCTCCACGTCCTCCAACCTCTTCCAACTATGAACACCTCATCTATCTCTCCCTACCTTGAGCAAAACCTCCACCATCACCATTTAAGAAATCTACCTGGGTGTTAGTCCAACGCCTAAGCTTTCGATAACATTGGCATTGACTATCAAAAATTATAATTAAAAACTAAAAATAAGAAAACGTGTAGGCTTTACCTAAGCGCTTAGGCTCTAGGCTCGGGTCCAACTCCTAGGCCACCTAGCGCTTTCTATAACCTTGCTCAAGCACGTGTGTTCAAATTAATTATAAAAAATAAGGGTTTTTTAAATATTAGTCCCAAAATCTTTCATATTTTGATATTAAACCTCCCCACATATATTATATTTTGAAATTAGCCCCCCCAAATCAACATCGTCCTCACTGGGGAGGGTTATGGGGAGGTCGAGGCCATCAATCTCTTGCCCCTCAGCTAGGGTTTCGGGGATTTGTTTTGGATTGTGTGTGTGTGGTGGGGGGGGGGATTTATTGCAGGTAAGAGTAGGGTTTTGGGAATTGGGCTAGATTTTGGAGATTTGCGTTTGGAATTCCACGGCCATTTGAGAAAGAAAGAGAGGGGGTTTGGAGATTTGAGGGACTAATTTCAAACTATAAAAGATTTGGAGGATTAATATTTAAAAAAACAGTTAATTTTATGATTAATTAAGAAACATGTGCTGTTCACATGTTTAAGATGAGGGTATAATGGGTAGTTCCCGTATTTTTGTAACAAACTTCAGTGTTGGGTGTGACATTGAGAAGATGTAAGCAAATATAGGTGGTTTACATAAAAAAAATTCAAATGCAGTAAGTGTCAGTTTGGACTAAAGTTAAGATGGTTTTCACGTAAAAACCCTAAATAATAAGCACACTTTCAAGAATAATATAAGGATTATATAAAAGGAACTCTAAACATTTTCTTTCAAATATATGTTATCTTGGAAATACATGCGCATGCATTATATGTCAGTAAAATATGCAACAAGATAGATATAGAGATCAGGGAAAGCAAAATAACTATTTAAGTGTAGCATATTTGTCCAATACCATTCCCATAAATTCAGATCGGCGAGACTTCTGCAAACCTAGAAATTTTGTAGGATAAGTGTATGATGCAGTACCAAAACATGCTGTTTAGATGCTTAACAACATACATTAGATTTCTTGCGCGTTAATTGAACTTAAGGTAGCAATCACACGATGGAATTAACTGGGAATGATGCGACCTGCTATAGGGTCAATGACTCAGGCCTCTCTAATTAATCTCACTCCCCTCCCTTCCACTTCATTCTATTAATACCCTACCTGTCCGGCTCTCTCTCTCTCTCTTTTTTTCCCTAGACGACAACACTTGATACTTTTTCTAAGTTATTGTCCAGATGCCACGTCTTGTTGATTTTAGGGCATTCTAGCTAATCATTAAGCATTTTGGTTCTCTAATGAGTAGTTTTGACCCTTATATAAAGAAATTTCAAGCACACCTACAAACAGTGATTTATTGCTACGAAGCATAAAATAATGGCTTGTGTTCCTTGATGATCATTCCTGATTCTCTCCTGAGATAATGAATATTAAAGTTGTTCAACAACAACATGAACCAAAGGGGCAAACAGAATTAGCTGGTGAAGAAGGGTGTCAGGGAAATTGAACTTTAGAAATACTAGGAAGATTCCTTCCTTCTTAGGGCATATACTGCAGCTCAGATTTTGCTACACAGCATAAATTAATAACAGCTTATTCACCGAATATGTACATTAAAAAAAAAATTTTAATGTAGGAAATGTTCTTCACATACTCAGATAATGCAGACAATAAATACATGATGATCATGCACACTTAGAGTAGGAAATGTTCTTCACATATGCTCTAACAATAAATGGGTATTTGCAAGGAGTTTTCATAGTTTATCATTCAAACTTTTAACAATTTTAAAAAAAAATTATAGCTGAGGGTTAATTACACTAACACATCATGGAAGAGCTGGGAGTTACAAATGTGGCTAACAATGCCTTTACCAGTCATGAATTTGCATAATTGCATATTTGATCCTTACTTATCTAGTGAATAACTATTTTAACATTATGTTGGTTTCATGACTCCATTTGACAGAAAGATTCCCGGTTATAAATATTATAAAATCCCCTCCTATGACTGCCCCTTGATCCACGAAAACGAAGGCCCAACCCAATTATATAAACTCCCGCCCATCAAATCTCATTACTCTTGAATGCATTTCCAAATCAAATCAGCTCCTCTTCACTTAAATTATTTCTTAATCATGCCGCACACTTGATAGTGGTGTTTGTATACTTCCTTCTTAATTACTTAGGATTCTAAGACATAGATATAGAGCATGAAGATAACGTGCCACACAAAGAAATTCTAGATGAGAGTAATTGGACAAACACAAAGAAAAGAGATGAATTTGTACGCGTAATTTGCTTTGTGAGGCTGAGCATGCAAGTCATTACTTAGAAAGTGAACTAATGGGGAGGTATAGAAAGAAGAGATGATACCTAGCACTCACTGCAGAGGTAAAACAATAGGTTCTAGAAAAGAATGAAGTGACTACATGATTAAGGATATGTGTGGTGTACCAATAAGCATGAGAATAATTAGAGAGGAGATAAGAGTCATTCTGTATCACCATGAATTACACTAAGAATCTATAGTAAATCTATATTATTTTGCATTTCTTATGAAATAACATACTAACCATGCCTACTCGACATATTCAGGAATCCAAGATTGCCTAATGATTGCAGATGAAAGTTTATCGGTTGATGAGAATGAAGATGGGGTATACTTCACATTGATTGCCAGATAATACCTAAGAATAACCAACTTTGCTTAAGACTAATTATTATGATGCTTTGATATAAGTCCCTTGCATTGAGGGTTCATCCAATTATTATTTCTTTTGTAGCATGTTTGGACCTTAAAAACTTGTATCCTTCCACTCCCCCAAAAGAGTCTAGTCATTGTTCACAGTCACATGGGACATGTGTCAAATGTAAACTTTTGTGACAACCAAATATCTGATCACGCTAGTCATCATATATAAACAAAACATCTGAAAAAACCTAAATTAATTTTATAAGAACTTTTAGTTACATTAGATAGTCTTGCATGCATACTGATTTTCCTATCATCAATAAAAGGAAATATATGATGTATCACCTTATTGTCATAGTATAAGCAATGCATAGGAAAATTTTCTTGCACTTCTTAGACAACAAGGAAATGTCTGCATCCTGCACTCACTACAGCTTGTTATACTAAAAAGAACATTGAAATGATAAGGATATGGTTTCCGAGACTTATCTTGAAAACTAGTAAGATACCTAACTGGAAGAAGTGACTTATAACAAGGTTTAATTAGGATAATTTAATTCATCTGACATTTCATAGTTTTCGAGAAAAATATTGCAAAGGGAAAAGATACGAGCGGGAACCGCAAGAAATGCAACTACAAAATGATATATATCACCTTAGATATTATAAGCGCACAGCCTATTAATAAATGAATTTAGAAGTATACCATTTCAAATTCTGCTCATGTGAAGAACTTATTATTCACAATTTTGAGAACTTAATATTGGACAAACACTTGATAATTAAATTGGTACTAAATTTTTGAAGAAAAATAATGCTCCAGAAAACCCTAATAAGTACTGATCTTACGATGGTAGATTCACAGGATAATCGAAATATCTCTTTGTTCTTGGGATCTCTACTCAGGAGATCTGAAACAAAAAAATCAAAACTTAAACTAATCAGGGGAAAAAAGCAAAATTCGGGGAAAACAAGTAAAAATAGAAGCACCTCTGGCTCTTTTTCCAATTTCGCCGAAAAGTCCAGGCCCCTTCGGCATTTTCCTTCAGAGAAAAATCAGTTGATTCTGGAGGGGTTGGGTTGAATAACAGGAAGGTTCGAGCTCGTTTTCTCGTCATGATGTTGTATATGCGATATGGCTTCTTTCTTATGTCGGAGAACCTCTTCTTCATTATGGGAGCAATTTGCGAAAGCATAAAAAATTGGGGTGAAATTTGAGGGAAAATTGAGATAGGGGGTTTAGGGGTCGGCTTTGTACAAGAGGAAGAATAAAGCTCCTCTCTTGCTTTCTTTTATACTCACTACAACATTAACTCTTTCCGAGTCTATTTCTTCACCACTTTGAAATATTTCCCACGTGAAACAAGTGAAGATTCTACAAGTGCCAAAGTTCAAATATACAGTGAGATGACAATGCAAATTACTATTGTAGCCTTATGCTACTATTCAACTCGTATGATGTTAAGATTATGGCAAAATTTTGTAGCCTTATGCTACTATTCAACTCGTATGATGTTAAGATTATGGCAAAATTCATCAAATCTCCATTATACAAAAATAATATCACAAAATTCATCCTTTTCTAGTTAAATTCTTCCAGTATTGAACTAATATCACAAAATTCATCCTTTTCTAAATCCCTCTCTTCGGCGCTATGAATTACAAAATGGTTGTAAAATGTCACAAGTTCAAATCCACGTTGTTATTTTGCCTTTGGATCTTTTTACATAAATTCGACAATCTATAACGAAAGTCAACATTTTGTTTGCACTATACTATAAGTAGCATATAACTACACTATTGTGTGTGTATATAAAGAATGTGTAACGTTCCTTTGGTATTATAATATATTTATGGATCTACTAAAATTTTCGTGCTAATAAAATGTATTTTGATTCTATTGCTCATAGGGAAGTTAATAGGATAAAAAATTTATGAAAATATAATTGAAAAGTAATTACCAACTTCAAATTAAGTCTCGCGCTCAATATGTTAAGTAAAAATATACTGACTCGCAACAAAAAGAAAATTTTCAAGTCATCAATTATTTCTACACACTCAGCTGCAGCCATTAGCAATCTCCTCCTTTTTTGCATAACCATTTTTGCATCTATATTCAAATTTTATTCATATAATTTTACACTTCAAACATGGTCTTCAACGAATCACCTATAATAATGTGTAGCAAAACTTTCTTATGAATTGCATGGGTAAAAGAGCTTCATCATTACCTACCAAAACACTTCGTCATTACCTCACAAAAAAAAAAAAAAAAAGCTCCATCACAAGTATATGGTCTCAAACCTCACATGAATCACCTTATTGAATAAATGCAACTTAATCTTTCACCCGTCAAAAGCGTAATACGTGAAAAGAAGACATACTAAACTTAGATTCAATAAATAATATCATAAGTATAAACCAATGATCTTTTATAGTAATAGTAGAGAAGAAGATTATAATGAAGGAAGTTAGAAAGATTGAGAGTTTAATTAGATGTCATTAAATGGAGATGGTGGTGTAGTTAAAAGTTAATAAGGAATGAAGTAGTGGAGAATGGTTTTGAACAAGTGAAGGCAAAAAGTTAATTAGAATTAATTCGAATGAGAATTGAATATATATAAATAATCATACAATAAAATATTTATATTATGAATCATGAGGTTGCCATATTCTGTTTTATAAGTAGTATAGATTCTCCTCCCATTAAATGCTATATATATATATATATATATATATATATATATATATATATATATATATATATATATATATATATATATATATATATATATATATATATATATATATATGTGTGTGTGTGAGACTATATATATATATATATATATATATATATATATATATATATATATATATATATATATATATATATATATATATATATATATATATATATATATATATATATATATATATATATATATGTTGATGTTAATGAATCAAACCGATAATATAATGTGAGTGTAGGGTGGTAAAGGTCCTCTAACTCCTTCAGATGTCCGGTTCGAAAGTTTGCTAATGTTTTCTGCTCATGGGAAAACTCATAAGAGGGCGGAGTTGGGTTCTCCGGTTGTTCCTCCGACGATCAAGTCAGTATATGATCATTAGTGGGGAAGAAAATAATAAACTGAGAGTTTTTGATCTAGGTGGGCAAAGATTGCATACATGTGTTACACAATAGGCCCCCTCTTTATAGTAGCAATAGAGGGGTAGTCTAGTAACTTTGGCCGAGTATGGGCTGGCGGCAGAGTAAGCACTTGTTTTACAGGTGTCGGCTGTTGAGTGGGGGGAGTCACTTCGGCATTCAATGAGAAGTGACTAGAGGCACGTGGTGTCGACGTGGTTCGATGTATCATAAAGATCTTCAGGGATGGAGAAATAATGATTCTGATCGTGCATTTAATGTGATGGCAATGACCTGTTAGTGGGGGGCTCGAGGCAACTTTCGTATTCCTACTCGCCTGGCAGAGTGTCGAGAAGTACCACCTTCAAGTCGGTTACGTGGTATGTCGACCCGTCGAGTCGTCTTCGCGAGATGTTAGCCGAATAGTTGGTCGAGTTGGGCGCTTGGGGAGTCGACCCAGTGAAGAGGTCGACAAGTACCGCCTTTCAAGTTGGTTACATGGGATGTCGAACCGTCGAGTCGTCTGAGTTAGGGACTTTGATTATCTCGAAGTGGTGACCGGATTCGATCATTTATTTAATACGGGATACTTGTCAGCTACTGATTGGAGATTAATACTCGGCAATAGAAGCACCATAACAATATATATATATATGTGTGTGTGTGTGTGTGTGTGTGTGTGTGTGTGTGTGTATATACATATATACATATACATTCATATATATATATATATATATATATATATATATATATATATATATATATATATATGAGATTAATGGGTATCATATGCCATATGAGAGGATTCTCTCATATGCAATGATGTGGCACAATCTCTACCAAATGTGGTTATGAGGCATTCTCTCTCCTACTATATTGATTTGGTGGAGATTGTGCCACTTATTGTATATGAGGAAATCCCTCAATGGCATATGATACTATATATAAAATCCCCTCAATGGCATATGATACTATATATATATATATATATATATATATATATATATATATATATATATATATATATATATATATATATATATATATATATATATATATATATATATATATATATATATATATATATATATATATATATATATATATATATATATATATATATATATATATATTGAAAATAGCGATAATGCATATCGTAATGCTCACCTCAGGTTAGCATTAAAAGCGTAAAATAGCGTAACTCTTAATGTAGGTTAAATAGTTTATTATTATTTAAATATTTTATAAATACATAATATTCAAAATCAAATAATATGAATAATCATCACAATTTTAAACATATCATCATCAAAATACTATCACAAGTCAATATATCATCACAATTTCACAACAAAATCAACCATGTATGCCTTAACAATCATTCTAAAAGCATAAAATACTTCAAGTTCGAAACCAAATCATAAAAGTTTTAACAAAACAAGCATTTCTAAGTCATAAATAAGTTTTAATAAATCCTACAAAATGTGTCATCCTCCACTAAATCCATAAGTTTGATGAGGCGAGCAGCGGAGATGATGAAGACGAAGTTGAATGAAGAAGAAGACGGAGGAAGGTTTTTTTTAATCTGTAGGGGCAGAAGCGATAGGAGCAAGAGAATTTAGAGTTTAGGCGTGATTTTCATTTACGAAAAGCGGGGTCCACCCACTTAACCCAATCACAGCCATCAAATTCTTTTAAAAACCAAACCCAGCCCTTGATCAATTTAACCTAAGCTATGGAGCGCTATGAAGACGCATTACAAAGCGTACGCTATGGATAAAATGGCGCATGTTATTTGGTTTCTGCGTTATTTTCTAGCCCCACGTAGCGAAAGGGTGGCGCTACGTTATGCTATGCGTTATTTTGCGCTACGTCATGTCAGACTAAATTTCAGCCCCCTTCTTCCCCTCCTCTCCTCCGTCCGGCCCTAACTTCGCCGGCAGTCCTCCTTCCTTCCATCCTTCCATTCCGCCCTCCATGCCGATCCTCCCCTCCTTCCCGTCCATTCCCCCGTCCTTCTGTCCATTCCCTCCGGCCGTCCATCCGTCCCCCCCGTCCACTCCGCCATCCCTGTCCTTCCGTCCATCCGCCTCCCTCCATCCATTCCATCCACCTTCCTTCCGTCTCCGCCCCGGCGTGGCTGACCTCGACTCCCTGACCACGTCCACTCTCCTCGACTCCTCGATGCTCGTCCACAAGCTCCACCACCCTCAATTATCCCCTCCTCGATGCCTCTACGCCTCAGATCTACTCGATAAATTGACACCTCCCTCCCCATCTCCTCCTTCAAATCGTGACCTTGGCTTAACCAAGTTGTCCATGTAATTTTGGAGTACCATATATTCATATAATTTTGCTACGTAAGTTTAGATAGGGAATTGTTATCTTGTAATTCTTATTTATTTTGGGATATGAATTATGAATATGACCTTTGAAGAAATGTATAATAGTGGGGATTATATTTGAGTTTAGATTTTGGCATAGGTTTTTATTGGTAAATTGGATATGAACTTTAAATTTGGTTTGAACTATAATAATTTTATTTCATTTGAGAGTCGAACTTATATCTTGAATTTGGTACAATATGAGCTATTATTCATTGGAGTTGATTTTAGTGTTTGAGCTTGGATAATGAAATTGTTTAGTGAAATTGAAGGATCAAGTTGATGATTTTAATCTTAATTTGATGATTTTTCATTTCGATGCATTTGTCATGATAAAGTTGTAATTTTTTGTAGATGAAAAATGTTGCATGAAGAGGTCAAGAAAGTTAATGGAGGGCCAAAACAAAGTAGTTTGCAAGCGTTTTTTCCTTGAGTGACAAATTTAATCATATGGTTTGGTATAATGTGATAATTTAAACTAAATTAAGTATGTATGGATGCAATTATGAGTTCTTTGAACCGTGTGGTTATATGTACCTTAAGTTTGCGAGTTGATAATGTGGTTGTATGGATTAATCATGTGTTCCAATCTAATGTCATAATTTGAACTGAAGTCATGTATGTATGGATGCAATTATTGTGTTCTTTGAACTGTGTGGACCTTAAGTTTGCAAGTTGATAATTTGGTTGTATGGATTAATCATGTGTTCCGGTATAATGTCATAATTTGAACTGAAGTCATGTATGTATGGATACAAAACATGGTAATATCTTGTGCAAGACGTAATTAATGATCGGATAATGCCAATCATTGGGTTTGAAGTGGGTCAACATGACATGTACTTCATTAGGTTCCAAGATTTATTTCCGAGAGCATTATGGCTAGCTACTATAATTCACCTAGTGGACTTGGAAGTCAAGGCATGAGTAGCTGCAAAAGTAATGCCAAAGCATTTGCATGAGTATTCTCAAGGCGGGCTACATAGCTGATGTAGAAGCCTTCGAATGATTGGGCAAGCTTCATTGCCACTTTATGATAAGGTATGAGGTCATTGTGGCGAACCTCATATTCTCCTTTGATTTGATTGACGTTATTTTGGAATCACCATAGGCTCCAAGAAACTTGATACCCATATCTTGAGCAAGTTATAAATCAATTATGAGGGCGTTGTACTCAGTCATATTATTGGAACATGGCTTAATTAGTGAATAAGCCCAAGGAAGGACGTGTCTGTGCGGATCAATAAGCACTCTAGTTAGTGGGCTTCACATGTGCTATCATGGGCTTCTTTTAGAGCTTCCTAAGCTTTTAAAAGTGATAGATGGCAGAGAAGTATATCATTGAATGATCTACTAAATAGTATTTTGGTGACCACATCATAATAGAATCGGGACGCCCTGCATCGGACAAAAGTCACCTCCTTAAGATCATCGGGGAGGATGCTATAGAGGACATAATTGATAATTTTGAACTGCCAATCATGTTGCTCGATGCATGCTGAGATGGTATGAACCCCATCAACCCTTAGCTTAGATGCATTAAAGCATATTGATAGGGAGAACCAGTGTAGTTGCCTGCCTAACGAGGGAGTTGGCAATGATGTTGTCAGTTTTGAGCTCATGGTTGATTGGAAACTCTTTGAATGAGCCAATCAGCTCGAGCATCATCTTGTGGTAATGCATCAAGTCCTTATGTCGGACTTCGTACTCCCCATTCACTTGGTTTACAACGAGGAGTGAGTCGTTGTTTGCTTCAAAGTGCTCAAACCCAAACTCTTTGCTATTTGGAGGCTTATCATGAGAGCATTGTACTCCACCATGTTGTTCAAACAAGGTTCCATCAATGAGAATGAGTGGAGGACCACATAATCCTGGGGTGAAATGAGGACTACCCCTACCCTGCCATTATCATACCATCCGGGTCAATCTTAGAGGTTCTATCAAACCATGTTCACCATGGCTTTTCAGTCATGGTAGAGTGGACTTCAAAGGTCTCATCTGTTATCTCCTTAGAGCTTTTACAATTGCGAGATAGAATGATCATTGAGAAAATATGATACTGGCCGGCCTTTGATAGCCTTCTGGGGGACGTAGAGTATATAATATTGTGATAGTAGGATTACATTGCAAGCCAAGAGCTTCGTCATGAGGATTTGTAGCAGGTTGACTTTGATACAACACGTAAGGTCTGACCCGTGAGATAGTGTCGCATTTTTTGAACTACGAATACCAACACAAAGTAATCCTTCTCCACCAAATTGTATTAATGTTCTGCATATATTGTCATGTGGCTGAGGTAGTCAATAGACTGCTCGTGACCACTGTCATTCTTCTAGACAAGCATGGTTCCTAGAGAATGGTCGAGTGCTCACATCTGGAGCAGGAATGGCCTTCCTAATATCGAGGTAGTCAGGACTGAAAGTTGAGTCAAATACTCTTTGACCTGCTCAAATGCCTTTTGGCATGTGACTTTCCAAATAAAGGGTATATCCTTCTTCATAAGGTTTGGAAAAGGGTTGATAGCGTACGAAGAGGTTGAATATGAACCTCTGGATATATGCAAATTGACCCCAAAATCCTTGGAGTTCTGTGAGATTCTTTGGAGGTGGCATTTCATAGATGGCTTTCACCTTGTTAGGATTGACATGAATTTCTTTGGACATAATGAAGAATCCATAGAGTTTTCCACTGGACACTCTGAAGAAGGATTTAGTTGAGTTTATCTTTAGTTGATGGTTCCTTATGATGTCGATCACTATCCAAAGGTCCTGCAGGTAATCTTTTTTGTGGTGACGCTTGACTATGAGGTCATCCACATAGCACTCCACCATCTCATGGAAGTGCTCCTTGAATATTTGGCTCGTGTCATGTTGATATGTAGCACTAATATTTTTTAGTTTGAAGGGCATGACAATGTACCCGAGTATGTCAATAGGAGCCGTAAGGGTTTGTGCTTCATGTCGTCCTCATGCATTTTGATTTGGTTGTATTCAGAGAAATCATCCGTGAAAGACATGTGCTCAAATCTATACATAGTGTCAATCATGATGTCCATGATCAGCAAGGGAAACCTATCTTTAGGACAAGCCACATTTAGATTGTGGGAATCGACACATATCCAGCTTGTGTTTTTTTCTTTGGTATGGGACAATATTAGAGAACCAGTTTTGATGTTGTATCTCCTTGGCAAACCTGACAAATCCTAATTAGTTTGTTGACTTTGCTCTAAATGGACCCCACTAATTCAGGGTCGAATAGCCTTTGAGTTTGCTTAACCGGTCTAGAGCTTAGCTTGATATTGAGACAATGCATAGTGACTGTTGGGTCAAGGACAAGCACACCATGGTACGTCCATGTAAAAACATCACTGTACTCACGTAGGAGAGATTCCAACCACTATCGCTCTTCTAGGGTCAACCTGGCACTGACGAGGATGAGATTTTCTTGTAATCAATCGACTAAGTTTAGTTAGACGATTTGGTCATCTGCGGGTGGTTCACATTGTTCAAAGTGTATATCCTACTGGCCATTAAGCTATTGAACACAGAGGGGTATTTCTTCATATTCATTGACTTGATTGACGGAGATCATATCGATGGATAAGTTTTTAAACTCGTCCCCAATACTAGTGTCAAAGTCATACACCAAGGTATCAGATGAGAGGCTGCAGGATACTCTGATATCATCACGAATTCTAGCTCGAGAGGTTTAGCAGCGTATCCTAGCCTATATTTGGATAGGTTAGAATAGCCTTTTGGCATTGTCTTTGGTACAAATGACTTTTGTGGTGTTCAACAACCTTTGTTGTAATTTAGTCCTTGGGCCATTACTAGATTGTAGCCCATGCTCTCCATTATTTGCCTAGTTGCGCGACTATAATGGGTAACTTGTGACGGTTCTTCATCTTCTTCTTCATCTTCTGAGTTAGACTAATCTTTTATCTTGTGGGGTCAGGACAATGCCTCTAGCAGATGATGGGGACTGATATTTTCATCTCAGAGGCGTTATGAATATTGCACTGTGCTAGTCCTCAATATCAATTCACACCTAATTCATAGGCTGAGAAACATGTGCAGATTATATTAAGCTTTTAGAAGATTGAACTATTCCAGACTCATTCCTAGTTGGTTTAATCCTTTATGCTAAGCTAATCTCATATTGTTATTAATAGTCCACTCACCACTGACAGGGGTGGGAGTATTACATAGACTCCTTATGTCTATTACAATAGTATTGATCTTTAGACTAAGGACATTGTCTAGTTCAACGTCAGCTTCGTTTCTACTTTTTAAGCCATCAGAAGTTAGGTTGCTGTCCTCCGAGTGATCTAGGTAGAGGATGGCCTGAGCGTAATAATTAACCATCATCTTTTAAAAGACTATAGCTCTGCTGGGAGAATTTGTACGATCCTATTCCCATCAACGTACTTTATGTTTTGTTGAAGTGTTGAAGGGTGACTAGATTCTGGTGGATCCAGGATCATGCCAAGAGGAGGTCATTGGAGGTTTCTACATCGATGACGTGACAAGTAACCTTAGAACTGATGTTTATGATCTGGCATCTCAGATGGATCTTTCCCAGTATATTGCTGGTATTCGAGTTACACTCATAGATGACTATGTATGATGCTAACAGTCGGTGTGTAGGGATGAAATCCAACACTCTTCATAGCATGATGCTTAGTATGCATCACGGGTCAATTTAGATACATTCAATTAGAGTCGAGCTGACATAGCCTTTGTAGTACAATGGTTAATGATGATTGCTCCTAGATACAAATATGTCTGTTGGGGTAAAGGTGGTACTCGACACTTACCTTGTTACTTGGTGGCAGTGTAAACACATTGGATCATCTTGTTGTCATCCAGAATCATCAAAGTTTTAGTGTGATCCTAGCTAGTACTTTAACCAGATGGGCCAAGATGTTAAAGTGGAGCAGCTTGTTGAACATGTTCTTTTTCTATTATCTTGAGGAGAAGGCACGGCCGCCTGTCTTGACATTCTTGGCTATCGAGAATCATCATTGATAGGGCTGTACTGTTTTAGGTAAGTTTTCCCAGATCTCATTTCTCCTAGGGTAGCTTGGTCGCCAAGGCCTCCTCTTCGTGTTCAAAGTTTGTGAAGGCTGCCATATCCTCCTCATCTTGTTTGTTGATGATGGAGAAGAAGTTAACCATTCTGTATCGATTTCTCTTGGACTCTTTGGGTACTTTCGTAGACATTCATCGATTGTCTCGAGTAGATATGGATGAACCCATAAGTTATCCCATTTTGAGGTGGGTGGTGTAAGACCTCTAGCTTCTAATGCGTAAGGGTCTCGGTTGATTACTTCTATCTATGCTTGTCTGACTGGAACCACCCAATCTTATCCCGTCACTTCATGCATATCTTTAAATTGGAAGGAGACCAAATATGCAGCTACATTCTTCTCCTTATTGTTTAGCTCAATGACCATGGCATAGATTCACATCTCAATTTGATTCTTGAGGATGAAGAAGTCATTGGTAGGATGTTCGACTAATAGATGGAAGAGGGTAGTAGTTTGGGTTTTTAGTACCCATCGCCTTTCGGTCATATAACATCGAGCAAGTCTAGCATGGTCCTTGCCTAAGCATATGGATTATCTTAAAAACTTGGTCATCCCTGAAGGAGTATTATCTCTAATAGAACTGCTTATCCGGAGCTTAGCAAGCAGGTTGGTTGAAAATTTTCATTTGTTGCAACTTCTGTGCCGATGCTTTAGGCACATCAGCTATTAGAGTTTCATTAATTTTGGACCATCGTGAATTCTATTTGCTTCCGGTTCCTTTCCATCCCTATTGTGAATGTGCTTGGGTTTCTCCAAGTTCATGGTGTCTCACACACCTTTTGGAAATCTTGATTTACTCTTGCAAATCAACCTATTTGTTAGCCTTGACTCTCCCCATGCATTCTTCAACTTTGGGTAAAAAGTTTCCTCAACATGTCTATGTTAAAAAGTCCACCAGCAATAGGAAAGGCAACCTTAGCACGTAACTGTTGAACCTATTAATGAAATTATGAACTCCCATGTTAGGTTTTTGCTTTTCCTTTGGCAAGGTAGCCATCTGGGTCTTTATTACCGGCTTGTAAAACCACGCTAGTAATTTCCTTTCAAAGCCGTCCTATGACTGGATGGAGCCAGCCCGCCGAGTTCTAAACCAATCAAAGGCAATGCCTCTTAAGGTTCTTACAAATAGTCTAGTTATCATTGCATCATCATTAATCATGTTCTCGGTTAGAGAGTGGACATGATATATGCGTTGACTGGTGATTTTGTCCCGCTGAAGTTTTGTAGTGTAGGCAGGTTGAACTTGGGTGGATAAGGTAACTTTTTCCACTCTGGCGGATACGAGCATGAGACACCAGTTCCCTCCAGCTCGCTCTTCCATGCTAAAGATTCGAATTGCATCCGTATATTCTCATGATCTTTGTTTCCATTGCCACCAGAGCTATTGTAGGAGCTTGCTCCATCTCATGATCACTAGAGTGATTAGAGTGCTATTCATGGTTCCCAGTCACCTGGGGTGACAAGACATGATGCTTGCCTGATTAGCTTCTTCTATTGGTGGCGTAGGAATCACCCTAGCTACTAAAGTGATTGTATGGGCAATGATGCCTATAGTTTCTCCACCATATACTGCATTAACCTCTTGCAGGGTGGCTCCAAGTGCCCATGATAGCGATTCTACTCCTCAAGTTTATCATCTGGAGGACAACTAGCTTTTGAACAGAATTATAGAGGTCGTTAAGGGCATTTTTTTATTCTAATATGTCTGCTCTTGAGCCAAAAATTTTCATGTTAGGTCTTCCAATGTTAGAGTGGGACTCATCCCGCTACTACCAGTGCCATTTTCACTTAGCGTTGACCTTTGCCATTGTTTGGTGGAGTAGGAATGTCCTTGTTAGGAGTGATGATCGCTTCACCCCTACCTTCTCCATTTCCCCTTCCGTCATATTGATAGTAACTATCCTAGGATGAATAGAGATCTTAGTGTTAGAAGAGGCATATGCTAACCCTGACTCATCATCGGAGTAGGCGCTTTCTGATGTATTCTCACTCTCTAGGTAGATGATTTCTGTCATTGACTGAATCTGACTGTAATTAAAAGGAATATTGACTTTGGATCGAGAGCATTAATAGGGACAGTCATTCCTGATTTCCACCCTTTCAAACTCTGGGATGTAGACATTTTCTAACTCTAGTGGATTGTATACTGCTGACATCTTATCAAGAGAGCATGTTGTGGGGTTTTTAAGAAAAACACAACCCAAAAAAAAAAAAATTTCACCATTTGTATCCAAACACGCCTAAACAATTTTAAAGGTCGCTTAGAGGAAGAAATCCTAACTTAGAAAAATTGAACAGATGGAGGGATGAAGGCTGGCCCATATAGCACTTGTTGAATGGGCCATAATTTAGCAAGTGGGCACAATGTATGACCCGGCCACTATCTGTACAATCCCTAATCCCAAACTTTCTGCCGCCCCCCACCCCTTCCATCTCTCCGCAGATCTGATGATCCCAAACCTCCTCCTAGGTAATTAGATTTAGAAAAGAAAAGCAAGTAAAACATGAGTTACTACAAACTTGGGGGAGGCTTCTTGATTCTAGCCATCAGTTTAGGCGGTCTTATTAAATTATCCCGAAAACTGCCCTCAATTCAAAAAACCCTCTTCGCCTATTCTTCAGAAGAAGAAAAAGCCAAAGCCATAGACAGACTCAGCGAACTGCCTCAAGAAATCATCGACATAATCCTCTCCAAATTCATCCACCAACACAACATTGTGCCGTGTGAACCCTGTCCGCCTTGTCGAATCGTTAATATCCGAGCACAGCTATCCACCAAAACGTCCATCGAGAACACGTCCATCCTATCCAAGCGCTGGCGCTATGCATGGACCACTTGCCCCACGTTAAAGTTCCTCACGAAAGACTTCTCCTCCATCGAGTGCTTCATCAAGTTTGTCAACACAACTCTCGAAATCCGCGGTAAACACCCCATAACAACCTTTGAAGTGTATTGGACGCTCAGCCCCGTGGATGTCAGTTGCCTCTCTGCGTGGTTGCACTACGCAGTGCTCTGTGGTGTGCAGGAAATCGTGCTGCAGGTGTATAATCTGCATGAACTAAAATTGCCTCCGAGTCTCCTTCGTTGCCACACACTTAAAGCTTTTGATTTAATATCACCACTTGCGTTGCTGAAGCCGTGGAAGGTTCGTTGTTTTCTACAGTTACCCAACTCAGCCCGTCTGGAAAATCTGAGATCTTTGGATCTACAGTACGTGACGTGCTCTAATGGATCGCTAGAGGAACTGATATCTAGATGTACCTTCTTAGAATCACTTAAGCTTGGCACATGTCATGAAAGTATGCAGATAACTGCACCCAATCTGAAATCTTTGTATTTATATTGTACTAAGGGATCTGTTCAGATATATGCCCCCAGACTTGAATCTTTGGCCTGCAAGTTAAAATCACCTGGAGAAATTTCTTCCGAGGACTTCAAGTTTCTTGTAAATGCATATGTTGGGTATTATCATAAGCCGAAAGGGAATGTAAAGAAATTGGCAAAACTTCTGCAGAGGCTTTCTAATGTGAAGGTGCTGACTCTGGACTTAGATGTTATTGAGGTAACTCTCTCTTTTTTACCCCCTTTTCTTTTTGATTTCTTCTAGTAAGTTTTTCATGTAGACAAAATCCTTTTCTATATATTTTTATGCAGTCACTCTCTGAGCTAGACTTGACAGAGCAAATATTTCCCTTATTCGATAATCTGAAGTATCTAAACATATATCCTTCACTAGCCCCAAAGAACATCAGTGTGATAATTATGCTAGTCCGAAGGTGTCCTTGTTTGGAGAAACTTGTCCTTCACCGCTGTAAGTTTTTTTTTTTTACTAATTCATCTAATTTTCTTTATGTTCTAAACTATGCTTTCGGCTGAACTATCAAATTGGTATTTTTTGCATCTCCCTTTAACCAATTTGGTATTAGAAGTTTCGGCTAGACTAATGCCAAATATGTCATTAGACAAATTTTTTAATTTTTATTTTGCCGTCAGCAAATAAGCATGGTGGGAAAATTGTGCATGACCTCACGTGACTTAATTTCAAGCTTGTTAGCAAGTTGATGGGGCTTTGTTTAACTAAATTGGAAGGGTTTTGACGTCGTGTCACAGATCAAATCGTAGATTTATTGAGCTCACATGTGATTTTGAAGATGTCGACGGTTAGCAGGATGATTATCAATGTTTAACTGAATGAAAACATAGTTCTTGCTGTAACTGTGTCTTAAATTGACAAGTTAGGGTTTATGTCAAGCCAATTTGGATTATGTTTTAAATTTGGAAAATTTGTGAAACCAAAACCTTGATTTGGAGCTTGAAGATGACCAGATTTTCTTGCTTCAGCTACAATTTCAAAGATTTAATTGCTTAGACATGGGCACCTGAACAATTTTCCCTTTCCTCTTTCAAAAACCCTAAATTGAAATTAATTTCTAATTTCCCCCCTAAATTTGGAATCTCACATCCAATTTAAGAAGCCCAATGACTTTGCCATGTCAACATATCCATGCCACCCGAGATTACAGAAAGTGCTAGGCAGCCTAGGTGCCGCACACAACGCCTAGAGCCTAGGTGGTTTTTCTATATTTTTTTAGTTACGACATTTGATAATAAATGCAAATGTTATAGAAAGCGCTAGGCACCCATAGGCGCGGAGTAGCTCCTGGGCGGATTTCTTTCTTTAAGTGGTGGTGGAGGGGTTTTTTGAAAGTTAGAGGAGGTGTTTATAATTAGTGGAGGAGGCCGAAGGAGTTCAGAGTAGGTTAGAGGACATGGAGGGTGCAACAGAGGAAATCAGGGCCAAACCTAAACGATGCAGTCCGTGTAAGCTGCCATGTGCCCCTAGGCGCTCCCAAGAACTTGGCAAGCGGCCTAGGCATCACCTAGTCCTAGGCTGCTAGGCGCCCGCTTTTTAAAACATTGATGTCACCTCAACAATTTGAAGAAAGTCATGTACATGCTCATGACAAAATTTTCCCTAAATTTTTGCTTGCATCAAAGAAAAATGCCTAATTGCATAATAAATTAATAATGGGCTTTTAGTACCAAAAAGTCGCGGAGAAACTTTTAGTACCAAACTGGTAAAAGGGAGTTGCAAAAAATACCAATTTGCTAATTAATCTTATGTTTTCGTTGTCTTCCACTGATTTTAATTCTTCACATGCCTCAAATTTTAGACTGGACTTTGCCAATTGGATTCATCAGGAGATTACAAGTCCCTTGGCAATAAGAAGGTGCTTGCGGTTTTCCTAGTCCGAAGGATATTGTCATCAGTCGATTTTTCAGGGGAAAATGTTGAGTTTCACTTAATGAAGTTATTTTTATCCTTGAGGAAGCATATATATTGCAGACGATGGTATACGTGCATTTTTGGGACGTAGTAGATGTGATCTACGAGAAGTTGCTTGTGTTTTTCAGAGCGTATTTGAATGCAAAAGTGCTGATAACCAAATGATTTTTTCTCTAATAATTCATATTTATTCGCGAATGTAACTCGACTAGATGATGTCTCTTCACACTTTTATTTGCTGGCTCTCACCTGGAAGGATATTTATGCGTACGTAAATAGACTTCTATTTTGCTTTCTCCTTTTTTAAGGTGATGATTTCAGTAACTTTAACTGTTTATTATCTTCTATTCTCCTCGTTTAAGGTAATTTTTTGTGCTTCCATCGTTTTGCAGAAGTTGCTTTCTATAAATTGCCATGCACCGATCATGAAATTGTGAATGTCCACGTGCTTAATTTGTTGAAAGTAAATAATTTGTTATAAGTAGAATATGAAACTTTGTGTAGCCTCGAATTGTTAGCCTCTTGTCTGTTTCACTGTTGTCGGCTTTCAGCTTACTATTTTTCTTCCAAAAAAAAGTAATATTTTGTGTTTATTATAATTCGAAAAGAGCTAGTGGAGCAGCGGCTTATGCCATGGTGAAGATATGCAACGCCCGAACTTTGGAAAACATAATGAACAGAAATCTTTTCGGCAAAATATTATTCTTGACAAGCGGTGTGGGGACCAACCTCCGTGTGCTACCCTTTTCCAGACACAGCCGGAATAGGGGTGGAAATTAATTAAATAATTAAGAAATAGTTTGTTAGTTGTTCTAGTAACTATTCGGTCATGTTTGATTGGGTAGTTTATTTAACTCTAAATAAATATTTTTAAGTATTTGAGTTTATTAATGAATAGAATCTAATTAGATGAATATACGATTTGTTTGCTTGTTGAATATTTGTTTAAAATTTGATGGCTTTAAGCATCGTGTGAAGCGGCTGGTGTAGATTATCTTTTAATTTGTATCGCAAAGTGTTTGGTTTGGTGTTAATTGAAGATGCATGCTGGATCTCCTAATTGGGGTCCTCCTATAGTAGGACTTCCAATTGTATTTTTCAGTAACACTCATTGCCTCAGTGCGTGTGATATTAATTCTCCTGTCCTACAGACAACACATGATGCTAGACAAATTCAAGTGAAATATAGTTATCTATATCGAACAAAATCGGTAGACAATCAACGCACAGAACCAATGCAACAAGTTAAACTTAGAACAAACATTAGTACAAATAAGTACATTTAACCTAGAGAACTAATGCAATCAATATAAATTAGCACAAATAGTTATCTATATCGAACAAATTTAACAAAAATAAGTATGGTGGTAATATTAGATTAGGTAATTGGATTGGTGGGTAACTCGGAACTCCTAAGATATTGGAATTTCTGTTTTATGCATGCGGCTCCAATATGACAATTGGATTAGCCAAATTACTTCACGATGACGTGTTAACTCAGTCAAACACTTTAACTCTTTAAAGTGTGGGACATCCGCACTCAGCATACAACTTGGTTATGGTCCATGAACTTGGCCTAAAAGCCTGGATACAACGGCGTAGGTCCATGTTAACTAGTCTCATCAGGTTGGTTGCCATGCCTTGTCTCAGTGCGAACCAGCTCTTATGGTGGTCCGCCCTAATAGAGACGATTGATTTGAATCGTATCCTATCCTCAATATACCAATGTAGGAGATATTAATCGAATAACCGATCTTTCTAATTGTCGACTTACATAACTGGTTAATCAACACGTAAGTTAGCTGTACCACCCCCACACCAGTGAGGTACTGCTACTTGGTCACCGCCCAATTAAATACCTTGCAGTCTAAGTAACTATCTTAAGGGCCAAGCATACACCATAACAAGCTCAGGCGTCATTTCGGTCAGTTTTGAATAATGGCTAGAGGTGGCGACTCGCGGAACAGGATGAGTAGTTCAAATTCCAACGCGAAAGAGGACCAATCAATGCGGCAAGAATTGATGGTGGTCATGATCACGATGATTGTAGAGGAGCAAATAAAAAAGTCATTAAAAAAGACAACGCAAACTCGATCCCTGAGGAGGAGCCTATGATGCCTCAACAACAATCAGACGATCACGAGGTTGACTGGTTTAACCCCGGTGTTTCAGTCTGATCCAATAAGTTTGGTATTCAAACGACAAATGACACCCCAACTTGACCGGACCCAAACCCTAATGGAGGTAACCGATCAAGCGAACAAGCAAATACTACCTCCACGGTGAATCCGGATTAATCGGCAAGACACAGAGCCACTATCGGGTATTCAAATTACCACTACGACCCGGAAAATCCTAAGTACAACCTCGGACCATTCGGACTAGCCTACGAAGCGTACAATCTGAACCATGAGGACATACTCAATGGGAGTTCACCCAAACCGATGACATCATGAACGTGCTTTATCAGAAGATCAAGATTCCCAAGCTAGAAGTCTACAAAGGGAAGGGATGCCCCATGAGCACTCAAGTAATTAGCAAAATGCTATGGAAATAGCAAGAGCATATGATGCATTAATGTGCAGATACTTCTCAAATACATTGAGCAGTTAGGCTAAGACCTGGTACAACTCCTCCTAAGAAGTCCGTCCACAACTTATGAAAGCTTTCCAACCTTTTCGTTAGTCACTTCCTCGCTGAAACAAGAAGGAAGACGTCCTCGACTATGTTGCTTTAACTAAGGCAGACACTAAGAGAAATCATAATGGAGTACTTCGAGTGATACCAAGATAAGCACCTTGATGTTCAGGGTCCGTACAATCACGTCCCCATAGCCAGAATGATGTATGGTTTGAGCCATGAAGACCTTCATCGAGATCTATTTAAACAGCCCCCAAGGAACTTTGATAACCTTATCCGAAGGGCAAAGGGCTACATGAATGCAGAAGAATTCCTATGGAAGAAAGAACCGGGCGAAGAGAAGCCAGAGGATGACTTCAGGCCCGACAAAAGGGGCCGATGAAGCAACAGAAGAAAAAGGGAGAGGAGCCCTACTAGAAAGTTTTTGACGTACATTCCTTTGAATGTATAAGTCACACAAGTCTTGTTCCAATTTTAGAAGGAGGGATACCTCAACAAGGCCCCCACCAGAACTTACGGGAGATCGCAATCATCATGACAAGAGTAGGTTCTATGACTACCACAAGAACTTTGGACATAACACCAATGAGGGCAAAGCTATCAAAAGGGACATCGGGACCTAATTGAGAGGGGATACTTGGGCCGATATGTTGACGAAAAATGACAAGCCATTGAGAGGGACAAAGCCCATAATAAGAGCATTCACCCAGAAGGATGATATGTCGATGAAATCTTGGACCGATTATTCTCCACCTCACACCGATCCTCAGAATACAATGATGATTTCTTTGATGTGATTTATGTCATCTTGCGAGGAGACCACTCGGTAAATGAATATAGTAGAAGGTCTGTTCATGATCGCCTAGGTCCGCCAAGGAACCAGCCAAACAAACATGATGATAGCATGCTAGAAGATCTCAACCCACCCACAGATGCAATTATGATTACTAGGGAACTCGTCACTAGTAAGATGATAGCATGCTAGAAGATCTCAACCCACCCACAGATGCAATTATGATCTCAATGTTGGGACAAACCCAGGGCCCAATAGAGCAGAGTCGCAGCTAAAATAGTGCAGAAGTAATAAAGAACACACAGATTTACGTGGAAAACCCCCTAAATAAATTTGGGGTAAAAACCACGGGCAAGGATAGAAGAATTCACTATGAGGAAAAACTTAGGAGGATTACAATCTCTCTTTTACAAGGAGATACTCTCTCTATTATTTTCTCTCACTTCTATATGTAGAGGAGTTGTTGTTTCTGGGATGAGTTTCTGAAGAAGAACACTAGGCCTATTTATAGCTTTTGGAAAATCACTATTTAAAATATAATAATAATATTTTCCTGTTGCTACAGTGATTGCTATAGTGATTTTACTGTAGCAATCACGTCTCGCTTTCAGTGCAGCCGTCCTCATTTTGTTTTGTTTTGTTTAGGCGGGCCCATGACGGGCCCCACTCTTTGACAATCTCCCACTTGAAGATTTGATTGAGTATCAATCATATCTTCACACCATTCTTTCTATCTTGCCATCTTTATGTTGCTTACGTTTCTGTCAGACCACAAGAGGATCTACACCAAATAAACTTATCAGTATTGATTGCTTTTGTCAAAAAATCTGCTAGCTTGTCTTTGGTGTGAATTTTCTGCATATCCACGGTTCCTTCCTCCACTTTCTCACGAACGAAGTGGTACTGAACTCGAATGTGTTTGGTCTTTGAATGAAAGGCTGGATTTCTTGCCAAATGCAAAGCACTCTGACTGTCACAAAATAGAGAAATCTTCTTTTGTTCATGGCCGAGTTCCTCCAGCACCATCTTCAACCATATCGCCTCTTTACTAGCTTGTGTAGCTGCTACATATTCTGCTTCTGTTGTTGAAGTAGCCACAACTGACTGCAGTTTTGAAACCCAGCTTACAGCTCCGCCAGCAAGTGCAAACACATAGCCTGTGGTGGATTTGCTATTATCACGATCACCTGCATAATCAGAATCAACATATTCATTGACAATAAAATCAGATCCCCCATAACATAATGCAACATCTGAGGTGCCCTTAATGTATCTTAGGACCCTCTTTACAGCATTTCAATGCTCTCTACCAGGATTCACCATGTATCGACTAACCACTCCCACTGCTTGTGCAATGTCTGGTCTTGTACAAATCATCGCGAACATCAAACTTCCCACTGCTGATGCATACGGTACTCGAGACATCTCCATCCTCTCTTCTTCACTGCTAGGACACATATTGGAGGATAAATTTAAATTAACAGGAAGTGGGGTAGAAATTGGCTTACAATCTTGCATGTTGAAGCGCCGCAAGATTTTCTTCAAATAATTCATTTGAGAAAACCATATCTTCCTATTATTTCTGTCTCGGTAAATTTGCATCCCTAGAATCTTGTTTGCGGATCCTAAATCCTTCATTTCAAATTCCCTAGCCAATTGAGCCTTCAATTCTTTAATACGATCTTTGTTGGGGCCTACAACCAACATGTCGTCAACATACAGCAACAAAATAACAAAGTTATTTGTATCAAACCTCTTGAAATATGCACAAGGGTCTGAATTAAGTCTGTTGTATCCAAGGCTCATGATGAATGAATCAAATCTCTTGTACCAACACCTCGGCGCCTGTTTTAGACCGTACAGAGATTTGTTTAACCTACAAACCAAGTTCTCTTTTCCTTTTTCTTCAAAACATTCTGGTTGGAGCATATAAATTTCTTCTTCAAGATCTCCATGAAGAAATGTTATTTTCACATCTAGCTGTTCTAGATGTAAGTCAAATATAGCGCTCATAGCCAGTACTATTCGGACTGTTGTAAGTCGAACTACAGGAGAAAATATTTCATTAAAGTCAATACCTTCTTTCTGAGCATATCCTTTGACCACCAATCTAGCACGATATCGCTCCACTTGATCATCGCCATTTCGCTTGATCTTGTAGACCCATTTGTTTTCAATGGTCTTCCTTTCTTATGGTAGCGTCACAAGTTCCCAAGTTTTATTCTTATAGAGAGCTTCAATTTCTTCCTGCATTCTTTGCCATCCACAAAGATGCGTCGTGTTGTTTCTGACTTCATGGAAAGTTGATGGCTCTCCATCCTCTGTTAGAAGACAGTATGCAACATTACTCTCCGTAATATACTCTGAGTGCCAAGCCGGTGATCTTCTCTCACGAGTTGACCTTCGAACTTCTGGATCCTCGGCTTCGACTGGTTCTTGTACATCATGCTCGGTCTTTGCTTGAAGAATCTTGATCATTTTCCACTGAATATCTACGGTCTCGAGTCCTTCCACGAGTGCTTCCTTTCTCTTCTCTTTGCAGTTGATTTTCTACAAAGATAACATCTCTGCTGATGATAACCTTGTGGGTAGTGGGATCCCACAGGTGATACCCCTTCACTCCATCAGCATACCCTAAGAATGTACATTTTCTGGATTTTGAATCCAGCTTTGTAATTTCTTGGGCGTTGTACATTACGTACACTGGACTTCCAAATATATGGAGGTTAGAATAATCAGCTGGCTTGCCAGTCCACATCTCCATCGGTGTCTTCAACTGTATTGCGGTTGATGGAGATCGATTTACCACATAACAGGCGATTTTTACTGCTTTCGCCCAAAAGACTTTCTCCAGATTTGTAGTAGCCAACATTGCTCTGGTTCTTTCCAATAGAGTTCTGTTCATCCGCTCCGCTACTCCATTTTGTTGTGGAGTATACGCCGTACTGAATTGTCTTTTGATGCCTTCTTGCTTGCGGATTGCGAGAAATTCACCGTCGTGTATTCTCCTCCATTATCTGACCTCAAGCACTTGATCTTCTTGTCAGATTCAAGCTCGACTCGCGCTTTGTAGGCTTTAAAGACTGAGAACACATCCGCCTTCTTTTTGATCGGATACACCCAACATCTCCGGGAGTAATCATCAATAAAGGACACGAAATACTTTGCTCCTCCCATGGATGTAACTGGTGCTTGCCATACATCAGAATGAACCAGTTCCAGAATAGCATTGCTTCTAGAACTCGATGTGTTGAACTTCAGCCGATGCTGCTTGCTTATAACACAATACTCACAGAACGGAAGAGCTACCGATTTGAGCCCAGGAAGCAGGTTCTGATCGGAGAGAATCTTCAAACCTCGTTCTGACATGTGGCCTAGTTTACGGTGCCACATCATGGTTTCTTCTTCTCCACGGCTGGTTGATGCCACACATGAATCAGCTTCCTGCAGAGTCTCTCCCTTGAGCATGTACAGATTTGCAACTATCTTTTCTCCTTTGATCACCACAAGCGCCCCTCTAACAATTTTCATGATCCCATTTTCTATATGGGTCTTGCATCCCAGTTCATCTAATTGTCCCAAAGACAATAGATTCTTCTTCAGGCCCTTCACATGTCGCACATCTTGAATAGTGCGTATTGTACCGTCAAATATTTTAATTTTAACAGTGCCAATACCACAGATCTCCAAAGCATGATTATTGCCCATGAATACAGAACCCCCTGAGATAGGTTCATATTTGTGGAACAATTCCCTCCGGGAGGTCATGTGCCAAGAAGCTGCTGAATCTAAAAGCCAGACATCAGCAAACCTCTTTCTGCCTTCATCAACAGTGTTTGCTCCACTGTATAAGATTTCACCATCGTCTGATGTGCTGACAACGCATCCTTGAGATGTTGATGGCTCTGAAGATTTTTTATCACCACTCTTCTTATTGTGCCAACACTCCGACTTGACGTGCCCCTTCTTGCCACAGTTGTAGTATTTGATATGCTTCTTACTCCTTGACTTCGATCTACCACGAGCATGACTCCCACTGGAGCATGGTTCTGTTGATCTTCCTCTCGTCACCGATAAGGCCTCCGCTTGCTGCGAACTTGCCAGTCTGTCTTCTTTGTTCTTGCGCCGATTTTCTTCCTCCAGAACAGCGGCTGCAATGTCGTCGAAAACTAGCTTCTCCGCAAGGACGTTATTTGTGAGGTTGATGATGAGTTAATCATACGAGTCAGGTAGACTCTGAAGTAGAAGCTCCGCACGTTCATTCACACTGATTGCATGTCCCAATGTTGTGAGCTGGGAGAACAATGTGTTTAGGGTGTTGATATGGTCGGTCATCGATGTAGATTCCGCCATCCGGAGAGTGTAAAGTCTTCTTTTTAAGAAGATTTTATTGTGCAAGGACTTCGCCTCATATAGCTTTGTTAGAGTATCCCAGATCTCTTTTGCTGTCTTCTTCTCCTCTATACTTGACAGCACCCCGTCAGCTAATGCCAGATGGAGATTTGCAATAGCATTCCCGTTCATCTCGTTCCACTTCTTATCATCTGTGATGTCTGCCGGCCTTTCACCGATGGCCGCTAGGCAATTATCTTTTCTCAAGATAGCCTTTATCTTCAACTTCCACAACGAAATTACTCCCGCTGAATTTCTCGATCTTGAAATTCTCGAACTTTGCGCCATTGCTTCTACCACTAACAAGAACTCCTTACTAGCTCACGGAACAAGACCGCATTTATGAACAAGACCAGATTCGTGAATAGTAATTATACTTGTGAGCGATGCAGTATTTATGAGCGATGCAGTACTTCGTGAATAGTGTCCAATACCTTCCAGAGAGTAAATGCTATCTAGCTTATGTTCTGATGTGAAGGATCCACCTTTGGTGGCAGCCACAGAGCATACGATAAGCAGATATAAATACCCTAAGTCAGGCTCTGATACCACTTGTTGGGACAAATCCAGGGCCCAATAGAGCAGAGTCGCAGCTAAAATAGTGCAGAAGTAATAAAGAACACACAGATTTACGTGGAAAACCCCCTAAATGAATTTGGGGTAAAAACCACGGGCAAGGATAGAAGAATTCACTATGAGGAAAAACTTAGGAGGATTACAATCTCTCTTTTATAAGGAGATACTCTCTCTATTATTTTCTCTCACTTCTATATGTAGAGGAGTTGTTGTTTCTGGGATGAGTTTCTGAAGAAGAACTCTAGGCCTATTTATAGCTTTTGGAAAATCACTATTTAAAATATAATAATAATATTTTCCTGTTGCTACAGTGATTGCTACAGTTGATTTTATCAGAAAGGGCCACGCCTCACTTTCTGCACCTCGTTTTGTTTTGTTTTGTTTAGGCGGGCCCCATGACGGGCCCCACTCTTTGACACTCAACCCACCCACGGATGCAATTAAGATGCAATTATGATCTCAACCCACCCACAGATGCAATTAAGATCTCAACAATACAAACATGATGATAGCATTCTAGAAGATCCCAACCCACCCAAGATATCAACGGAGCTCGTCACTATGGTCGCGGTGGAAACTGGAAGCTCAACAGATATGCTTTTCCTAGACGCCTTTGACCATCTTGGTTTCAGCATAAGAGAGCTCGCGCCCATTGCACAACCACTCTGAGAAATCATGGGACACATGGTGATGGTAAAAGGAACTATTAGTCTCCCTATTACTAGGGATGTTTTTCCCGAAGCCACCATTGAGACAACTTCCATTGTAGTCGAGGAAAATTCCCCGTACTATGTTACCATGGGACGATCGACATTGAATAGAGTTAACTCTTACACCATGCCATAATCTAAAGGGCCATTAACTTGTTGGCCTTGGAGGTGATGGTCTAGCGTAAAGTTGCCCGTGGCAAGCATTCATGAACCACATCCTCAATGTGAGGAAGGAGCTTCAAAACTCGACATACTGCTAAACTAAGCAAATAGCACGATAGCGCAAAGGCGGCAAGGGGAAAGGAAAGAAGTCCAAGTGTACTAAAAACCCAAGCCTAGAGGGAAAAAAAGCAAAACAATGTTGAACTCCTCTCAGGGGGAGCAGGAGGCCTATTGAGCCTGAGGTATTAGAATCAAGAGTCTGATACTAGTGATTTTTTTTAACTTTTTATTATTTTTTGAAGAGCGGAATATGGGGGCTTATCTTGCCCCATATTTATTAACTTATCCGTTCAATTAATAACTCACAAGCTAGTGCTAAAAGACAATTCCTTAAAATAATCTGGGTTGAAAAAACCTTGACCATTAAATTCCCATTATGAAACGGGCCAATAGTCCCTAGCATAGGTTAAAAGTCCTCTTCCTAAGGCAAAAAATCTCCTACCTAAGTATAACACTAAGCTGTGGTTTGTGGAAACCTTAACTCATAAGCTATAAAGTTCTCCTGGCAGGATCCATCCTGAGCTCGAGGCCAGAAGACCTAAGCAAAAAGATCTATTTTTGGAGGCATGTAAAGCCCTCCATCGGAGGCAGAAGACCTCCCCAAAAGATTGTAATTAGCAGGTCAAGGCAAAAAGACATAGTTTATGGATATACACCCATAACTTAAGGCACCTGGCTCTCCTCAAAGATTTTTATTCATAGCTCAGAACCATTGTAGACGGTTAAAATATACTCTCTCTTGGACCAATGCTCAGTCCGAGTCCAAGAAATGACCGTCCATGGGCTAAACACTTCTTATGGGTTCAAGCATAGGACTATAATAGGTTACAGTGAAGTTCGCTTTGGTCACATGCGAACTTGACTGCATGCTAAACTCTGGCCCAACTCACCCGAGTTGAAAAGTACCTGAGTCTGAGTCAAAAGTCATCTTCGAGTCGGAGGCATCCTCAAATCAGACTCTTGGCCGAGTCGAAAGCATCTTCATGCCGGACTCTGGGCCAAGTCGAAAGGAGTCTTCAAGTCGGACTCTGAGTCGAATCTAGGTGTAGTAGCTAAGTTCACTCAAAGTCTTATGTGAACTTCCTCCAAAAGACCTATGTGGGCCACGTCATCCACTTTCCAAGGAAAGTAGACTGTCCATGTTCTAGCAAAGTTCGGTAGAACGAACTTCACCCAGGACAACTTAGCGAGCTTCGCCTCTAACCATTACTGGCGAACCTTACCATTAACCATTTCAAGAGCTAGTTTTAAGGAAGATCTCCTAAGTTAATGGCCACTTAATCTATATTTAATGGCCACTAACTCTCTCTCTCTCTCTTAGCCTATAAGAGGTGGGGAGATCACTCATTTTTGGCATGATTTAGAATCGGCACTAATAGATATCAAGACTTGGCATCTACAGCCGAATATTAATCAACTTCTTTAGATTTTGACATCTTCGACAATCTCCAATCAGCAAGAGTTTCATCATCTTAGTCAGACCGTCAAAAGAGTACAAGACCGACGCTCCATTGGTACACAAAAAAGAATCTAGCTTAATATAAAATTTTCATTATTCTTTTATAATTTTTTCAATCGTAATATGAGTTAATTGTAATTTAAAAGACCCAAAACATGATGACGATTTTACTGGGGAATACTTTCTCAATCGAAGAGAAAATCTTGTCGCAGTTTGACACTAAGGCTCTCGAGTCTTTTGCTGAGTCGCTGGTCATTGAATTTGACCAAGAGAAGTCTGAGGAATTCATTTCCTCTGACAAATTATCCATGGTTACCACTAGGACCTATCATAGGACTCGCCATAATGTGAAAGCGGGTCAAATTTAACCCTCGTACATGTCAAGGGGAACTTTGCCACAAACAGTCTCAGCTTCGCTGGAAGCTAGACAAACTTCGCCCAAAGCGGAGAAGTATCAACCCTCGCCTCAATCGGGGTCAAGATATTAATATGTTTTCTTATTTTGGATATCAGTCCACAACCCTTTTGGGGGTTTGCTTTAAAGCATCTCACGATACTCGTCACGCTTCCTTAACTGGACAAAGAATGGGGGTAATCCCTCATCTGACCAGCAAGGGAATGACATCACCCATGGTGATTCTTCATCCAAATCACAAGGTCTGACTTGTGATGAGGACTTGATTGCCCACTCTAGTCGAAGGTCAACGCAACATCGTTGTAGGCGACAAGCGCCCATGCTAGTCGAAGGACAAAGCAACATCGTCGTAGGCGACATTCGCTTGCTAAAATTCAAGTAGGCGATTGCCTCTTAAAGGTGCAATTATCCAATCCAAGTTGGAACTCCTACAGATTTAAGAGACTTTCTTTCTCTAAAGTGGGCACGCCAATGTCAATATTGCATGGCCTTAAAAGAAATCATCACGGTAGTTCAAACGAATTGCCAGTGCAAATACATTTCTGAAAAGGAATCAGTATTTAATCATCTCAGCCAATTTCCTAAGCCTTCAGAGGCAAGGATAAAAAGACGATGACGCACTCGAAAAGGTAAAAATAACCTCTAAGAATTCACAGTCAATATGACTAGTATAGTCTCTGGAGATGAGGAGAAAGATGACGATAATCCTTCTGATCTCAGTTACTCTTCTAGTATTAAAAGTATACTTTTTGAAACTGATGGTGTGTATTATCACACCAGGTCGAGGCAATGGGTGATAACCCCCTTTGATTATTCCCTCCTCTGGATGCATGCTCCACGAGCTTAATCCTAGATTGACTAACTCTCCACCAGTGACGCTAACTCTGCTATGGCGTGAGATGCAACTCTGAGCTCAAGTCAAGAGTAGTGATGGGTTGCGGATATGGTGAACAGAGAGGCTCATACTGATCTTGCTTAGCAGATTGAGGCTCTAAGGAAAGCATCTGAGGAATGGTTTGAGCGACTGGAGAAAATGCTTAATCAGCTCATGCTAGGTTCTCATCCTCAACCAAGCTCCTCAACAGGGAAACGACCAATTGTTGAGATTCCTCTAAAGAAAGAGCAATTGTGTTATGAAGATGTAGACTCTATCCACTCAGGGTCAGAGACATCAGCGCCTCCTAAAGCAAGCCATGTGGCAAAGGTCCTTGAAGACTTTAAAAAAATAGCTCAACGCCCTTACACAACAGACAGAGCTGAAGAAGGTTAGAATTACCCGACCAAACCCCATTGAGTGGGATTCGGTTCCCTGCCCAATGAAGTTTAAGCCACCGATGTCATCTACTACTTCCATCAGCAAATAGGAAATGTATTAAGGAATGATGCCATCAAAGCGCGATTTTTCATTGGTACTCTTCAAGGGGTAGCCTTTGACTAGTTCAAGAATTTGGTCCAATGATCATTAAGTCCTGGGCCGATTTGAAATACTAGTTCCTCTCCCAATTCTTTAAAGAAAAATCAGATGTAACCACTGCCAAACTTCTCTCCGAAGAGCAAAGGGGCGATGATTCAGTTAGAGACTACATTGAGCAGTTTTACAATCTGAGCTTGCGCTGCTAGGATATGCCATTGTCGATGCTGCTTTAGATGTGTCGGCACAATTTCTTGAGTCGTATAAAGGCTCATATAGGTGTTGTCAAAGCGAACTCATGGAAAGACTTAATGAAACAAGAAGAAACTATAGAAAAGTCTGCAGAATGCTTCAATAAGTTCGATCCCTGCACTAACCACAAAGGGGATAAGAACGAATATGGACAATCGTCCCAATCAAAAGCTATGGAGATATTCGCTATCGATGTTAAAAAACTTGATAGTCAAAAGAAAAAGTCTCAAAGGAGCAATCAACGGAGCTACTCCTTCAAACATGAGCATACTATTGCCATCTTTCATGTCCTCAACAAGGGCAATCCGTTGAAGTTTCCTGAAGCCTGACGCTCTGAAGAAGTTGGAAAGATCGACGATCCTAATTATTGCCTCTACCACAGAATGTTAGGACACCCGATGAATAACTGTTATATCCTCAAGATAAAATACAGACATTCCTTGACTTAGGGATTCTTAAGCTCTGACCTGAGCAGAAGAAGGTCACTGCTAACTTGGTGACTCTTCAATTCGGGTCCATACTAAAAACTCAGGCTCAAAATAGAGTTGTTCGCATTCCCACCGTAAGAATGGAAGTTGTCAACCTTGACCAACAAGGTCGACAGAGTCAAGGTTTTGTCCCCCTCACTTCGATAAGAGGAGAATGATGTGGGTCCACTCTGACCTCCTACAAGATGAATATTGGGCGTCTCCAAAATCAATGGCTCATGCAAAAGATAAACTCAAGATGAAATCCTGTAATATCATCTCCGTGATCATAAGTGAATATTCAAAAGAGGAGAAAGTTGCTATGGCGGTTAGGCCCGACCAAAATCCACATGTAGGAACGAGATCTGGCAAGGGGTACTTAAGGAATTATGATCAACTTGGTCCTTCCAAACAGCCTAAACCCACCAAACAAAAAAGACGCGGTTTGACAAAGCACTATAATAACCGCTCGTCGGTTCTAATGCTCCATTTCGATATGAATATTGGCTCAATTAGCCAATATCCTAGCTCGTGTAACCTTATATGAACTTCTATGTTTGTCTAAGGATATGATAGAAGCTTTAATGCCTAGAAGCTTTAAAAGAGGCATTAACTGACAGTGAAGCGTATCTTGCTCATATGTTCAAGCCTACCTAAGGTGAAGTACATAAGCAATGCTACCAATGTCAACAGCAAAAGTCTTGTTTCACCTTCACCCCGGATGACATGCTCATCAAGGACCATTATCAGAACCGACCCCTCTATTACACTGAGTATATCAGTTCGAAAAAGATCGAGCAAATTCACATTTATCTAGGATCCACCCGAAATATCACTTTGCGAAGGCTTCTTAGCTTCTTGGGTATTCCCCTTTACAAACTATCAAAGATGACTGCTAATATCTTTGGATTCAACTCCAATAGTACTCGATCGCTTGGGAAGATCCGACTTAAGTGTTAGATTGGCAATCTGAAGACTGAGGTGACATGCTACGCAATCGATGTGGAAACACTCTATAACTAGGATCTTGGTTGACCTTAGATCCACTCCAATATGATCATTCCATCGACACTCCATCAATGCTTCAAATATGTAGATGAGCAAGGGGTCCTTCAAAGGGTTTATGCTGAAAAACACCCCTTCAAGGGAGTTGAAAACTACTTCATTGACTCTTTCTTATATGATGAGAAATATACAATTGAAATTGTCATTCCCGAAGTCGTGGACAGTGGGGACCAGGCGGATAATGAATCTAACCCAAATGAGAATTCTATCTGCGAGATGGAACCACTTGTAATTACCTTAGAGAATCCCTGTACAAATCAGTCAACTGAAAACCTTGTGACTGGATTTTTAATAATAATGTATAGTTTGCTTATGACTGTTCTTCAGGCTCTGAGCATGAAAACTCAGAAGTCGATGCTTTATTGTCTAGGCTAGTCTGAGAATCAATTTTGTACATGCCTGTAAATGATTCTTACTTGACTCATCACCAGCTGGGCGACTCAGAAGACGCCATCTTCATGGTTCATGTTAAAAAGAGCATTCATGAACCTATCATCTTTGGAAAAATCGAGCCGCAACTGCATCTACCAATCTCAGATGACGAAGTCAAAGAAACACCTGACTTTTCTCACTATAGTCAGCAGTCTGAGCAGTATTACCTATATAAATTTGATATGTTAACACTACACCTCTGTCAGTTTGATCTCATCGACTAGTTAACACTACACATCTATTGACTTTCTTTTTGGCAAGCTGAACCTTATAACTCTACCGTCCCTTTTCCCCAACAGAATCGGTGTGATTTCAAGTATTCATATAACACGTTAACATCATACCTCTATCGTATATACATATGACACCAAACAACAAAAGTTCTTTATTATTATAAAAAGAGCTAAGCTATTATAAAAGAAAAGGGAGACGCAATAATGAAAAAAGCTACTGATGATATAGGGACGTGATGCGCTTAACATGCTTGGCCATTTCCGCCTCCCTTACATCAATAGCACCTCTTCAAGGGTCGTTCTTTCAAGATATCCGGGTCAACTAGAATTACCTGGACTTCGACTACCTCCCACCTAACCCATTATGTTTTAAGCTACTCCGCTCTGTGAGTCCATTCAACAACCAATTCGGAAGGCTTAACCTCAAACTCTTCCTTCTACTGCTGAGCCGCTTCCAATTTAGCTTGTGCCTCGGCTATGACAGCCTTAGCCTCACTAATGGTAACCTCTTGCTCAAATATGACACTAGCAATCTCAGTGAGCTTACCATCAACTTCTACGAGATGGATGGTCAACTCTTAAAGTGTTCCGTTGACCTCTTCTATTAGCAGTCTCTTCAAGCTCACGACATTTTACCGTGAGGTGACAAAACTCAAGTTCTGCCATGGCAGCAATATCAGCTCCATGAAGGCGTTGCAACTCCTAAAAATGGAGTTCAGACTCATAATCATTTTTTTGTATGGTTGTTCGACTATGGCAATTGATACAAGGATGCCAAGTTGCTTCCGCTACAAACGTATGGTGTGAGAAGATGAGCTCCTTCCAGCAGCCAAGTCATTCTCAATGCTCTGGCTAAATAGTTTCATTGGACTCTTATTGAAAATCTGAATATCTGGTTCAACCAAATCATCAGAATCTGGAGATTGAGGAATCTCCACATGAACTGATGGGCTTGCGTTAGTCAAAGCCCCTAATGCATCAACTACAATTGAAGACGTGGTTGTTGAGGCCTGAACGTGGCCACAACCTAGCATGAAGAAAGATACAAGTGTAGCCAACACGCTCTTCAGGAAGAAGAACGGTGCAAGCAAAGCCACTGGTACACCCTCAATATTCGTAGCCGGGATCTCCTGCTCGATAAATTTTTCTGTTGCCATGGCATGTTTACCTTTAGCTTGAGGTTCGGGTCTTGGTTGGACCGCCATCCTAACTCCTTGTGGAAATGGAGAAATTGGTGCAACATCATCCTCAGTGTCAGATGAATCTTCTATGATCATCCTACACCTCGCAGCAAGAACAGGCAAGGGAGTTGCTATCGTGCAAGCCTCCGATTCAGGTTCATCATCTATGGGAAGATGAGCAAAATGTTAGCTATCAAATCAAGGAAACTACACAAGTCCGATTGGAGGAGATTATATCTTGGGTGTAGATAGATCCACCCACGTCGCCCTCAAAACCAGTTTCATCCAGATCGGTAAAGTGGGTTTTGATCTAATAATCAACTCTTTCTTCGCTATCTGAATTCACCTACTCAAATGGAACGGGCTCGTCACTTGCAAACAAAAGGTACATGTCATCAGAGTGAGTGTCCATTGAATCATTACGAAGGTAAAAATAAGTTTCTACCTGAAACATCCACGGGCTCATTCACCGGCCCTTGTACCGTAATTATAGGAGACTTTTCTCTTGCTCTTGGAGGTTCCTTGGGTACAAAAGACTTCTCCAACAGTAGTAATTCTATGTGCCATTTCTTCAATGGATCTTGCGGGTGTTGGACTTGTCGTGATCTTTCCCCACCACCCCTCTACTGGCCGCTTCTCTTGGAACTGTTGACTTTATTGGCTCCCGTATACTAAGGCCAATGGATCTTTGAGTGGCAAACTTGTCAGCTGATGGCCTCGAATCTTCCTCATCTCCCTTCAGTCCTGCCTCTTCTAAATACTCCTGGAGCCCGAGTGCCCGACTCTTGGATCCTTTCTTGGAAGCTTTTATATACTTCCAAATGATCGATCACGCATAGGTCTTGTTCACCTAGAAATTTGGACCGGGAATATTTACATTGTTATACCACTTACAAAATCCTAACTTCATGTAATAGTTACAGTTAGGAACATTGGAAGGCGGGATGAATGTGGCATCACTAGCCCCAGTGGCAAAGTGATACCAAGCACGGGCTCCGTCGACAAGGCTCCCTGAGCGTAACAATCTTGTACTTTGATTACCATCGTAGAGTTGATTGTATTCAAATTGTCGTGTGAACTGACAAGGCAAATAAGGTTCAATATACTCTGTCCCATTAGCTGAGCAACAAGATGACGTGGCCTAATATTGATCAGCCAATTAAAACAGTCGCTGGATAAACGGGTGAATCACTCAGCATAGGAGCTGTTTTCAAACTCATCACCAGGCTTGATGTCAGCAATCTCAAGGAAGCAACAATAGAGACGATAATGCTCCTTGTTCCACACGATTCGATGAATCCCCACAACATACTTGATCGTCCACTGTGAATACTCATACTGATGTAGCAATGCGACTTCTTCTTCACGCTCAGTAGTAGCAGGCATAAGTGAAGAGCAGTGAAGCGTATACCACATTGTCAAATAGGTATATGGCACCTCCACTCTAGGGTTCGGGACTTCCTCTCTTGGGCACCCTTCCTGCTATTTCAAATACTCATTGACTAGCTCCCTTAGCCTACGATGAATACAGCTGACCATAGCTGGGAGTAAAGTCATGCTATATCCGTGAGCAATCAAGATTGTAGGATATAACACTTTGATCAAGATGCAATTTTTTGGTCGAGAAGGCATGACGCATCCCTTCAACCAAAATGATAAAACCCCTGAGCAAATCTTGAGCGAAGATGGGTTCTTCAGCTTGATGGTGAAAACTTCCAAAAGTATCCCCCGTATGAAACCCACATTCATCTAATTCAGCAATATGAACTACAAGACAATACTTGAAGATCCTAATCTCTACTTCCAGCCCGGTGCTCATAGGAATCGGCTCAACTCACCCCTTCTTACTAACATTCAGGAAGAAATACTCTAGCTAAGGTACATGAGCAATGTGGGGCCCATGTGGAGCATGAGCAACTATTTGGTAGCAAATGTGGAAGTTGCAAACTAACTCCTGGAATGGCTCAACAAATCGAGACTCTCCATTTGTAGGGAATAAGTCTTCATATGGTCATTCTCCCATCGACAGCCAAGATACCTCAAACATCTCATGCAGAACTATCCCGATCATTCCTATCGGAGTAAAAAAAGGTAATGCTGTCAATATTATATACCTCTAGAATGCTGTATAACACCGACACATAAATCCCAATGCCATACTTGGAAGCTCTTACCGTTGAGTAGAGTCCCAATTCTGTTAGTCTCTCTCTAAAAGCGGTAAGGACATAGTCAATCAAATGAGCCCATCACTTTGTATTAGTTGATCTGATCCATCCAGGGAACCTGACATCCTCTTCTGGATATTGACCGTTGATGTTAGCAAATTGGTAAGCGATCACATTCGAAACCACAAGGGCCTCATTGGCAGGCGCGTCTTCTTTAATAGAACTAGGACGAAGGCCCACAATGCTGTGACCGAAGCACCCTTCTTGATGAAAGCCACCGTCGAGTTTTAGGCTATCCACCATCTTGCATGTTAGCAATAGAGAATCGCATCAAATGAGGAACTACCAGACGCTGCAGGTATATGAATGATACTTGTCGCTCTATTGCTAGTAAAAAGAAGTGGTGATCTCCCTGGGCATAATACCAATGCTCCGTTTATTGGTTGATGGACGTGTCTCCCGAATTGCCACCGCTGAACAAAAATTGGGGCTTCCCTAGTGGATCACTCTTTGGGATGGAGAGAACTCAGTATCTGTGATGAGCTCTCTCAAAGTGTTGGTGTTCCCAGAATAGATCGTGTCGACTCGCTCTTGACTGCTGTTCTCAAAAAAATAGAGGGACGTTCCCATTAAAGATGTGCACCATCAGGGGATCATGAGTACTGTTGTGCCCAAAATGATTGTGATGACTAACGGGAGTATTTTCCAAAAGAACTACACAAAAGACAAGAAAAAATAAGTCAGATGACATGGCTCCAAAATTAGCTAAGTCTTTAAGCCAATAAGTGAAGCTCCCTAGATTTGCCTAGGTGAATCTCACTCATGAGCGAAGGTCACCCCACCACTAACTCCAAAAAATCTGGCTAACTATTGAGAGTGCAGGCAAAGTTCACCTCAACAATAGCGAACATCAGCACAATAGTTAAATTCGCTCGGAGGCCCAAGTGGACTAAATCAGTGAACCTCGCTTAGATGAAGTTCGCCCAGAAGTCCCATAGGCTAAATCTGGGAACCTTGCTCAGAAAAAGTTTGCCCAAAAGTCTAACAGACTAAATCAGCGAACCTCACTCAGACAAAATTCATCCAAAAGTCCAATGGACTAAATCAGTAGACCTCGCTCAAACGAAATTCACCCAAAAGCCAAATAGGCTGAGATAGCAAAATTCACCTGAGAAGCGAAGTTCGCCATGTAAAGCGCCATTGATGGCGGCTATTAAAATTTTATTATCGCCGGCGAAACTAAGATTAAGACCAAATATGGTCATGAAAGTCTTGCCATTGATGGTGGAACTGATTTGAGTGCTTTAAAGCACTATTTAGGCCCGATGGGGGCTATTTTTCCAGATTAAATAACACCGCCATTGATCGGTTTAGAGTTTACCTGACGCCATCTCCAATTGCAGCAGCACAGTGGCATTCTTCAACCGATGAGATCCAACAGCGACATTCTTTCCCTTAGTAAGTTGATGTCGGGGGGCCATTGAATCGAAAAGAAAGTCGGAGATTTAAAGATTCTGAAGAGTTCAAAAAAGATAGTGTTGATGTATGAAATCACAGTCACTAAACTCCGTTGGATTAGTTGTTGATCGAGTGAAATCCGCCTTCTCTTCTAATTGTTAGTTCTCTTGTTTTGATGATGATTTACAAACACCATTATTGATACTAAGAAGACAATGCAGTTTTTAGATGATTTACAAACACCATTATTGGTACTGATTTGAGTTCTACCTTAGATCATAGGAATAACCTTTAAAAAAATATAATACAATAAAAAGAAGACAATGCATAAACTATATAAATACATAAATCTTAATCCCCCTAAGGTTATGATTAACAGAATAAAGCTAGTTTCATGGGTTCACATAAAAGGGTTCTTCTTAGCTTCACACACATTCATCCTATCTCAAATATCAAGCTGCCAGATGTTGCAGATAATAAGATTAATGATTGTCAGTACTAGAACATTTTGTTGGAACTGATGTTTTTGGTACTTGAAGTGATGTCTTAGTATCAAGACCAAGATTAGTAATAAAAAAGAAGCTGATAGTGATAGAAGTGCTAGGAAGTGAAGAGGTAAAGCTCCTCTTATCAATTGAAGGAATATGCGGAGCAAAAGAAGATATAAGTTAGAAGATAATTATTTTGAAATATATGCTTCATGCACGAAGAACAAAAACATGACTCCAAACCAAATAGCATATCCAATGTCTAAGCTATAGAACTTCCATCCTGCAACAACTTCCCACACAACAAAACACAACTCAGTGTCTCTCAAAAAATTTATCCCCAGAGATAAATTTAGTCAGAACAAAAGCCTTCGAACACAATCACACACCAATCTGATATTTGAACTAATTCACAGGGCTCTCAGCAGCTACACAAGGTAAGATTCGAATACTAGCTATAACGAATCATAAATCTCCTAAAATTAGTCAAGAATCAGACATTTATCATTTTTAACCTATCACATTAAAAGGAGTGACAATCCAGATTAAAATGTAACCATATCCAAACCTATCAAGTTTAATCAACAAAAAGCATGTAAATTTGATGTATCCTTAAAAATATACTAGTGCTTGCATTCACGCTCACTGTCACTGCCTTCCTACCAATTTACAGTCTAATGTGTTGAATTAAATAAATAGATAGAGAGAAAATTTTACTAGTTGGCCTCTCTGTTGCTTCAATAACCCTTTACATCAGTTAAAAAATAAATTTCCAAGCTTTTAGAAACTTCTCCATCGAAATATATGTTTAAACATAAATTCAAGAATACATATTTGAACTTTGTAACATAGCACAGATGTTATTAACTGTGCATCAAAGATTAAACAAATAAAGATAAACATACTCAGACAAGTGAATGCTAGAAAAATAACACCAATATAATTAAACTATGAAGGTATAAATTCCAGTTTCAATAATCAGTAGCCTAAGGTAAATGAGTTCAAACAACTGTCCATACAATAAATAAAACAACAGAAAAGGATGCATGAATCAGTTTGAGTGGGGCAGCCAAAGTATGCCACAATTTTTGTAACTAATGAATATCAGGAAGTTGAAGTGTGGCCACTGTAGATCAAGATGAATGGAAGAGAAAACTGAAAACAAATGCTTTACTGTTGCTTTGAGACAATGCAGTTTTTAGATGAAGATGAATGGAGTTATATTTGCAATTTGAGACTCGTCATTAGTTTTTAAGGCCCAGAATCTGAAGAAAACTAAAAACACATGCTTTGCCGTTGCTTTTAGACACTAAAGTTTTCAGATGAAAATGAATGGAGTTATATTTGTGATTCCTTATTGCTTGCATACCCCCAAAATAAACACCTAAAGCAACAATTGAGCATAAAATTTTAAAATCAAATCGAGTTGCTACACCTATAATTGTATGATATTGCACAGCAAACAGAGTCACATCAATTGCAATTTCATGCAATTGCTATTTACATCACAATTTCAGTTGTCTTGAACCAAATATCTATGATCAAGGAACACATAGGACAATAATAGGTCATTAATATTGCATTAGAATGTTATGTACAGAAGATTCACGCAGCCTATACATGTTCAACAGAGACCCAACTAAAGATCTTACATAGTTGTAAGTTCATCTCTATAAGTTTCAAGACCAATATCTCAGGATTAATTGGTGTAGCAACTCTACTCATTGTTGCTAAATATGATTATAAACCTTTCTATCACAACAACAAAGGAGACACTGCATGTTTTAGTTATGGCAGACTAAAACCGTGAACAAACTAGTTACAACAGCTCTCATGAGTTCAAATTTTAGATTAGAGCTTAAGAAATCAGAAAGCTCCATTTTTTAGTGTTAATGGCAGCCTAGAAAACCATGAACAAAATACTTACCACATTGAAGCAATAAAATGAAAGAAAAATTCTCAATAAAATGAAAAGAAAAAAGGTTATACCTTGAGATGAGAGAAGTTATCCTTGCTCGAATATGCTAAAAATCCTTCAAAATCACCAAATCCTAATGCATATTCATAAAGAAATCATCAAAAAATTAGACATAACACAAACCACCATCAAATGGACATTAGATCGAGAGCACTAGTTCTGATCTAGAGTTTTAGCCACAAAGATCATAATCTAAACCCTAGCTCAGATCTAGGGTTTCGGGGGGACGGGGTGGAGAGAGAGAGGAGATTACCTGTGATCGAGAGAGAATGAGACGATGGCTTGAAACGAGCGATCGAGAGAGAACGAGAAGAGGTTGGGAATTGAGACGAGCAAGAGAGAAGAAAAGAGTGGGTCGGGATTTGACAAATACCAACCCTTCAAGTGAAATTTGAAATACACAGTTTTGGGCTTTGAAATCCCTCTCTCTAAAATGACTTCATTTGAAATTATGGGCCAAACTAGGAGCCAAACATTAAATTTGGATTTCAAATCAAGGCCCAAATCAGAGTTTCCAAACATAGCCTTAAATTGGTACTAGTTCCCCTTATTCTTATAAGCCACTTCAGATTAATCCCTCCAATCAAGAGCAGCATTAGCAGTAAGATACATATAATTTGAATAATTTTAGGGACTGATTTCAGATTATTAAAAGATGTAAGGTTCAAGTATAAAAAAAAACCCTTTCAATAATTATGTATGTTTATTTGTGCATGTGGGGTGAATACACACACTCATGGATCATGATATTAAACGGTTTATTTAACAAATAAAATAAAATAAAGCAAGGTACTTTAATTTAAAAACATGATAAGAAAATAATGTTCTAACTCCAAATTTCAGAGTCACGCCGGAGACAAAGCTTGATGGTCTGACTTCTCACTCTCGGCCATTCTTGTAAGCTCAGATCTAATTTTTTCGTCAACAGTTTTTCCTTTTTTAAGTATGTTAAAGTAAAAGAAAGAGAGAGAGAGAGAGAGAGAGAGAGAGAGTGTGTGTGTGTGTGTGTGTGTGTGTCTTGGGTAAATTTCCCTTAAATTGAATGTTGAGTGTGCATATATATTTATACAAGTAGAGGAGGGTGAGGTGTGTTCTCACAACCAATGTGGAACTAAAAACCCACTACTAACACTATTATAAATATTATTATCAACAACCCCCCTCAAACTCATGGTGGATCAAACAAAGTGAGTTTGCGTACAAGAAACTGGAACCGATGAACAGGCAGGGCTTTTGTGAAGAAATCTGCAAGCTCGTCGGCGGATGAGACATGAGGCAGTAGAATTGTTTTATCTTTGATAACTTGTTGACGGATAAAATGAGCGTCGATCTCAATGTGTTTGGTCCTCTCATGAAATACTGGATTATTAGCAATCTGGATGGCACTCTTATTATCATAGTATAGAGGAGTAGGAGTAAAAACAGAAATACCGAAATCACTGAGAAGACGACGAAGATGAATAATCTCTTTAGCTGTTGTGGACATTGCAAAATACTCTGTCTCGGTGCTGGAAAGAGCAACAACATCTTGATTCTTACTCTGCCAGGAAATAAGAGAATCACCAAGAAATATACAATAACCTGTGGTAGACTTCCTGGTAGTGGGATCACCAGCCCAATCAGCATCAGAATATGCACAAAGCTCTAATTTGGATGTAGCAGGAAACAGAAGAGACCGAGTGCTAGTACCCCGGAGATACAGAAGAATACGTAATAAGGCAGCATAGTGTACAGAACGTGGGGCACTAATAAATTGACTGACAATACCAACAGCATGAGAGATATCTGGTCGAGAGATGCACAGATAGACCAACTGACCAACAAGATGTCGATATCGGGTAGGATCGGATAGAGGCTCACCATCAGTAGAGCGAAGTTTGACATTCTATTGGAGTGGAGTATCGACAGTTGCATCGTCAGTTAGCTCAGCTCGATCGAGAATATCCGAGAGGTACTTTTGTTGAGACAGTATGACACCCCGCGGGCCTTGAGAAATTTCTAGACCAAGAAAATACCGAAGAGATCCAAGATCCTTCATGTGGAACTATTGTTGCAACTGAGATTTTGCGTATTGTATACCAGCCACATCGTCACCTGTAATGATCATATCATCTACATAGATGAGTAATAAAACTTTGCCACATGAGGTAGTACGAACAAACAGAGAAGCATCTTGATGACTTTCCATAAAACCCGCCTTGAGCACGACATCACGAAAACACTCAAACCAAGCGCGGGGTGCCTACTTGAGACCATAAACAGCACGACGAAGGAGACAAACATGTCCCAGAGAAGTATTAGACCCTGGAAGCGGTTGCATATATACTGTCTCAGATAAAGAGCCATGAAGAAAAGTATTTTTAACATCCATCTGATATAAGGGCCAACGATGAGCAGCAGCGACTGCAAGGAGAGTACGAACAGTGGGCATTTGAGCAACAGGAGCAAAGGTCTCCTCATAATCAATACCTTATTGCTGAGAAAACCTCGAGCCACTAAATGAGCTTTCCGATGCTCAATGGTGCCATCAGGACGAAACTTGAACTTATAAATCCATTTACTGCCAATAAGAGAGATCCCAGGAGAACAGGGAACAACATCCCAGGTATGAATTTGCTGAAAGGCTTGAAGTTCCTCAGCCATAGCCTGTCGCCACTCTGGAATTTGAACTGCCTCTTGAAAGGACTTTGGTTCAACGGTAGTATGAATGGCAGCAAGAAAATTATGAAAAATAGGTGAATAGGAAGTAACAGAAGCATACCGGGCAGGCATGACATGTGGGCGTTTGCCTCGACGAAGAGCAAGAGGAACCTCAAAGGAAGATGTTAAGAAAGGAGATCAACAAGATGTTCGAGTGAGAGCCGCGGTCCATGGAATAGGGATCGATGGTGTAAGAGAAGGCTCGTGAGGAAGAGTCAACAAAAGGAGAGGGAGAGATGTCGTGAGATCTCGAAGGAAAACCGAGGTGAAGAAGTGGGTGATACAAATTGATGGGGAAGCATGATCAGAGAGTGGAGGAAATTAAAGTCATCGGGCGTAATAATATGGAGAATCCTCTTCGAACTGAACATGATGAGATATATGAACTCGACAAGTTGCTGGATCATAACAACGATAACCTCGATGTTCCGAACTAATTCCTAAATAGACACAAGAAACAGCTCTGGGAGATAATTTATCACGTTCGTGAGATGGCAGAAGAACAAAATATCGACAACCAAAAACGCGGACTAGATCATAACGAGGAGGATGAGTATAAACACGACTATAAGGAGTAGCACCAGAAAGAGAGCTAGATGGGGTGATATTAATTGCATGAGTCGCGGTGAGAATGGCCTCAGTCCAGAAACGACGAGGAACAGTGTAAGAAATGAGCATGGATCGAGCAGTATCAAGGATATGACGATGTTTGCATTCAGCAATACCATTTTGCTCATGAGTGTAGGGACATGACTGTTGAAAGATAGTCCCATGAGAGGACATGATAGAGCGCATGGTAGAGGATAGGTACTCTTTGGCACAATCAGAACGGAAAACTTTAATACGAGATTGCCATTGAGTGAAAATCATAGCAGTGAAGGCTTGATAAGCAGTAAGCACGTCAGAGCGATTCTTAAGAAGGTAAACCCATGTAAAACGAGAGAAATTGTCGATAAAACTAACATAATATAAGTAGCCAGATGAAGAAGGCAAAGGAGCTGGCCCCCAAATATCAGAATGTACTAAATCAAATAAGGAAGTGGATTCAGATGTACTCATTTTAAATGGTAAAGCAGTGAATTTAGCCAATTTGCAATCAGTGCATGACTCAATACTAGAACTAGATGATACAGGATCAAGTACCCCAGACTGAATAAGACTCTCCAGCCTTTTATTAGACACATGACCAAGTCGTCTATGCCACAAATTGGCAGGAAGCGAGGTAGAGGGTTTTGATGAACGAACAGAAGCAACAAGAGAATGTGGACGTATGGACTCTGGAAGATGAAGATATTCCAGAAAATACAGCTTGTGCTTCCTACGACCCACCTCAACCGTCTTGCCCGTCTGTGGATCCTGCACAATATAAGTATCAGAAGAAAATGAGACAAACAGGCCAGCTATACATAAAGAGCTAATAGAAATTAAATTCAAGCACAGCTGAGGAGCCACATAGACGGACCAAGTGTTAAACGACCAGATGGATTATTTTGTGGAGTAATAGAGCCATACTGAGTAATAGACAATGGTTGTCCAGCAGCTGTGTAGATGGGGGGAAGAGAAGATGAAGTGAAGACAGATGATAAAAGTGAGGCATTACAAGTCATATGAAAGGAACAGTCAGAGTCAAAAATCCAGAGATCATTCATACCAGAGACCGAATGATTAGCTGAAGAACCAGCAAAATACATACCAGAGATTTGTGAGGCAGATGTGGAGGTGATATGCTGAAAAGCATCAAGTTGACGGCGAAGACTTTCAATAGCTTGAATAGTAGAGTCTGAAGTAGTAGAAGGTATAGCATTAGCCAGCAATCCTTGTGTATGAGAGGATTGAGACTGAGGGGGTCGCCGACCACGACCAGTACCTGAGGAACGTAACTCAGGATGAAGCTTGAAGCATGTCTCAATGCGGTGTCCTTCTTTCTTGCAATATTTGCAAGAGAGCTTAGATCGAGCCTGTGGAGATGGAGCATATGGAGAAGTATGATTCATAGCGAGGCGGTGATAGAGCAGAGCGATCTCGAGAGAAGAGATAGGAGTGTCTGTTGATAAATTGAGTCGTGCAGTCTGCTGCCGGGTCTCATAAGCATTGAGAGCTCCCATAACTGAGGCCAAAGTCGGAAATTGAGTCTGATGAAGTAGTTGATCAGCCATAGTTGAATATTCAGGAAGGGACTGAAACAGTTGATGCAGCTCATGCCGTTCGTACCAAGCTAACCAGTTTTCATATGTGGAATTACGTCCAGGAAGCATGGAGCGTAATTCTGTCCAAAAACCTTGCATTTGTCCAAAATGGGACTGCAGAGAGGAACTACATTTGCGTTGTAGAGCAATGCATTGTAGAAGATATGCCTCCCGTGCACCCGAACACTCAGTGAAACGCTCAGTGAGGCGATTCCACATGGCCCGAGCAGAGGGAAGCGAACCAATCTCGACAGTGAGACCAGAGCCAACACAAATAATGAGATAATCCATGACACGAAATTCTGAATTGCCACCAACTCTCCTTGACATAGAGAGCGTGAGCGTCCGAAGATCGACATCACTATCGCCAAAGGCGAGTATCGATGAAGCAATAGTAACGATGGGCGGTGGCGGTCCGTCTTGGTGAGATGATCAAGCAAACCGAGCCACGCAAGGCATTAGTGACAATAGTGGACCACCGCCTACCACTTTGATCATTGAGGGCAAAGGTGGTTTGGGAATCTTCTCAAGGAGCCATAACGGCAATGTTGAGATGTTGAGACGCTCAGACGCCGAGACGGCGATGCCGCTAACGAGACCGAGAGCGGTTTGTTTTGCGCAGCAAAAAATTTCGGCAGCACCTCCGGTGCACAAAGGGCACAACAAGAGAGCTAGATCACAATAAGAATTCCCGTCTCACTAAGGAAATAAGAATCAGGCGAATATCTCAACAAAGTGGGATATTAGCTCTTCTTCTCATCGGTTCTAGGGTGACTGTCGAGGAACCTAAAAGGTTATTACAAATCGGCAAAGGCGAGATATTGCAAAAGAAGCGTAAAAATTTATTGTAAGGGAAATAACTCTAGCTCTGATACCATGTTAAATTAAAAGAGAGAGAGAGAGAGAATCTTGGGTAAATTTCCCTTAAATTGAATGTTGAGTGTGCATATATATTTATACAAGTAGAGGAGGGTGAGGTGTGTTCTCACAACCAATGTGGAACTAAAAACCCACTACTAACACAATTATAAATACTATTATCAACAAAGTATATACACCTACTTATCTGTATATTCTTCTTTGCAGATCGCGACGTCTAAAACAGGTACATTATGTTTTCTTGAAAACTAAAATCGGTTTTTCCCCCTAATTCCTTTGTAATGCTCAGTTATTAATTTCTCTAACTTTTGTTGAATTGTCAGATTGTTGACTCCCGCCTCTCTCTGGGTTTATACAGATTGTCTGCTCATCTCATAAGCTACATTATCGAAACTCGAAAGTATAATTAATATGATAGTCTTGGGTTGAAAAAAATGATTTTGTTGTACTCTTAGGTTTTCTTAGCAAATTCTCTATTTGATTTTGCAGCTAATGAATCATCGGTCCAAAATACTGAGGGCCGTCCGTACTCACCAAAGTGAGTCTTAAGCGATAGAAATTTTATAACTTCGGACTAGAAATAGTATTTATTATATATTCGCTACAAGCCAGAAAGAGAACTCATGTGGCCATATATAAAACCAACAAGATGACAAAGCTTCCTTTGGTGTTCCTCACTCAAACATAGACATGCTTTAATTATGTCTCGATTTTGTTGTACTCTTAGTTTTTCCATCCAGAAATTATGGGCCAAACTAGGAGCCAAACATTAAATTTGGCCCTGAATTTCAAATCATGGCCCAAATCAGAGTTTCCAAACATAGCCTTAAATTGGTACTTGTTGAGAGTTATTCTTTATGTTAGATAGGAATAGACCCATTTTCTTTAGTCCCACATCGGATAGAGTAGAAGAATGAGACCACTCCTCTTGTATATATAGACCCCAATACTAATGAATAAAATTGCACCTTTCTCTTGATTTGCCTGTTTCTAACATGGTATCGTGAGCCTCCAAAACCCTAGCCGATAAAAAGCATGCTTGTTCATCGGCGCTCTTGCTCATCGCGTTCTTGCCCTGTTCACCGCCCGAAAATCTTGTTCATCACATTTGTTGCCGTCGTCTTCATCCTTTGACGATTATTTCCTTCGTGAAATAATCCCCTTTGGCGATTATTTCCTTCGTGAAATAATCTCCTCGACTTGATCCATCCGATCAAACCTTGCTTTGATCCCGAGAAGAGTGGTGATTTCGCAGTCGATTTCACTCACTTTGGCGATTATTTCCTTCGTGAAATAATCCCCTTGATCGTGTAGCCCCCCCTCGTGTTGAGGAGATGAGATGAACGGGGGGCAATGTGGATGATGAGAAGAGGGTGATGTTTGGAGACGAGGAAAGTTAAAGGCCGGGTGTGAGATCTAGATTTATGGGATCGGTGTTAGATCGATGGAGACTCGCACAACCCGATGGCGAAACTCATCAAGAAGTTGAACCCGGAGGATGTTTCAACTATGATGCAGTTACGCTCTTCGCGCACACCCAAATAAAGGTATGAACGACGTGTCCGAAGGTGCATTCTTGCTTTCTCGGGAGACTATGCGATTCACGCTCTTAGCACACCCAAATAAAGGTATGAACGACACACATGCCCTTGCACTCATGCCGCTCGTACCAAGCTAACCGCCATATGTGGAATTACGCCCAGAAGCATGGAGCGTAATTCGCCCAAAACCTTGCATTTGTCCAAAATGGGACCGCAGAGAGGAACTACATTTGCGTTGTAGAGCAATGCATTGTAGAAGATATGCCTCCCGTGCACCCGAACACTCAGTGAAACGCTCAGTGAGGCGATTCCACATGGCCCGAGCAGAGGGAAGCGAACCAATCTCGACAGGAGACCAGAGCCAACACAAATAATGAGATAATCCATGACACGAAATTCTCAGAATTGCCACCAACTCTCCTTGACATAGAGAGCGTGAGCGGTCTGAAGATCGACATCACTACTGCCAAAGGCAGTAGTACTGGATGAAGCAATAGTACTGATGGACGGTGAAACTGGTCCCGTACTGGTGAGATGATCAAGCAAACCAGAGCCACGCAAGGCATTAGTGACAATAGTGGACCACCGCCTACCACTTTGATCATTGAGGGCAAAGGTGGTTTGGGAATCTTCTCAAGGAGCCATAACAGCAATGTTGAGATGTTGAGACGTTCAGACGTCGAGACGGCGATGCCGCTAACTTGAGACCGAGAGACGGTTTGTTTTGCGCAGCAAAAATTTCAGAAGACCTCCTGCACAAAGGGCACAACAAGAGAGCTAGATCACAATAAGAATTCCCGTCTCACTAAGGAAATAAGAATCTGAAGCGAATATCTCAACAAAGTGGGATATTAGCTCTTCTTCTCATCAGTTCTAGGACTGACCTGTCGAGGGAACCTAAAAGGTTATTACAAATCAGCAAGGCAGAGATATTGCAAAAGAACGCAGAAGCGTAAAAAAAATTTATTGTAAGGGAAATAACTCTAGCTCTGATACCATGTTAAATTAAAAGAGAGAGAGAGAGAGAATCTTGGGTAAATTTCCCTTAAATTGAATGTTGAGTGTGCATATATATTTATACAAGTAGAGGAGGGTGAGGTGTGTTCTCACAACCAATGTGGAACTAAAAACCCACTACTAACACAATTATAAATACTATTATCAACAAAGTATATACACCTACTTATCTGTATATTCTTCTTTGCAGATCGCGACGTCTAAAACAGGTACATTATGTTTTCTTGAAAACTAAAATCGGTTTTTCCCCCTAATTCCTTTGTAATGCTCAGTTATTAATTTCTCTAACTTTTGTTGAATTGTCAGATTGTTGACTCCCGCCTCTCTCTGGGTTTATACAGATTGTCTGCTCATCTCATAAGCTACATTATCGAAACTCGAAAGTATAATTAATATGATAGTCTTGGGTTGAAAAAAATGATTTTGTTGTACTCTTAGGTTTTCTTAGCAAATTCTCTATTTGATTTTGCAGCTAATGAATCATCGGTCCGCAAATACGCTGAGGGCGGCCGTCCGGGTACTCAGTCAAAGTGAGTCTTAACTGATAGAAATTTTATAACTTCAGACTAGAAATAGTATTTATTATATATTCGCTACAAGCCAGAAAGAGAACTCATGTGGCCATATATAAAACCAACAAGATGACAAAGCTTCCTTTGGTGTTCCTCACTCAAACATAGACATGCTTTAATTATGTCTCGATTTTGTTGTACTCTTAGTTTTTCCATCCAGAAATTATGGGCCAAACTAGGAGCCAAACATTAAATTTGGCCCTGAATTTCAAATCATGGCCCAAATCAGAGTTTCCAAACATAGCCTTAAATTGGTACTTGTTGAGAGTTATTCTTTATGTTAGATAGGAATAGACCCATTTTCTTTAGTCCCACATCGGATAGAGTAGAAGAATGAGACCACTCCTCTTGTATATATAGACCCCAATACTAATGAATAAAATTGCACCTTTCTCTTGATTTGCCCTGTTTCTAACATGGTATCAGAGCCTCCAAAACCCTAGCCGATAAAAAAAACGCCACTGTTCATCGACGCCGCTATCGCCATCGCTTGCCGCATCGTTCACCGCCCAAAATACCGTTCATCACCGCCAGCATTGCCGTTTTCATCCTTTGACGATTATTTCCTTCGTGAAATAATCCCCTTTGGCGATTATTTCCTTCGTGAAATAATCTCCTCTGGACTTGATCCATCTGGATCAAACCTTGCTTTGATCCTGAGAAGAGTGGTGATTTCGCTTGGTCGATTTCACTCACTTTGGCGATTATTTCCTTCGTGAAATAATCCCCTTGATCGTGTAGCCCCCCCTCGTGTTGAGGAGATGAGATGAACGGGGGGCAATGTGGATGATGAGAAGAGGGTGATGTTTGGAGACGAGGAAAGTTAAAGGCCGGGTGTGAGATCTAGATTTATGGGATCGGTGTTAGATCGATGGAGACCTGCACAAACCCGATGGCGAAACTCATCAAGAAGTTGAACCCGGAGGATGTTTCAACTATGATGCAGTTACGCTCTTCGCGCACACCCAAATAAAGGTATGAACGACACACATGCCCTTGCATTCATGGCTGCCACTAGATCTATAGACTGGATAATGGATTTTGGAGCATCCAGACATGTAACTGGCAATGCCAGTGAGTTCTCGTTTTATACTCACCTGGCAGAGCCAGAGAGTATCCAGATTACGGATGGTACAGCACAGGCTGTGGTCGGTAAGGGCACTGTTAATTGTACAGATTCTATAACACTATCTAATATTTTGCATGCTCCTTCATTTCCTGTTAGCATGTTATCCATTAGTGCCATTATCCTTCAACTAAAATGTGTTGTTTCTTTCGATATTCCTAAGGTGATCTTTCAGGAGAAGGGGACAGGGCGAAGACTTGGGACTGACACATGGCGTAGCGGGCTGTGGTACCTGGACCGTGAAGGGATGGACTCAGCGCTGACATCTATGATTGAGAGGACGGGAGCAGGAGGAACTGAGGTGTGCGCAGAGGATGAGTTGATGCTACATCATAAACGGATGGGATATCCTTCATTTAGTATTCTGGGTAAAATGTATCTAACTTTATTTCAGAGAGCAAATCAACATAAGCTTCAGTGTGATGCTTGTGAGTTTGGGAAGCTTACTAGAAGCTCTTATGTCAGTTCGGATAATAGGAGTTCCTATAGTTTTGAGGTGATACATTCTGACGTATGGGGACCTTGTCCAATAAATTCTATTAGTGGATGCAAGTATTTTGTTACATTTATTGATTATTTTTCTAGAGTCACTTGGGTGTACCTGATGAAAAATAAGAATGATGTAGTTGGTTATTTCAAAGACTTTCATAGGCACATCCAGACTCAGATGGTGCAGTGGTAAATGTGTTGAGGTCAGATAATGGGACAGAGTACACCAACAGAATATTTGGAGAGTATCTGTCAGCTCAAGGGATACAACACCAGACTACATGCACATACACCCCAGCTCAGAATGTGATTGTAGAGAGGAAGAATAGACATCTCCTAGAAGTTGCTAGGAGTATGATGATGGCAATGAATGTCCCAAAAATATTGTGGGGACAAGCAGTTTTGACGGCTGCTCACTTAATAAATAGGATGCCTTCGAGTGTATTGAAATGGAAACCTCCGCTTGACACACTGAAGGGAGGCAACGGGGGGACCCTACCATTGAAGGTGTTTGGCTGTGTGTGTTTTGTGAAGGACAACAGACCATCTGTTGGGAAACTGGACCCCAGGACTGTGAAGTGTATGTTCGTGGGATACTCTGGCAAACAGAAAGGGTGTGTCTATTGGAGCCCAGTGGAAAAAAGGCTGTTTGTCAGTATGGATGTGCGGTTTTGAGAGCTCGAGCCATACTACACATTTGGGGTAACTTCACCCTTTGGAGACTCCCCCGATACTGGAGGTATGAGGCGAGAGGGGGAGAATGGTGAGAGCTCAAGTGGTCAATCCCAATTTCGGTCCCTTACTCAGAGGAGCAGGAGGATGAAGATGAAGGGGAGGAGGAGGAGACAAGGGGTGCTAAGCCTACAGCTCAGGGGGAGTTGCCTCATACCGTGGGGAGTTACGACATACGTAGGAGGGGGAAGTGCCGGTGTCTACAAGGCCGAGTTGCCTACAGTGCGGTGCAGTCCCTCTTCCCGCTCTGCTCCAACTCTTGAGAAACCTACACCATCCTCCACTTCAGGTGATATCATTCCTTCTACTGCTACCCCTCTGTCCACACCAGTGTCTGTAAGGAGGACTACTCCTAGTAATGCGAATAATCCTCCTGACAGATATGGTTGAGATCTCGCTCAATTTATTTCCTATTCTAACATATCCCCTTCACATGGAGCATTTATTGCATCATTAGATTTTGTTACTATACCTAACAACTGGCATGCTGCTAAGAAGGACCCAAAGTGAAAGGCAGCCATGTACGAGGAGCTGGGGGCTCTCGAGAAGAACCACACATGGGAGTTGATGACACTGCCAGCAGGGAAAAGAGCAGTGGGATGCAAATGGGTGTTTATCTGCGGCGTAATCCGTATGACGGTTGAACGCTATAAGGCACGACTGGTGGCAAAAGGGTACAGCCAGACATACGGTATTGACTATGATGAGACTTTTGCACCAGTGACGAAGATGAGCACTGTTCGGACATTGATCTCTCTCGCAGTAAATAGTGGATAGAAACTACACCAACTAGACGTGAAGAATGTGTTTCTTCATGGGGATCTAGTGGAGGAGGTGTATATGGAGATACCATCAAGATTTGGCACAGGACAGACAGTGGGTAAAGTCTGCAGGCTGAAGAAGTCTCTGTATGGGCTAAAGCAGTCTCCCCGAGCATGGTTCGACAGGTTCAGGAGGGCTATGGTTGGTATGGGATACAAGAAGATCAATGCCGATCATACTGTGCTCTTTCGAAGAAGTGGGGGCCACATCACTATGCTTGCAGTGTATGTAGATGACATGATCATCACAGGGGATGATGAGAAAAAGATTGCCCAGCTCAAGGTGAGATTGAGCAAAGAATTTGAAGTGAAGGATCTGGGTCAGCTTCGATACTTTCTTGGAATAGAGATAGCTCATGGAGCGGAGGGGATTGTTCTCTCCCAGAGGAAGTATGCACTGGATCTTCTTGCAGAGACAGGAATGTTGGGGTGCAAGCCTGCTACTACACCGATCGATCAGATGTTCAAGCTGATTGCTGAGGCAGGAGAACCAGTTGATCGTGAGAGATATCAGAGGCTGGTTGGTAGGTTGATCTATCTGAGTCACACACGTCCAGACATTTTATTTGCGGTGAGCGTGGTGAGCCGCTACATACATGACCCGAGGAAGGGTCATATGGAAGCAGTATATCAGATCCTGAAGTATCTGAAGGGTGCCCCTGACAAATGGCTGATATTTAGAAGGAGTGACCATGTGAACATTGAGGACTACTGTGACTCACATTGGGCTAGCTGCGGAGATGATAGGAGGTCTACCTCAGGGTACTGCATATTTATAGGAGGCAACTTAGTCTCTTGGAAAAGCAAGAAGCAATCTGTGGTGGCAAGATCAACAGCTGAAGCAGAGCACAGAGCAATGGCCGTGGGGTTGCGGAGTTGATGTGACTGAAAAGCATGCTGGTGGAGCTAAAGCTAGATCAAGGGGCCAAGATTAAGTTGTGGTGCGACAACAAGTCAGCTATCAGTATTGCCAACAACCCAGTGCAGCATGACAGAACCAAGCACATCGAGATTGACAGGTTCTTCATCAAAGAGAAGCTCAACAGCGCTACCGAGTTAGGCCATGTTCCAACTAAGGATCAGGCTGCAGACTGCTTGACGAAAGGACTTAGCTCAGTAGACCTAGCTAGAGGGTGTGACAAGATAGGCTTAATAGATATCTTTCGCCCATCTTGAGGAGGAGTGTTGAGAGTTATTTCTTTATGTTAGATAGGAATAGACCCCTTTTGTTTAGTCCCACATCGGATAGAGTAGAAGAATGAGACCACTCCTCTTGTATATATAGATCCCAATACTAATGAATAAAATTGCACATTTCTCTTGATTTGCCCTGTTTCTAACAGTACTTGTTCCCCTTATTCTTATAAGCCACTTCAGATTAATCCCTCCAATCAAGAGCAGCATTAGCAACAAGCCTTGAATTCTCTTCAGTTCCCACTTAGCTCGTGTAAGTTGCTTAATAATATTTTTGCATAATGAAGCATAGCAATGTAGCCTCTTATCCTTTGTCTGAACTTCACATGTGATACTCTGATTGGAAATAGAATATGGTGTAATATCTACTCCTATTCCAAGGAATGCATATCCTGCATTTTGGAGTATCATCCTTACCCAAACAACTCCAAACATGAGCAAGCTTCTTAGAGAACCCTCCATTTTATTCTTTCACCTTAGCCTCTAAAATAGCAAAAAGAGGCAAATGCTACTGGAAAACAAAACTCCTAACTGCATATTGTTTACATGTATAAGCTTACATTTGTATTCACATATTTTACAAAGTTTATTTCCTGATTTTCTTGCAGTAATCCTTACCACCTTTATATGCTTCGGAGGGTTGAGCAATTCATTGAATTCGCGCAGAAGAAAGGCAATTGTTACGCTTTGCTTTCTGGGTGATTACTTTAAAAGTTCTCTCGTGTCCTAATTTTTTTTGGTACTGCAGCAGCTCCAAGAGCAGCCAACCACGATAAAGACAAGGACGGAGAAACAGTTAAACAAGGAAAAGAGAAGGATGGGGAAGCAGCTAACCCAAGAGAAGATAAGAAGAGTGCGACTGTGAACCAACGAGGAGCTGGAGATCTGCGAGAAAAGAAAGATGACAAGTAGGGAGAGGGTGTGAATCAAAGAGGAACTGGAGGTGCTGAACATGATAATGAGCATTGGCCATGGGGGTACATGTCCATCGAGCTAACCTCAAAATTTCAATTTGAGAGGGCTTTCCTTCCTCACCTTAAATTTCTTGGCCAGGGATCCCCATTTTGCGTTTGTTATGTGGGGCATCAGGGAGTTGATTCGAATTACATCTAAATTTGAGAATTCGTCAAGGAAGAAAGGCAATAAAACATCTACCACACAAGATACCCCTTCAACCAGCAAAAGTTCTACTTGCGCGGACTCAAACACTGGTGTGGCTGGTCCTTCAAGAAACGGTAGCTTGGAAAATATATCCAAGGACAAAGGTAAGCAAGTATATACTGGCGCTGAAAATGGAAGACCTCGTGTTTGTGATAACTACGGGCTTATTCATTTTTGTACTCTGCACATGAAAGTTTTGCTCGTAAGATGAGTATACACTGAATACTTGCTGATACTAATGTAGATGATTTGGTAAGTGTTTGTATGATGACAATGTGCGAATATATGCTGCTAACAGCGTAAACAACTTGGTACCTACTTCCATTTTCCCCTTTTCTGTGGCGAGCGTGTTTTCTGCTGGTTATAGATTATGATAATGTTCTTGATAGATAAATACCTGTGTCATGCATACCTCAGTTATGATTTTGAGTGATTAATTTCTCTAGATGAAATTATAGTTTGGTAATTTTCTGTTGAACCTCTTTCCATTTTCCTTAACTCTATTTTTTTCGATTTTGTTTCATCATCAATGCCATTGTTCCTGGTACTCTGTTTGTGCTTATTGTATATGTATTGGTACATTGTTAATTTGAAATGCGAAAGGGAAAATAGTTGGAAATTCGAATACATATCCTGAATAGAGAGCTTTCCATTGTATGATTATGTAATTGTTTTAGCTTATATTTCAACTGTGCATCCCCGAAAAGAAGGCGCATACTTGTATGTGAATGAGCAGCACATTAATAAAATAAAATAAAAGGATGTACATACATATACCTATCTATAACGGTTAAAATATCAGATTGACATAAAAAGTGACATTCTTTTATCACTTTGGCCTAAAGTTACATCGGCATCACGTTGACTTGAGAATTGGTAAATTGGTGACACAAAGGTCTTTCTGACTGCTGGAGGCAATTTTTAAGTGAGATATTAAAGGAATTTTGTATATAGAGTACTTAGTCTCTCATATTTTTCAGATTGACACCCCCTCCCTCTAACTTTTGGAATTTGTAACAAAAACTCCTTCCTCCGGCCATCTCCTCTTTCCGACAATCTCCTTCATTCTCTTTTCCTCCATATTCCCACTCTCTGCTCTTCCCTCCCTTCTCCTAAAGGCTTAAAAATTGAGGGTGTTTTGGAATCTTTATAAGAGAAATCTGAAGAGTAAACAAACTTATTTTATCAAGTATTTCCTTTTTTTTTATCACGTGCATTATGCACGTGCCGATATGCTAGTTATATATAAAGGAGGTATTTGACTCTTGGTTTGAAAACAAACTGTTTAAGCACAATAAAATTGGTTGGTTCACCTTCCAGCGTGGAAGATGACGGGAAAAGGACTTAAAAAGGACATGCTACTTTAAACCCTCAAAGGGAGCAACTCTTTAGAAGGCACCGGAGTAAGGTGCTTCGACGGCCCTCCAACGATCAAAATAAGTATCTCTCTTTGTGCAGTGAATAAAAGGGCAAATAGGCAATAGAAAACATTTTGTTAGGTAAACTTAGTGTGTGTTTGGCAATCACCTAAAAACTGGACTAGATTCAACCCTGACCCAGTTCTAGTCTAAACCAGTTTAGTGTTGGACCACCACCCCCTTGGTCCGACACTAAACTGGTTTTATGGCACATTTTTGGCCTAAGAAGAACTGGGCCAGCAGTTTTTGCCAATCACAAATTAACCCAAAACTGTACCAAGTTCAGTCCTGGCCCAATTTTGTGCTAAACCAGTTTTCTTTTAGACTAGCTCCCTCGGTTCAAAAGAAAACTGGTTTAGTGCCAATTTTTAGACTCAAAAATTTAGGTTATCTCAAGCTTGGGAATTTGCCAAACAAGAAACAACTTAAAATTAGATCAGGTTTAGTTCTAACCTAATTTTATAACGTTGCCAAACACACCCTTAGTTTAGAGAAAATATAACCCTCAATATCTATATCTATATTTTTTATATTAAATCTCTTACCACTGAATCTGCCCCTTTAGCAATTTCTCCTTTTTAAATCAATTTCTTAAATAAAAAATAAAAAATCAATCTATATTCTAATCAAATTTCCCATTTCCCACATCTCCATGTTCAATCCTACCCCTTGCTCTACCATCTCCGAATCCATTCTCAAGAGAGATCGGTCGCTTCGGTTTCCCATTTCACCATTTTCCCAGTAGCTCCGCGTCGTCGTCTGCAACTTCAAAAATCCTTCTTGCACTCTCAAAATCCTCACCTGTTTCTATCTCTCTCTCTCTCTCTAATGTTATTAAAGAATCTCACTCCCTCTTCATCCTTTCCTTCACCATCGTCGTCACCGCCCTCCCCATGCTCTTCGTTTAATTTTCAGTGCCCTTCCTCTTTATGCCTTTGGTAATAGCTTACTTGAACATTATTATTGATTAACTTGGAAGGAAAAAGGATTCATCCTAAATACCACGTGAACCAATTACAATTTGTGTAACTAATTCTTAAATGGATGCAACAAGATCTTTCTAAAATTTTCTCATTATTCATTGCGGGATAGTTCTCTACTAAAAAGGATAATTGGCTGAAATTGGCTTTGAAGGTTGATTTGGCTTGCAGAGTATTTATATAAAACTCTGATGAAATTGATTTATACAAGTATGTCTACAATTTATGATTATTGTTCTTACAATATTTGTAATACTTTGAAAACTTTAAAGAGATCACTTTTAAAATTATGTTTATATTTGTAAACAAAAGTAGTGATATGTTCGAGGATTCATTTCTCAGTGATATGTGTAAATTCATATTGAAATATCTCTACTTGTGTTTATGTTGCCATCTCGCAGAAAATTTTCATTTTACACTTGCATTTTCTCACTGCTATTATTTCTACATATGCTTTTCTTTGCATTTTCTCACTGCTATTATTTCTACATATGCTTTTCTTATCTCCATTCATATAGATTTAAGGGTCCCCCACACACACACACATTTTGCAATATATACTAACTACACATTACTAAAGATGAGAGAGGCCAAGCAGTCATGATTTTCAAAATATATCTATTTCTGCCTACATTAAAAATATGAAGGACATCATTTTAAGGCATGTGCTATTCTTTAACTTATATATTATCAATGTGCAATATGTTCAGAATTTATATTTATAAGATTATGTTTATGTTTAACAGACAAAAATGAGTGATATAGTCGCAGTTGAGTGTTGCTGGAGTTGTCACTGGAAAATGAACCACTTATGTAATTTATTGAAAATTTCGGGTAAGTTCCATTTTTATTTAAAATTTGTGTAGAATTTGTTGACATTTGGCTTGAATATGGACAAAATAAACGGGGCCCATTTTGATTACAACAAATTGAGGAGCCGAAATTGTTGACTTTGGAGGGCTAAATAATTGAACAAATCAAACATCTCCTTTACTCAAGGGATGTGTTTTTTGACTGATGGATTGGGGGGTTCTCTGGTTTAGAGCCGAAGAAGGAAAAAAAATGACATTAAGAAGTTCTCTCTCACATTCTCTTTAGAAGAGGGAATTTTGCAATCTTGTTAGAGCTTCGATTTTGAGGTGTGCTCATTTTGTATGTCATATTGAGAGCTTGAATATAGTGAAATTCCTCTCTTGCCGTGGACGTAAATCAATTTGATCGAATCACGTAAATCCTTGTGTCATTGTGTTTTTCCTTTATTTTTCTGTTTGGAGTTTCATTTTGGTACTCTTGATCAAACCCCTGCTTTCTTATTACAACAGAATTAATTGTGTGATTTCATTGATTAATTATATATTTGATTGATTAGTTTTTGCACGAGCATGACTTGCATATGTGAACACAAGTTTGCTTTTCTGCTTATGCTTATTCTTTTAAGAATTAAAATCTTGGTTGTAAATTATTTTTTCAACTATATTGAAGATGACGCGACAATTAATTTTCAAACGATTTCATGTTATTTTTTAATGCATTGTATTCATTTTGACAAGTTTGAATAAAATAACTATCAATTATATTGTTTGCTTTGTAGGATGCTGCAGTAACTAAAGTGGGCTGGATGTCAAAAGAATAGCAAAGTCTGCATGGAGATTTTTAATGTATAAAATATGAGCAATATTTTGTGTTTATTAAGTATATTTGAAAACGATATATGAGAGCTAAACATTATTTGTCAATTTATTTTGAAATTATTTTCACTGATGTCGGTTGGATGAAATAGATTGTGAAGAGCGTAGTGGTGCAGTAAACCTTTCTTATAATTTAGTCGAGCTCTTGGTTAGCTGAGTGTTGCTCATAAGTATCGTAGGACTCTTTCTTTTTACCATGGGTAATAAACGGTGAAGACCTCAAAATCCTGAACCAGGGTGGAGGAGGAAACACGATGTTCAGGCAAACACGTGTTTTCTTGAAAATTAAATGAGTTTATATTTGTATTGATTGTAGAATCATGATTAAGTTCTAATATTTTACTATAAAAGAATTTGCATGGGAATTTTTCCATTTTAAAAAATTTTCTGATTTAAATTTTATTTTTATTTGAAAAGTTATGATTTTTTTTGTATTTCGTAAAAATTTTACACACAATATTACATAACTCCGTGCATTGCACGGGTCTAAAACTAATTCCTATATATTGGAGGTTGACCGATTGGATGGAGAGAGGGAATACATGTGTCATTATCTCATCGGTCGAGGTGCTCTTAACGTGCCGAACCCCTCATTCACCGAGGTGGTGATATTGTTAGTATGTTCAAGTCACCAAAGAATGTGTCATTCACTACGTGGGGTAGCATTCACTGATTGGGCAGGACCGAACTTTCGGACACGTAGCACCAACTATTTGTTCGTCTTTTTTTTTCATATCCAAGGGCAAGCCGCAGTTGTCCAACAACAAATACGGAATATTGAGCAATGAGCATCTACATTCGTCGTAATAATAGATTTAGAATGAGGAATATGGGCAGGGGAAAGGTTAAAATTATGGTGATACATTAGCAGTATTATACTTCTTCAATAATTAGCTTCAATTTTGTATGGATTTTGTATGGATAAAAGAGAAAAACGCAGATTTGGGTTGGGATGCTTATTCTTCTTCTTATTTATTTATTTATTTATTTTGGGTGGAGGGTGAGGTGGTTGTGTGTGCGTGTGTTGGGAGGCGGGCACGAAACATTTTGGTAGAGATGTGTGAAATTTACCCTCAGATTTTAATACATGCATAATACCATGAATGCACAATATACTTTAGACAAGAGTCCGTATAGGGCTCGTAAGTCAGATGATTTTAATTCTAAACACAGTATATCTCGCCTTACACATCACTAAATTTAACACATAGCAGTCTGGATATTTTCAACAGATAACTTGGAAGGGATAAATGAAATTTAGATAATTTCAACAGCTGACATGGAAGGGATAAATGAAATTTATTTAATATAGTACATAATACCATGAATGCACAATATATTTCATTCAGACAAAAGTCTACATAGGGCTCAGAAGCTATCAGACGATTTAATTCTAACAATATATCTCAACCTTACACACATTTAACATATAGCACTATGGATATATCGATATTTTCAACAGACTGAAAAATCTAAACTGGAGGAAAAAGAACCTACAAAAACAGATCTGAAAAAAATAACAAAAAGCTTAGATATATTGATAACAAGAGACTAACAATTTTCCTTATCAGTGAACTGTGAACAATAGAAAATTTAAGCATAATTTAATCATATAAGGACTTGGCGGATTGAACCCTCTGAATTTTGGTTTTACTTCTTGAAACCTTTTCTTCAGACTTCTCGTTATTGGCAACAGCTTTCGCAACTGCTTTTAGCTTCCTGAGGTTCTTTGATCTTTTCATTGGCACTCCCTTCTTGATCTTTCTGATACCAGAAGCATTGAATTAATAATATCAATAACTAACAATTACCATGTCCTAATAGATATGAGCTAATAATAGTTTCATTAACTTGGTTAAGAAAATATGAACAGATAAAAGACCTTCATTCGAGGTCAATAAAATATTAAATAGTGGACAGAGTGACAATCAAAGTCAAAAGATGCATGGTTTCTAGTGTAGCAATGACATTTAACGTTACTGTCAAATATCACAGTTCGAAGACTGCAAGTCAATTATAATTTTCGAGGCATGCTATAAAGCTACAAGTTCACTTCAAATTTGTACTCAAAGACTGATCTAATTTGGGCACTCAATGGATCAAATCAGGTCACCAGCAAACTGCAACTCTTGAATAACAAGATAACAAGAAATATATAACAGGATATGTTAAATTATCCCATATAAGATATGAAGAAGATCATCATGGCATCCAAAAATAATCTTCCCTATTACTCATTAAGATATGTTGATTCTTAATCTTAATGCTGCCGCCTGGATAGGGACTGCTATAAACCTCAGAATTTACAACTGCATATCAGGAATACCTTTTTGTTTAACACATGCTAAATTATCCTAAATAAGATGTGAAGATTATTATGGCATCCAAAATACTTTCTTCCCTTTTATTCCTCAAACATGTGATTGTACTTGTACCCAATGCTGCAGATTGGATAGTGATTGATTTAAGATTCAGAAACTACAACCGTATATCACTAATTGTAGCAAACCAATGATGGTAGATATACATGCAGGATGGATAAGTCCAAGAATTTGGGACTTAAAATTTTCTCCATCCCCCAACAAACACACAAGAGGGCTATGCAAATCATTAACCATGCATGTAGGCATAAAAGTAATTTTTGATCATCTAACAGCAAGAAACAGATTGCAACAAAACTTTCAGTATTCATTAGAGATAACCCCCTCATCTACAACTCAATAGCACTTTCCACCCCTCGGCTAATTTATTAGCACTTGTCACCCTTGAGATTTGCATTTTGAGAAGGTATATATGAGGCGGACTATCTGCAATTTAACCTTATTGTTCTATAAAATAATGCCCTACATCAATATAAATTGTGTAGTATATATGTATTATCCGCACATACATAAACATCAATAATTTAGCAAACATATCCTCTAATATCTTCAGTGTACACCTACCAAAATGCACTCTACGGCATCAAAGTGGGCAAGATCACTCTGCTAATTTTGATCTTGTGGTTGTATAAAAGATCATGCAGTTATAGAAATTTAGTACACAAACACATCGTGATAATAAGACAAATGGTTTTGATAAACAGTTATCAGCTACAACTTGACCTAAATTAAATGTAATCTTTTGTTCCTTCTTTCTAGCAGTTGCGGTAAGATAGAATGCAAGCATTAGCCAGAATGTTTGGAATTTGGGCGCAAAACATCCATTCTCTCGAAGTCTGGCTTAAAATCCCCAAGTCTCAACTCTACATTTCTTGCAGAAGATTTCCAATCATTTACCCCTACCTCATGTTTCGCCTCTTGTACTCCAAGTTGACTTGAAATTCATAATTTGCCTCTACACTAATTAACTGTTATATTAGTCTTCTAGTTTTCTACTTTCAATTTTACAGTAGTAAGTTTCAAATTTAATACATGAATTCAAATGCTATGGAAGCTACATATCTAAGCACCACACAAAGAGGTGTCAAGAATACACCAATAACAGCATGCACTATCTTATCATCTGATACTACTTCGTTCAATATATCATCAACTGTTGTAATTCTAATCAACCCTCTAACACTCTATATGCTTCCAATCTTCTACCACAACCTTAGTCTTCTTTCTTAAATGATTTTAAGATAAGTGTCTAGATTTCATCCCATTTTCCTTCTACATAGTGAAGAATAAGATAGCTTTAGCATAACCTGGACGCAGCACTTCATTGCCAGCCATCATATATCAGCAACTCGTGCGAAAAATTTCTATTTCTGTACATTATCAGTTCTCCTTCATATAAAACGTAAAGTTAACTAAACTACTTGTCCTTCGTCTAAATTCAAAATAGCCAATACTTGTATGATATCTACCCATCAAAGACACCTAGAATCTCCAGCTGCAGGTAAGGTATGAAAACCTAAACTGCAGTGGTCACATCTCTAATCAACAAAGCAAAGAATTGCATTTAACAAACATACAATTTGCTAAAAACTAATTGCCTTTAGTCTTCTCATGTTAAATACGCCTTTTCAAATAATCCATATATTTACGAATTTAGAAGCCAAATTCACTTGATAAATCTCAAGTTGGCTTCAACTTCTATGCAAAGGCTTCAATTTTTTCCTTCTAAATTTAAAAACATCACCAGATTCTAACCTGTTGACATCTCTGGCAGATGCTTTCGAGGGGTTTCCTTCCGATGTGTCCATTGCTGCATCAAAAAACCGAAAAAATCAATAAAATAAAATAAAATAAAATTAAGACCAAAGCTCGATGGTAGCATGAAGAACGAAATTGGAAATCGAAGCTGAGACTGCAAAGTACAGACCTTGTGGGGCATCGCTAGGAGCATCGACGGAGATATCCATGGATGCGACGCCGTTCTTCTTGTTTTTCTTTTTCGCCATTGCTTGATTTCTCTTTAGTTTTGTGACTAGGGTTTCAGGGATTTTGGGATTAGGGTTCTGATGAGAGAAGCATTTATAAAGGAAGTCGTTGGGGCCTTGATTGCTCTAACAAAGGGTTTGGATTTTGGGCTAACTTGCACTTAAATGCCCAATAGTTTCACCAACTTTTACTTTAATGTCCTTTATTTTAAACCATCCATTTAAATGTTGCAAAGTACTTACGATGCGGATAGATATCCCATAGTTTAAAAGAATTTAGACGGTGCTAGGTTTTCTCTAGCGCATCTAAGAATATCGTATAATAGAGGATATGCTGAACTTTAATTTTTTAAAAACTTTAGAGTATTTAAGTTAGGCTATTTACAAACTAAGGGTATTTATATGCAACATTGGATAAGCAAGATGGTACTAACTTGCAATACTGTGTAAACAAGATGTCATAAACGTGCAATATTTTGAAATTTTAGGATATTTATCTGCAACATTTAGATACTTTAGGGCATTTAATTGCACAGATTTTAAAATAAGGGGGTATAAAAGTGCAAAGTTGGTGAACCTATAGGGATTTAAATGCAATTTAGCCTAGATTTGGAACGTAAAAAAATTACTGGATTTTGGCCAAAATGAAATTTAGCCCAGTTATTAGTTGGGTCCTATAGGGCCATTAAAGGGTCTAATTTGGGGCCTAAAAACATCTCTTCCTTTTTGTCAGTTGGGCCTCCAAAGTTCTACTATGCTGCTTACAAAAAGGAAGGGATAGAGGTATGACTATCATCTTTGCTGAGGGCTTTTTCGATATGAATAATTATTTTGGACTTAGATGGTGTGTAAGGCCTCGGATTTTTTGATTAAATTATATATTTAATTGAGATAATTTTTTCAAAATTACATAATTATTTCTACTCAATATGGCAAAATTCAGTAAAGTATAATTTTATTAGAATGAGATTCATGAATTAATCATGAATTGGACTTAATGGTAAAGGGATTTGCATATATAACCCTTACGGTTATAAGAGTAAAAGAAATAATATTCATGATATTTATAAAATAGCTCTAATGCCTATAAATACTCCAGATTATTAGGGTTACTCTTCTTTTCCTGAACGTAACTTTTGGAAGCAGGAGTTCTATAGGAGAGGAGGCAAGAGAGAGAAGAAACTCAGTAGGAGAACACGATCTTCAACTCAGGCGAGGGTTTCTCCACTTTGTTTCTTTGATTTTGGGATTTTCTCTTGTTATATCTTTATGTATAATCTCTTTTGGATTTGTTAAACTCTAGATTTTCATGCCAAAACTAGATAGGGTTCTTTCATGTTGATTCCCTGATGTTTTAGAGAAGTTGTAATGAGATCTAATAGGGTTTGCCTAAACATAGATCGTTAGTTTTGAAAAATTTGTACAGATATTACAGTAAACACTAGTTCTTCATTTTTCTTATTATTTGATCTTAGAAACATGATAGAAATATGTATTTTTGGTCACTATCATAATTATAACAAGTCACGAGAAGATTGGAGGCAAAACAGTAAAGAAATAAAGCAAAACAGTAAAGAAATAAAGCGAAACAGATCAATCGTGCAGGAGCAGCGTCAATTCAATCATTTGATCGAGTGGCATCAGACTTTTGATTTGAAAATTAGATGTTTGGTCGTCCGACATTAGACATCTGATTTGAAAATCAGACGTCTGGTTGGAGAAAGAGACATATGGCCGCGGGATGACAAAAACCAAACTTTTGGGTTATTTCTCAAAGACGTCTGATCTCATAAGGGAGACGTCTGGTTAATGTTTCAGATGTCTAATTGATTTTGTCAGCCACTTGAATTCATTCTGAATCATTTTTAACTTTTTGTTGAATTATAGTTTAGTTTGATTAGACTATCTATCAGTTTTAAACATTATTTAAGAGAGAATATGAATATTTAATGATGTAACAGTCTCATGAGATACCTACACAATATATAATGTTTAATTACTCAGATAATTCAGCACATGTTAAATGTACATAGAACTCATTAATGGCGAATGAACGGCTAAATGAATATCATTATTAATTAAATGGTACTAGAGTTAATGATAAAATTAGATTTTACATCGTAATTATTATACATGTAGACGGGTGTAGAGACATGTATCCTAGACTATGGAGTGTACCCCGATGTAGTTAGTCCTAATACATGATTCGACCAAGCAGCTAATCCTTAACCTGGACTGTTCTGATTTGTATTAACTAGGTTGTGTGAGGTTGCCATAGGACGTGGATTTTAGTGCATAACATTACATGTACAAAATTAAATAACATTGGGATAGGGGATAAGTAATGAGATGAATCACATCTTAAGGTTGGTTGGTTAGCTAAAGGACTCCGACGTGAGTACCTCTTTGATGATTTTGTATTAATTATGTGTAACCATCTTAAGCGGGCAGCCTCAATCATTTCATATTCAAATAAAAATGTAATTAATTTCTTTTGTATGTTGTTTATGTTTTAACATATAATGCGTGCACAATACTACTTGATATATCCTTCTGAGACTTATGATCGTTATCGCTGATTCATATATTCATTCTTGTCTAGTTGATAAGGATTTGATTATGATTATGCAATTAACCATTAACTCTTGCAGTTTTCTATATTTTCTCACTTAGACCTTACGTCTAACCCTTTTATGAACTCCCTTCTTTAGATAATGAAATGAGTCCGACTCTAGCGGACCAAGCTTACTTGAATAAAGCAGGTTATGAGGAAGTAGCCAGAGCCATGCAGTAGCAAACATAAAAATAATAATGGCTTAATTGTTTATTTATTTAGTAGATACTTCATGATTTTTCTCTAAGTATGCTATCTAGTTATGATGATCGTGGTTGAGCCAAGACTTGTATTTATCTTTGAATATTGACGTCATCTATCTATTGGACTACATACTTAGACAATTTGTTATAACTCTTTCGTATTTTCGCTTGATATTGTTGTGATGTTGATGTTGTTTGTGATGAGACCTGTACTTTTATGTACAGTTACATTTGTGAGTGATTGTGGATATATATAACAAAACAGCTTACAAGGCATTTATAGAACAATTTATATTTTTGGTTCTAACAATATTTATATTATGAGTGATTATATATATATATATATATAAACAAAAGAGGTTACAATTTGGTGAATCCTGATTATGTACATATTTTGAGATTCCGACTTCCAGTTTCACTTCTGCTTTCTTTGTTAGCTTCCTTAAAGTGAAAGATTACCCATGGCAAGGGGTATTTGCATGTAATTTAATATTTTGTGAAGTTCTAAGATTTTCTCGAATGCTCTAAAAGCTAGTTCCACGAAAAACATGCTTATTTGATTTCCGCTTGTCCGATCATGCTTTGTGAGTTTTGTTATGTATGTTGCAATGCTAGAAATATGTTAATATAGTTTCTATCATAGACTTAGATGATTTTAGGTGGTTGTCCCCGATCTTGCTTTACATGAAGGATGAAACCCGATATTATGGATGTTGAGCAGATTATGTTAGACCATGACTTTGGGCTCACTCGTGCATGAGTCGAGGCCCATTTCTATTATCATGTTGCCCGGATAGGATATTACTAGTTAGTATACTCGTTTGGGGAATTTTTCTGCTTAATTTTGTTTGATTGTCGATTTGTTTGACTTTGCGATACATCCATAGTATCTCTTCAGTATCGGATTTCATATGGAATTCCACGTTTATGCGAGTTATGATAAGAGATAATGTGTTTGGATTTATGATTCAAGATTTCATCTTCTTTGACCTCCCGCATAGAGGAGACTCGATTGAACACCGGTCGCACCATGATAGTATGTTTTCCATGAGTGAGATTATCGAAACTCATGTGTAACATTTCATGTATAATAAACTAAGAAAAGTAATTTGATGAGTTTAATTTCGGGACTGAATCTTTCAGATTTTCGCTTGATATTGTTGTGATGTTGATGTTGTTTGTGATGAGACCTGTACTTTTATGTACAGTTACATTTGTGAGTGATTGTGGATATATATAACAAAACAAACTTACAAGGCATTTATAGAACAATTTATATTTTTGGTTCTAACAATATTTATATTATGAGTGATTATATATATATATATATATAAACAAAAGAGGTTACAATTTGGTGAATCCTGATTATGTACATATTTTGAGATTCCGACTTCCAGTTTCACTTCTGCTTTCTTTGTTAGCTTCCTTAAAGTGAAAGATTACCCATGGCAAGGGGTATTTGCATGTAATTTAATATTTTGTGAAGTTCTAAGATTTTCTGGAATGCTCTAAAAGCTAGTTCCACGAAAAACATGCTTATTTGATTTCCGTTTGTCTGGATCATGCTTTGTGAGTTTTGTTATGTATGTTGCAATGCTAGAAATATGTTAATATAGTTTCTATCATAGACTTAGATGATTTTAGGTGGTTGTCCCTGATCTTGCTTTACATGAAGGATGAAACCCGTATATTATGGATGTTGAGCAGATTATGTTAGACCATGACTTTTGGGCTCACTCGTGCATGAGTCGAGGCCCATTTCTATTATCATGTTGCCCGGATAGGATATTACTAGTTAGTATACTCGTTTGGGGAATTTTTCTGTTTAATTTTGTTTGATTGTCGATTTGTTTGACTTTGCGATACATCCATAGTATCTCTTCGCGAGTATCGGATTTCATATGGAATTCCACGTTTATGCGAGTTATGATAAGAGATAATGTGTTTGGATTTATGATTCAAGATTTCATCTTCTTTGACCTCCCAGACATAGAGGAGACTCTGATTGAACACCTGGTCAGTACCATGATAGTATGTTTTCCATGAGCTGAGATTATCGAAACTCATGTGTAACATTTCATGTATAATAAACTAAGAAAAAGTAATTTGATGAGTTTAATTTCAGGGGACTGAATCTTTGAGATATGTGGGGCCATAGTAGTGCTTGTGAGTTACGATAGTCCATCTAGGAGGGTTTGGTCGGTACCAGAAACTGTCAGATTCCATGTGACCTATACACATATACTCAGCGAAGGTTTTTCCAAATAAGATGCTAATTACGGGAATCTTGATTGGATCGACGAAATGGTACATGACATGAAATCTATTTAATTGGGATTCTAATGAGTTGTTTTGCATGAGTAGTTTAGATAGTAATGACTATAGGCGTGTATGTTTGAATGTTATCTGTTTTGTTCTGGCTTCGATCTGTTATTTTTAGATGTTTTTAGTATATTGGATACATGCATACCTTCTTGCTATTAAGTCTATCTTCCCTTATCTATCCTCCGTGTTGGTTCTTTGCGAGCGTATCCTTTGGGATATTCTCTACCTTACCTTTTGTCTTTGTTTCTTTTCTTGCTTGATACTTGTTGTAGGTCGCTTGCCTGGCGACCTTTGTATTTATTTTCTGCCTTCTTCCTCTAGGTGACTGGAGTAATCAGTTTTGGATCAGACTGTGCGGATTGATAGCTTTACCCACCTATAAGTTGATAAGTGGTTATTTTACGATTTTGCCCTTTGTGTATAGTTGGTAGTTCAGAGTCCCACATGCTATATAGTTTATAGCTGATTCACCCTGTTTGGTCTAGTTTGAGCAGAAGTTGACTTTTGATAATTTTAGCGCAACTCATTGGCTTAATCATTATTTTACCTTGATTCGCAACAGTTTAGCTAGATGAGGCTTAAGTATGTGCATGGAAACCTGACTGACCACGTTCTCATGCACATACTACCTGCCGAGTTGCGTACCCATATTCGTAGCTAGGACATGAGGCATGATACTCTCTCTCTCTCTCTCTCTCTCTCTCTCTCTCTCTCTCTCTCTCTCTCTCTCTCTCTCTCTCTCTCTCTCTCTCTCTCTCTCTCTCTCTCTCTCAGCCCTTAGTGAGAAATGAGAGAGTTTGACCTTTTATAGGAAGGATTTATTAACGGGGTTTGGGCTAATGGATTCCTAAACTAATGGGTTCCAACCCATTAAGCCAAAATTCACATAATGAGCTCAAAATTGCATAAAACCCTCCGTTTGGGGAAAACTTATTTTCAAATCCCAAAAATAAATGCAATAATCCAGAACATGAGGGTGATGACACGTGGCAAGATATCAAGGCTAGATGGAATCTAACAACGACTCACATTCTCTCGGTCTAAATTTACGATCGAAAATTACCCGGCCCAAGGTAGGGTCCTTACACCCTTCCTCCCTCCCCCTCTCCTTTCCTCCCTCGCTTCCCCCATCTCTCTCTTTCTCTGTCTCCCCCCTCTGCCTGCTCGACAAGAGGAATAATTTTTGGGGAGTTTATGATTTTAAAAGTGATGCTTGTGCACATGAATGCACTTTAGGGTTGTGCAATGTTCGGTTAGAATCAATCAAACCAGCCACACAGGTCAACTTTGGGCAGTTTGATACAGTTCAATGATCCATGTTGGCTCTAATCGGTTCAGATTTTTTTCAATCGGGTAATACATGGAACCGACCGTTAACAGATACCCGCATTCAAGTGCACCCTCTCAAATACATCTCAATCCTATGCTAGCTGGGCCCACTAAAATACATCCATGTGGCTGAACAACTAAATAATAGCTGTCTGCATGTCTCCCATTAAAATAGAGAGAGAAAACATTAACTCAGTTTTGTCCT